>VIBL01000014.1:4200000-4625771 GCA_008271625.1 Lutraria rhynchaena | reverse complement strand
ACTGATGCCACTATGAATTGAATTGGAGAGTAGGAAAAGGCTGGTGCCGTTACTTTTGTTCGTGAATGATACATTTTCTGGTCCATAGATTCATGTGTTCATGTATTTTCAGGTATGTTAATCTAGTCCCACACTCACACAATACACACCTACACTCACCGTCACTTACATTCACATCACTATTCTTCATCTTTTGTCATGGAAAGCCTTACTATGAATATTCTTTGCTTTATTCACAATCCAGATCTGTCTGCCTGTGGATTTCTGTGGGTCTGCTCCCCCTGTAGTACACTATATAGGTGTGTATTACACAGGTTCCTTACACACAATTGGACTTTTTGTTTATTTCATCTTGTTGGTTAACTATCCTTCTGCATCCCAATTTGAGTTGTAGGCTCCTTACCGGCCATGTGCTCCGAGTCGCGTATTTAGATTCAAGTTGGACATATAGGGGTAAAAGTTAATATATGTGGTGTGCTCTGCAGTTGGACGAAAGTAGGGAATCTTGGTTAAACTTGTTGTGGACGCTTCCACTAAGAATGAATATTGTTGTGGAACTAGATTGAAATTATGGTTTATTTGATGGTTGTCTAGTTTCGTATCAATTATTCAGGAAGTGTCATATTTTAAGGTAGACTGAGCATGTGTAATAATGCATCATTGAATATATTGGCTTCATTGCAATTTGGATGGATGAATGAGCTCACAAACGCATTTAATGAAAATATTTATTTATCCTGTTTTAAGAACTTTCTAATTGTTTTCTCTTTTTTCTATTTGCGAGGTCAACAAGGGACTCTACATTGTAATGTAGAGTCCCTCAGTCAAGAGAGGATACTACGAGAAGATGGCACAACGTGGATACTATGGGAAGATGGTGTCATGTGGATTCCCTTTGGAACCAGGTAGCAGATTGAAAATGGTAAGGTCTTTTATCTTTCTTTCTGGTTCATGTGAAAATCTATCAGATGAATGCTAATTTGCGAAAAAGGAAAGTAATCTCTCCATTCATTCATTTTAAGCATGGCTAGGTTCACATAAACTTATCCTCCGGATCTCGACATCGTCTAAGAGTCAAATTTGGCTTAATTATTTTCTCAGCACTCAGCTAGCGGGATGATTGCGTTATGTTCAGTGTAACAGCCGTTGGGCTGCCACATGTTGAATGCCTTCCGGGCGACGGTATGTTTACATACTGGGGAGGTGATTTGGCATGAGGCCTGCCCACTTATCAGTAAGTTATATGTACATATAACCTTTAGTGGACTGGCGTATCACATGATTCCTGCGCAAAAACCTCAGTGGGTCCGATTATGTAGACAAAATCTATAATGAAATTTGCGTGTCTGCATAATAATTCTTCTCTCCTTTTTGCTGAGTGTTCTGTAGATGGTTGGTTAAAGGTTAGGTGGCTTTTAGACGCTCTGTTTGGTGAAAGTGGTGTAGAATATGTGGACTGATGCCACTATGAATTAAATAGGAGAGTAGGAAAAGGCTGGTGCCGTTACTTTTTCTCCTTCGTTTGTAAGTTCTGTGTTTTCTGGTCCATAGATTCATGTGAACACTACTCTCTTTTGAAATTCTGAAATGCTTATTTATCCTCTTTTAAGAACTTTCTAATTGTTTTTATTTTCTTCTATTTGCGAGGTCAACCAGGGACTCTACATTGTAATATATGTAGAGTCCCTCAGTCAACCGAGGATACTACAAGAAGATGCACAACGTGGATACTATGGGAAGATGGTGTTATATGGTAGCACATTGAAAATGGTAAGTTCTTTTTATATTTCTTACTGGTTCACATGAAAATCTGTCAGATGAATGCCAATTTGCGGACAAGGAAAGTAATCTCTCCATTCATTCATTTTAAGTATGACTAGGTTCACATAAGCATATCTTCCGGACCTCGACTCCGGCTCAGAATATGTGAACTGATGCCACTATGAATTGAATTGGAGAGTAGGAAAAGGCTGGTGCCGTTACTTTTGTTCGTGAATGATACATTTTCTGGTCCATTGATTCATGTGTTCATGTATTTTCAGGTATGTTAATCTAGTCCCACACTCACACAATACACACCTACACTCACCGTCACATACATTCACATCACTATTCTTCATCTTTTGTCATGGAAAGCCTTACTATGAATATTCTTTGCTTTATTCACAATCCAGATCTGTCTGCCTGTGGATTTCTGTGGGTCTGCTCCCCCTGTAGTACACTATATAGGTGTGTATTACACAGGTTCCTTACACACAATTGGACTTTTTGTTTATTTCAGCTTGTTGGTTAACTATCCTTCTGCATCCCAATTTGAGTTGTAGGCTCCTTACCGGCCATGTGCTCCGAGTCGCGTATTTAGATTCAAGTTGGACATATAGGGGTAAAAGTTAATATATGTGGTGTGCTCTGCAGTTGGACGAAAGTAGGGAATCTTGGTTAAACTGGTTGTGGACGCTTCCACTAAGAATGAATATTGTGGTGGAACTAGTCAGAAATTATGGTTTATTTGATGGTTGTCTAGTTTCCTATCAATTATTCAGGAAGTGTCATATTTTAAGGTAGATTGAGCACGTGTAATAATGCATCATTGAATATATTGGCTTCATTGTAAGTTGGATGGATGAATGAGCTCACAAACGTATTTAATGAAAATGTTTATTTATCCTGTTTTAAGAACTTTCTAATTGTTTTCTCTTTTTTCTATTTGCGAGGTCAACCAGGGACTCTACATTGTAATGTAGAGTCCCTCAGTCAAGAGAGGATACTACGAGAAGATGGCACAACGTGGATACTATGGGAAGATGGTGTCATGTGGATTCCCTTTGGAACCAGGTAGCACATTGAAAATGGTAAGGTCTTTTATCTTTCTTTCTGGTTCATGTGAAAATCTATCAGATGAATGCTAATTTGCGGACAAGGAAAGTAATCTCTCCATTCATTCATTTTAAGCATGGCTAGGTTCACATAAACTTATCCTCCGGATCTCGACATCGTCTAAGAGTCAAATTTGGCTTAATTATTTTCTGAGCACTCAGCTAGTGGGATGATTGCGTTATGTTCAGTGTAGCAACAGCCGTTAGGCTGCCACATGTTGAATGCCTTCCGGGCGACGGTATGTTTACATACTGGGGAGGTGATTTGGCATGAGGCCTGCCCACTTATCAGTAAGTTATATGTACATATAACCTTTAGTGGACTGGCGTATCACATGATTCCTGCGCAAAAACCTCAGTGGGTCCGATTATGTAGACAAAATCTATAATGAAATTTGCGTGTCTGCATAATAATTCTTCTCTCCTTTTTGCTGAGTGTTCTGTAGATGGTTGGTTAAAGGTTAGGTGGCTTTTAGACGCTCTGTTTGGTGAAAGTGGTGTAGAATATGTGGACTGATGCCACTATGAATTGAATAGGAGAGTAGGAAAAGGCTGGTGCCGTTACTTTTTCTCCTTCGTTTGTAAGTTCTGTGTTTTCTGGTCCATAGATTCATGTGAACACTACTCTCTTTTGAAATTCTGAAATGCTTATTTATCCTCTTTTAAGAACTTTCTAATTGTTTTTCTTTTCTTCTATTTGCGAGGTCAACCAGGGACTCTACATTGTAATATATGTAGAGTCCCTCAGTCAACCGAGGATACTACAAGAAGATGGCACAACGTGGATACTATGGGAAGATGGTGTTATATGGTAGCACATTGAAAATGGTAAGTTCTTTTTATATTTCTTACTGGTTCACATGAAAATCTGTCAGATGAATGCCAATTTGCGGACAAGGAAAGTAATCTCTCCATTCATTCATTTTAAGTATGACTAGGTTCACATAAGCATATCTTCCGGACCTCGACTCCGGCTCAGAATATGTGAACTGATGCCACTATGAATTGAATTGGAGAGTAGGAAAAGGCTGGTGCCGTTACTTTTGTTCGTGAATGATACATTTTCTGGTCCATAGATTCATGTGTTCATGTATTTTCAGGTATGTTAATCTAGTCCCACACTCACACAATACACACCTACACTCACCGTCACATACATTCACATCACTATTCTTCATCTTTTGTCATGGAAAGTCTTACTATGAATATTCTTTGCTTTATTCACAATCCAGATCTGTCTGCCTGTGGATTTCTGTGGGTCTGCTCCCCCTGTAGTACACTATATAGGTGTGTATTACACAGGTTCCTTACACACAATTGGACTTTTTGTTTATTTCAGCTTGTTGGTTAACTATCCTTCTGCATCCCAATTTGAGTTGTAGGCTCCTTACCGGCCAGGTGCTCCGAGTCGCGTATTTAGATTCAAGTTGGACATATAGGGGTAAAAGTTAATATATGTGGTGTGCTCTGCAGTTGGACGAAAGTAGGGAATCTTGGTTAAACTGGTTGTGGACGCTTCCACTAAGAATGAATATTGTGGTGGAACTAGTCAGAAATTATGGTTTATTTGATGGTTGTCTAGTTTCCTATCAATTATTCAGGAAGTGTCATATTTTAAGGTAGATTGAGCACGTGTAATAATGCATCATTGAATATATTGGCTTCATTGTAAGTTGGATGCATGAATGAGCTCACAAACGTATTTAATGAAAATGTTTATTTATCCTGTTTTAAGAACTTTCTAATTGTTTTCTCTTTTTTCTATTTGCGAGGTCAACCAGGGACTCTACATTGTAATGTAGAGTCCCTCAGTCAAGAGAGGATACTACGAGAAGATGGCACAATGTGGATACTACGCCATAAAGCAAGATTGTAAATGAAATACAATCACGTTGTGAAAAAGATATCTTGTGAATGTGTAATAAGTTAAGAGAAATGTACTGCATGCATTACTGGTATGATTTGATGTATTGACTTTTAACATCAAGCCGCGTGGCGGAGAGACCCTTTTCGCTGGTCTGAGCTTTGGATTCTCCCTACCTGCCCCCTCAATCCAAATGGAGTTAGTGTTGGGGTAGCCGGCTCGCAGCATATTTGGTTAACCAATCATTACAAGCAGTTTTTAACAACAAATTGTCAAATTAGGTAAATTCTACTACAAGCCTAATATTTTACTTGATTTATATGGATTTTTTACTGTTTAAACATGATAGTTTGATGTGTATTTTTGTTTTTATGAGCATGTGAAGGTCAGTCCTTGTATATCATTTAAAACTTTCGTCAAAGTGTATTTTTTTAAGTTTAACAAATTGGCTCAATGAATAACTCAATAGAACAAAGTGAGAACAACTTGAAACTTCATTTATAGAACAACTCATATTGTTTCTACATGTATTAGTTTTATCTTTTTTATTTAATATGATGTAATTTTTTGTATTTGTTTTATTAACATTTTTTTCTATGTAATATGGTTAAAATGCAAAATCTTATTTTGTTATTATTTTTTCTATTTAATATGGTTTCAATGAAAAATTTTGTTTTATTATTTTTTCTGTTTAATATGGTATCAATGTAAAATAAAAGTATTTACAAGCATTTGTTCTATATATTTTGTCACTGTTTCTAAAAATAAAATGTCCAATTAGGCAAATTCTTCTACAAGCATACTATTTTACTTGGTTTATATGGATTTATATTTTTACTGTTTAAACACGATAATTTGATCTGTATTTTTGTTTATAAGAGGATATGAAGGTCTCTCCTAGTATATCATTTATTGGCAAGATTTTAGTGAATGTGTATTTTTTCAAGTTTAACAGATTGGCTCAATGAATAACTCTATAGAACAAAGTGAGAAAAACTTGAGACTTCATTTATCTAAATTTGAACAACTCATATTCTTTTTATTTGCTTTATTTTCTCTATTCAATATGGTATTAGTGTAAAATATTTTTATTGTTTCATTACCACTTTTTTCTATGTAATATGGTATCAGTGTAAAATATTATTGATTTCATTTTATTTCTATTTTATATGGTTTCAATTTAAAATCTTTTTTTTCTATTTAATATGGTATCAATGTAAAATGTTTTTGTCTAATTGACTTTTTTCTATTTAGTATGGTATCAACATAAATAAAGGTATTTACTGAATTTACAAGTATTTGTCCATTATATTTTTGTCACTGGCCCTTTAATGGTAAAATTGTAATACGTTTTATTCAGAAAAAAATGATCCCAAATTATCTTGAATGGGCTCACATTCTGTGACAATTTTTATTTAAGCTATTTTTTTTGGGGGGGGGGTATGTCTGGTAATTTTGAATAATTGTACTATCACTGGTCCATTATAACATAATAACCTTCTAATACCTATGGACTAAAGAATATTCTAAGGAGTTGATATTGACTATGCAGTCATGACAGCTTTCATAAACGTGCCCAAAATAATAAATCTAATCATCATCATCGACATCTCCATAATCAGTATTTTTATCATCAGCAGCATCAGCAACAACAATTATTCAAAATTCAAGAATAAACAGTCAACAGCCGTCATATCATAAATAGCTTGACTGCAAACAACAAACATATAATAATCATCATCGTCACTAGCAGCAGCAGAAACAACAACAAAAACAATAACAACAGCAATAGCAATCAACAATGTTACGTGTACGCAGCAGCAAAAAAAGCATCACTAGCAGCAACGGTAGTAAAACAATCAACAAAACAAACTCCAACAGCAAAAATAATTAAAACTGAAACATTAAATCTCATTATCATAATCTGCTGCAGCAACAACAGTATCAGCAGGAACACCAACAACAATACCAATAAAATATAACACCAGGTCAAATCATCAGCAGCAGTGGACAAAATGAAATAATATGCAGTCACAACATAAAGTCTATATTTTCTCATAAGAGCCTAGCCAACAAATATAGACAGCAGCAGCAGAAGCAAAAATTAACAACAGATACCATGAGGAGCAATTATCAACAGACTATCAGCAAGGACATCAATGATACTGTGTGAATTCCAAAACATGCATTGATATGAGATATTATGACAAAATGAAACTTCATCTAAACTGATTATATCACTGAATTTAAAAAATCATTTATATTAGAAGTTTCTGTTCTTGTCACATAAATTTTTTTAAACAATATATGAATATATATGTATATTATATGTCTTAGTAATATCCATAATGGTTTACATGACATTTTAGAAAATATATGATGAAATATAATTGACTTGATAAAATACTTTAACTAGCATTGAGATACAGGATGTGTCTGTTGTTATACATGTGACTATTTTTACCTTAGCTGAAGCAAGATGTCAGATGAAAGAAAGACATTATTGACAACGCATACACACAATAAATTTTACTAACATACACTGATTCACCGCAAAAATGCAATCCAAGAACGTTCTATTCACGTTCAATTCACAAAATCGTCGCATGATTGAAACTTCAAATATTATGACACAGTGACTTTTGCCCCGTAATTTGTTTGTAAGCGGACATTTCGTTGGCTTAATCATAATGGCGTAGCGAGGTGGAAATCTATGACGGAGTCGACGATTTTGTTAATTTTACGCGAGTAGACCATTCCTGGATAATTCTTTTGTGCCGGATCAGTGTATTTTAGAGATATTTATTGATAGCAAGCGTTGTCATTCCTCTACCTGCTGTTTTAAGCTGTATTCAGTATGGTAATTCTGATCAATTTGGTGTTGCGAAGTCGCGTTCGACTAAACGATATTGACGATTAAATATCTGCTTCATCGTTTTGAATTGGACAAAGTGCTTATTGGTTATGTGTAGTATAATATATTAACTATCTGTAGACACCAATTATTAGAACTTGGAGCGATTTCTTAAAAAGTTACGTGGTTTTAAACAAACCTGTTGCAGAAACTGTCATTTCGGAAGTTGTAACCCTTGTGTATGTATAGATATGATATACGTGTTTTTGGTCCGTGTGGCCATTTTAGGCCTAATACACCATCCCTTCAACGTGCTAGCTCCCTGTGGGTAGACTTGTAGACCTTGATTATAGTTTAACTATATTCTGGAGATTGGTTGTTTACATCCTTAAAGTAATGAGTAAAAGTTTTATACTGTATTCTGCATTTTACCGGAAGCTAGTGTAGGGGGTATATTGTAGATCCGATTTATTTTAAATACAAAAAAAATGTAATAGTTATATGTTCAGCATATAACGATTTTTAAAACGACTGCTTATCTTCGGACAGGTCTGCTTTCTGTAACTCCACTATAATTCAGCTTGATAATGAAACTATCTTATAAAGTTGATTTTTCGGATACTGAATATCGTGGTCTCAATATTACGACCGCTTATTTTCGGACAGGATTTCAATAATTTCTCTATGATTTTTCAGCTCCTGGAAGTGGCCTCAACATTGGAGTTTTACTGTACATAGTGAGTAATTGATTGGTGATGTTTACAGACAGGAAGAAGTGATTCGGTCTTAAGAAAATATTCCCTCAAATTATCAACATAAATTAACCTATGTAAAGAATTACTTTATATCACATAGCAAATTCGAAATATATTTCGGAACAATTATTTTATTGAAATTAGGTTTCTTAACTAAGACAATAGTAAATAAATATTGAATAATTAAGAGCGTGAACTATGACGTCACTGCAGCATGACATGTTGACCTTTACCTCATATCTAGTAGGTTTCCAAGCGAATACCGGTAAAAGTTTGAAAATTCAAGTTTACAAATAAGCGTGTTGTTGAAAGATATTTTCTTGAAATGGATTATTACTGTTGTTACGATCACTTTCAATGACATAGGTACTTTTTCTTGGTGGAGGTGCCTAGTCTGAATCATGATCGCAATTTGTTACATAGAAATTCACACCGTGAGTGGGACTAGAAAAGACGTTGATTTTCAAACCCCGTGAAATGTGCTGATGAATCTGACTGAATGCATGTGCTGGAGTAAATTAGGAGCGAAAAAGATCCTTGGTCCTAACCGGGACACCGGTACTTCCAAACGGACCACCAACTTACGTTGAGGCAGACCTGAAAACCACCGACCTAAGTAAGTGATTCTGTAATGCAAACCTAAGACTGTGCCACACTCTTGTTATCTCACATTCATTTGCTGTACAGTAATGTAAAGCAACTGTAAGGTGTTTTCATTAAAATGCTGTCAAAATAACATCTACATCTACATGATACTCCCGATCAATCAATACTGATTATAACTGGGAGGCGCTTGTCAGGAAAACTGTTGAAAAGTATTAAGTGCTCAGTTAAAAGATAAAAGTTTACAGATTAACGAGTGCAAGGTTAAGATTAAAAACATATAGGGAGTTAGAAAGGAGCTGTCTCCAGTCTTTCCTTGAAGATATTTAGGCTGGGACTGGATTTGACCTGGTATGGAAGACTATTCCAGTGCCTTATAGTTCTGCGGAAAAAGGAGCTAAGGTGATACTGGGTACAGGACTGGGGGATCAGGAAATTCAAATTTCTAGTTGGGATGAAGTGGTTTTGATCAACATGAACAAGGTTGTTCTGGATTTTGTAGAGTAGTATAAGAGAGGAATGGAGTCTGCGGCTTTCTAGGGAGGGCCAGCCAAGATTACGTAACATTTGTGTGACACTACTTTGGAAATCAAAATTATTGCAAACATATCGAGCCGCAGCTCTTTGTACACTTTCAACTTTATAGGTTAGTTGTTTCTGCCAAGGGTGCCATATTATTGAGCAGTCTTACATAAATTGCGGTCTTACATAAATTACATATGCCAAAGTTTTGACTTGCCTATTATGGGATTTGATGTTTCTTTGGATAAATCTTAGGGAGATTTTTGCCTTGGAGGTGATGTTATTTATATGGTGGGTCCAGTTTAGTTCTTTTGATATAGTTACTCCTAGGTATTTAGCAATTTCTTCTAATTTTAGTGTTTTTCCATGAAGGGTGTATGGGAAGATCATAGGGTTCTTTTTTTGCTTAACCCTAAGCACCTCACACTTGTCTGGGTTGAACTCCATAGCCCAGTCTCGTTCCCAAAGTTTTTGTTTTTGAAGGTCATTTTGTAATATGGCTGGATCTGACTGTGCTTTGACTGTCAGGTAGACTATAGTATCATCGGCAGATAACCTGGTCTTACTTTTGATTGTCTCAGGCAAGTCATTAATATATGCCAGAAACATGCAGGATCCAATGACTGAACCCTGGGGGACACCGGATGACACTGGCAAATGGTCGGAGGTATGACCTTCAACTGCAACCCTTTGCCTGCGGTTGCTTAGAAATGACCGAATCCAGGTGGATACCTGTTGATTAACGCCCATATTTTTTAGTTTGAGGATTAACTTGTTATGGTCGACTTTGTCAAAGGCCTTTGAGAAATCCATCGCAATGACATCCGTCTGTTGTCCATTATCTAGACTATCAAAGACTTCTTGGGAGAAACTCAGCAACTGAGTTTCGCAACTACGTTTAGACCTGAAACCATGTTGATATGGACTAAGGATACTGTGCTCATCAAAGTAAGTCATCAAGTTTGAGACTATGATGTGCTCCATTAATTTAGGGGAAATGCAAGTGAGGGATATTGGTCTGTAGTTGCTGGCTTTAGATTTATTGCCCTTTTTGTATACTGGTGCTATAGTTGCATTTCTCCAATCATCGGGCACGATACCTGTTTCTAAAGATAACCTGAATATGTAAGTGAGGATGGGGACTATTTCACTGTGGAGTTCTTTAAGGACCCTTATTGATATTTGATCTGGACCTAGAACTTTATTGGGGTTTAGACCTGATAGGAGTTTGTCAACTCCATCAACCGTTATTTTGATACAGGGCATACTGTGTGGGGGGGGGAGGATTTAATGCATGTTTGCAAATCTGTTTTAGGCTTAATGGCTGTGGCTGCCAGAAAACAGACTCAAACTGTCTGTTTAGGATATTTGCTTTATCCTTTGAGTCAGTATAAGTTTTACCTTTAAACTTGATGGGTGCTACTCCACAGTTTTCAGATTTGTTATGTTTAACAAAATTGTAGTATTTTTTGTTATGACCTGTTTGGGAATCCTTGTTGAATATAACTGACTCTAAGTATGACCAATATCAGTGTCGAATATTTCTTTGGATGATCGCCCTTAAAGTCTTAAATTGAGGATCGGATTTAGGAGCTACATTTTTCTTTACAAGTTTGGCAAACAATTTGTCACGTTTCCATATTTGTTTTAGTATGTCAGTAGTAACCCAGGGGAGATTTTGTTTATGTTTGGTAATTTTAGTTGGTATATACAAGCCACAGAGTCTATGGAGTTTGTGCTTAAAATCGGTCCAGGCCATGTTTGGGTCTGTATGTTTGCAGTCCAGAACTTACTGGAAAATTTGTTCAATTCAGATTTCATTTTTAACCAGTTGGCCTTCTTATAGCAGTGGATTTTCCTGTGAGGTTGAGCGGGACGACCTCTATTTATGCTTAATTCATGGAAGATGATATCATGATTGGAATTTCCTAAGCTAGGGAGGGATTTGACATTAAATACCAGGGAGGGTAGATTAGTAAGGAATAAATCTAGGACATTATTATTTCTTGTGGGAATTTTAACCATTTGCTCAAGATTGAGACTGACAATATTTTCAAGGAAGTTTTCATACAGAGCTTTAAATTTACAGGAGTTCTTGAGAGATTCTGATGACCAGTCTATGTCGGGCATTTTAAAATCACCTGCAAGCCATATAATGCTGGTTTTCGGGACTTTCCGCAGGGACAACCATAACTGAGCATCTGGATCATTTTCATGGAGCTTGTAGAATGAACCGACATAGATATTTTGGGAACCAGGTATACTCAATTTAGCCTAACAGATATTACAATCTGTTTTGAGATCAGGCTGTTCCTGACTCAATAGGGTCCTTGTCACAGCTATCAGGACTCCTCCCCCTTGACTGTATGTTCTGTCATCCCTATAGACTGTGTAACCTAAACTTTTGATTTTGGGGTGGATGAGGCTTGAGGTAGGGGATGATGATCTAAGTTCCGGCCAGAGGTGCTAAGGAAAGACCCAACTTGTTGAAGAGAAACATCATTTTCAGTGGATTGGTTTGAAGGCTCAAGGTGCCAGTAGATATTTGTATCATTAAGAGAATCTAGGGGAACTCTTAGGACATAGAATAATTACAACTACCGCAACATTGACAATACCAGCTAAATTGGGAGTCTGACAGTTTTTCATAAGTTGAATTAAAAGTTTATACATTAAGTGGGTGTGTTAACCATATTTATTTTGGGCTAAATTTTCTGTTAAGTTGCATTAGAATTGAAATATATCTGCTTCCTGAAACAAACCAGTTACTGATGTAATATGAGGAAACATGTTTGTGACCCATGTGGGATTTGGGTTGTCAGGCAGAAAGCATTAGGCCATGGCTGCCTGATTTATTGAATGAAATACTTGAAAGATTGTATTCTGTAACTTGCATTTTATCTTACAGTATGCTTATATATTTGTGACCAGCCAGTAAAAAGGGCCCTTCAGGGTGAAAAATTAAAAAATGAGTTCTTTGCTGTAAATAATACCAACATACATTTAGTGTCTGGAGAAAACATTTTTTTTAAATATGTTGTGTTTTCCCTGTGGAAAACTATTCTTTATTACCCCACCCACATTTTTAAATGGGAAAAATTACAACAGAAGTATATATGATATTTTCCGGCATTATTTGTATGTAATTGTGTTGTGGTATACTACCATTACTAATTGCAATAAATAATTCATGTTGTCATGATTAAGATGAAAAAAAAACACAAAAAATGAATTACATGCGAACAGAATGTAATGCTGAAATTGTCACATGTAAAATCCAACATCATTGTAAATATACATGGTAGAATATCAAGTGTAAAGGCACAGGCAAGAGTATTTTGTCATAATCTTACTAACACATTTAAGTCAAACATGTGATTAAAACAAACAATTCAGTTATAAAAAAAAACATATAAGTAGCTGATGGTCCCATTAGCACCCTTACCAGGCAGATTACTTTCATCAATTAGATAGTTGTCTTGTTGGGGTAGATGCTCAACACAGACACCAAAGATTTAGCATTTTCTGGGAATTTTAAAGTAAATTGGACCCAGTTGTTGGGGAGAATACAGATATAACAAGGTTTGGGCATAATCAAATGAAACATGAATTAGACCCTGAATATTTCCTTCCTTTTCATCATCCTGTAACAAGTTCCAATAGTTAATAGACTCAGCACATTGTTGTCTGTAATAATGTCTACATTCTTGCGCAAGTTTTAAATGATGTTCTTGATTTCTCAGACAAGCTAATTTTTCCTCTTCATCGCAATGAGCAGATTCCATAATTGAGTTATTATTAGTCTGACATGTGTCACAGAGATCAGATGATATTTTCATTATTGCAACATCAGGCAAATATTTCATCCACAGTGATTTAAATTTCGACAGGCCAACTGCTTTCATACCACACTCAGTAGAGCTTTTCACATACTCCCTCCATATACTGCGATCACTAAGTAACATGATAACAGTATAATCTTTCATTTTTGGCATACTACCAGGTAATGGGAGACCATTAATATCAGCATATATAGGAATAAAATTAATAACCTTTTCTTCATCCACAGTATCTGTTGCATTATGTGGAACTTCGCCTTTATTTCCGTGTGTGCTAGGAAGAATACCATAATTGTCATAATGTTCACACAGACTTTTTAGTCTTTTTTCATTAATTCCATGTGAAAATAAATAGGTTGATTTGCAAATTTCTTTTCCTGACAAAACATATCTCATTGAACACCTATTTCTAACTTTGCATTCAGTATGCGATTTAGTCTGTTTCGCATGACAAGATGTGTCTCTATTTTGGTTCAAATGTATCAAGATTACTAAATCAAGTTCATCTTTGGTCAACTCTGCAGATGATAGACAAGTTGACTCAATAGTGTTAATACCAGTAACCTCACATTATGGTTTGTCTGAAAACAAAAAGAAAAGAAATTCTGAGTGACTTTATGAGTAGATCTTTATTCTGAAATAAATAAATAACTTTGGGATGATTCGTTCCCTATATTTCAAAAAGACATTTGAAGGTGCCAAGAACATAACTGTCACTAGATTTATAAAAAACGAGTATTCTTCTCTTTCTTAAGATAATTTAATAGATTAGTTGTAAATCTATGTAGCATTTGTTTAGACTTGCAAAAAAGTGTTAAAGTAGTGTCACAGTCTTAAATAGATGTGTTGTAATTTTTCGTATTTTTTTATGAGTTAGAATATAAATTGATATAAATTTGCATACAAAGCACTATCAAATTGCATTTGAATTCAGTGTCTAAAAAAATAAGACAAAAAATAAAGTGGTTCTTATTTGGTTTTACTGATACAAATTTTTAACGCAAATTTTCATCTAACATAATATAAATCAATTGAGTATACTTGGTTTAACATTCCATAAACTTTTGATAAAAGTCTCACTGTATAAATGGGTACAGCCACACCCGGAGACCTTGAACTGTACTAACTCCATAAAATATGTCTTATCGTCCTGGCCCCACTCAATCTTCACTTCTTCACCACTAGAATATTCCAGAATATCATTATCACAATGTACATGTTGAACTGAGAAATACCATTTATTCCCTAATAAATGCCCCCCAGAACGTTACATTTCTGAAAATGTGTTTGTGTCATTCCTCGGATTTAAAAAGTGTTTTCTACTTATTTCTATGGTTCATCTTGGATTAAAATAGCTTGGTATGGTAAGTCACTTTTGTTTTCTCTTGTCCAAAAAGAGGCTGTTTATTAGGGGAGGGGTGTTTATAAGGGAATATACGGTAATCGTCGTTAACCCGCGCCACAAGATCCAAAGTTTCTTCGTCATTGTCAGTCAAGTTGAGAAAACAATGCGACGGCAGTCTATCTCTAACAGATGACGCAATGCTGTACTGGCTAGTCATGTCGGTGATGGATGATTAAAGTAGTCACATATTCCATCACAGTTTATTTTAATATATGAAAGGAAATAAATCGTCGATGATGTATTTTAATTTATTTATAGCATAGTGACCTTCACCGATTCGTTGGTATAATAATTTATGACCCATTCTAAACATTGGCACTGGAATTGAAATTGTAAGACAGAAAAAATGGTAAATGAACTGGGTAGGGTTGGTTTGACTAATTTTATTCATTCTGTTGGTCTGGTAGTGGTTAGATAGAAGAATACGGTAGATGGATATTTATCGTAAATTTTCACTTGTGATATACACATGGAATTTGATACTGTAAAAAACTTTTGACGTCTTTTTCTAAATATGATGTTCACACCCTGAATTGCCCTTTTCGCATGATGGGTCACATGTTTTAGTTTGGGGACATCATATTTCTCACATCACCCAGATAGCTGCTTGTGAACTGTCCACTGGTGTTTCATTCAACCAATATGTGATTCAGAAATTTCCACTCACAGTAGCTGCAGAGAGTGTTACCAAGATTATTATGATTAATGGAAAAGATGTTAAAGGATGGTGTTAAAGTGGAGCAAGTACCATTACATTGACTAATTTTCTGCTATGGCTTAAGAAGTTTGACAATACATATCTTGTTGCCCATAATGGCAGAGGCTTTGACTTTATTGTGTTAACACCAGCATATATAGCAAATGGAATGCTTCCAAATTTCATATCAGTGTAATAGGGTGTCACTGGATTAGTAGATTATTTGCCTGTGTTCAAACATGTTCATCCTGGTAGAACTTCATACAAACAGGAGGACCTTGCATGTAATATCTTTTGCAAGAAGTACAATGCACACAATGCAGAAGCTGATGTCAAATGTTTATCTGAGCTTATGTTGTCAAAGGACAAAGATTGTAAGGTGTATAAAAGCTTTCTATCAAAAGATGTTAAGTATAGTATGGACTGTAACAAAGAAAAAAAGAATCATTTTCCATCTCTTGTAGTACTTGTCTCCAATGGAGTGACGAAAACTGCTGAAAATATTGCTAGTTCTGGCCTAAACTTTGAACATTTAAAAACAATATTCAGGGGAAAAGAGGAAGATGGAATTTGGAATGTTTTTACGATGAAAAGATGCTGTACTTTGGTTCAAATCATATCTATCTGATAGATATCAGCTAGTTGGTGTATCAGGTGTTCATTCCAGTCAAGCTCCAGTCATCTGTAGGGTACCCCGAGGATCCATACCGGGCCCCCTGTTATTTTTAATCTACATTAATGACATGTCAGCTGTTGTCAGTAGCAAACTATTATTGTATGCTGATGACTCTGGGATCCTTGTCCATGGTAAAGTGTATCCGATATTGAACCTCTCTTATCTGAGGAATTGAAACATGTAAGTGAATGGCTTGTTGATAACAAGCTTTCACTTCATCTTGGCAAGACGGAGTCCATTCTCTTTGGGTCTAAACCTAAGTTAAAGTCACTGAGCACTTTAATATTTCCTGTAATGGTACAGATATTCAGGCTACCAGTTCTTGGTGTAACTTTGGACCAGAATCTCATGTGAGGAAATTGCAAGATCAGTGGTTACAAAGTCAAATGCCTGTTTGAAATACTTGAATAGGAAGAGTCAGTTTTTGGATCTTCATGCTCGGAAACTTTTGGTTATATGGCATTAGTCCAATGTCACTTTGACTATGTATGTTCCTTTTGGTACCCCAGTTTGGCCAAATATTGAAAAAACAGGCTTCAAACTACCCAGAATAAATTGGTTCGCTTTGTTTTGAATAAGGATAGCAGGTCTCATGTTGGGTTAGAGCTGTTTAAGTCTCTTAACTGGTTACCTGTATCAAAGAGAGTGGATCAGATAACTCTCTGTCATGTGCATAAGATAAAGTCAGACACAGCCCCAGGATATCTTAAGGAGCATTTTGTACCCCTTACTCATGTACATGACCATTGTACTAGATCCAGAGTGTCTGCACTTCTTTCGAGTAATTCTTATCATTCTAGTTGTACTTTTAGTGACACAGGGCAATTTTCTTTACCTAAGGTAGGAAGCTTTGGTAGAAAATCATTTGCTTTTAATGGTATTGTTCTGTGGAATGGTCTTCCTCAATGTCTTAGGGATGCTGAATCTTCCCTCACATTCAACTATGCCATCAAAGCCCATTTAATGGCCATTTAATTATCATTTTAATTCTTTATGAATTATTTTATTTCTTAACAAGTTTTTTTATTGATAGTGCTATCAGAGTAATTTATCAGTTTTTATTATTGCAGTTTCATAGTTTGGCTATCAAATTCTGTGATCTCTAGTCTCAATAATGTGATAAACACTTTGACTGTGATATATGTGATCTCAAATCTTTTCTGAATTAAAGACATGTTTAGTCGAGCATTGATTGATTATTTGCTTTTTATTCATATATGTAACATGACTATCTGTGTCACACTGCCAATATTAGGAACCACAATGGAAATAAGAGGAATCCTGTCCTCTTTTTATGTTATCCCTGGTATTGGTGTGCATTGCATGGTTTTTATTATATTGAATATGTATAATCATAAATTTTGTTTATGTAATACTACATGCATTGCTTTTTAGACAGATGAATTTCACAATTGTTATTGTATTGTATTTATTTATCCATTCATTTTGTTTTAAATTGCCATTTTGTGTATTGTTGCCAAATAAAATCATTATTATTATTATTATAAATAGTGAAGGCCAGCCTCGAATAACTAAAATAACTAATGTAAAGTGGACCCTAGAATCTGTGATGCCAAAACTTTCAGCTTACTTAGAAAAAGTCATTAAAGGGTAACTGTCAGTAATTCTTATGATATCACATATGTGTAATTGAAAATTCATTGAATGCTTAAGTGCAGAGGAATTATTGCAAGATGTTTATAGTCTTTTTTTCAAAAACCTGTTACGACAAGTCATTTCATGTTACTTTTTATGTTGTTTTGTTTTCTAAAGTAAATAAAAATATGCAAAACAAATGTTTTATAATGTTTTTCACGTACGTAACATCAATATATGATCCAAGTAATCTAGGTCTGCATAGTTTAGGATTATATTCTGTATTTGCACGTTTGAGAATTTTTCTTAATTTCAGAGTTCTCACTTTAAAATTTTGTTCTCTTTGAAATTTGAATACCTTTAACTTTTTAGAGATTTATAAAAAATGGGCAGGTGGGGTACTGCTTTTAATTTTTATTCAAATATTCATGAAACATTAATAAAATAATTTATAACCATAATACGTCAGCAAAAATATTTGTTTTATAATGTGTTACACATACGCAACATGAATAATGATGCAAATATTTTAGTTCTACATAAATTAGGATTTTATTCTATAGTTCCATGTTCTGGGGATTTTTCTTGTGTTGTCCTGTAGTGGACAATATTTTTGAAAATGTAATATTTTCAAAACTGGACGGTGAAATGTCATATTTGTTTCATAGTTTCTATACATGCTCATGTCCATTTGAGCAAATTTCAGATCTGTCACATTTTTTATTTTTTCTCAGTGGAAATTTGAATATCTCTGACTCTTCGGAGATTATTAGAAAATTGGGTGGGTGGGGCACTGATTTTGTTATTTTTTCCCAAATATAATTCATGAAACAAAATTCATGTAGTACAGGGTTGTTGTGTAATGTATTCTGTGTACCTTGAAACCATTTTGAATAAAATTTCAATTTAATTTAGATGAAAAAAAAACGAATTTTTATGAGTTGTCATGGTGATTTTTGAATGTTTGGGGTAGAGGACAAAAATAACGAAAACTCCTTTCTCATGCAGTAAGAGTTTGTAATAATTCACATTTAAGTGTCGTATTGAATGTGGAAAAGAACTAGAATGAAGTTTGTCACTTCGCAATATTGACCATAATGGGGCTTGAAAAATCAATATCAAATATTGTAATCAAATATTTTGTCTGGACAACTCCACCCAATCAGTTGGTTGTATTTCAAATACTTAAGATAAATGTCTGATTTTCCTACAAGTAATGTATGAATTTATGAAGGATGCATAATGTAACATTTTATTGTGAATATAAGATGAATAGACACATGCTTGTATGTGTAAGTGAAATATGTTTTATTCATCTTATTAGTTGGATGACATTTATTTTATTTATTTCACAGATCACTGCTGCTTTGGCTCATCAGCTGTATTTGTATTGGGTAAGTAAGACTTCTACAAGCAGACAGATTTCTAGGTTTATCAACAACAGGGCTTAATGAGGAGAACTGTGATCAGTTTTTAGAAGAACATTGCTAAAACAAGCATTTCTGTCCATGATAGCATGCCATAAAATGCAACACAGACATCTCAGAAACATAGATTGAGATTAGAACAATTACAAATGTACCAACAAGACTGTCAAACAGATAAGATTTGCTTTGATTCATTTACATACTTGCTGACTGAGAAGTGTTTTTGATATAATTATAGATATGTTTAGCCCTGTGTCTGTCCAGGGCTCATGTGACTGTGATATTTGAACTTATTCAAACTACTGGTAGGAGCTGTAAATGATTAAAGCTTTTACAGCAGATTATCATTTAAAAGCTGAAGAACAGATGGAGTCTGAACTAAGTAGCATTTTTCCTAACAAATCCTTGTATTTGCTGTTTGATGTCTGTTGATTGAGAGGTCTGTCTTATTTCTTGCTGTACCTGATTAATATCTTTAACAAACAGGCAATCTCATTTTGATACATTTACTTTCTTTGGATGTTTTCATGTTTCTTATACTATTTAAGTTTGGATTAGTTTGGTAAATTGTCTGATCGATGGGTTTTGATTCACAGCAGCGCCTATAGGCAATTGATAAATTAAATGTTGTGAACTGAATGCGCCATTTGAACCTACCCCACAACTTGTTTACAAAGGCGTCAGTAAAAGCATGCTTCCTGAAAGTTGCCGAACCGTCAGACATGTCAGTCAAATTTCGAGGAAGTCCAAAAACTTTGGCAATTACCGGACCAGATGTTCGGCTGTCGGGCATGATTTCCAGCATTTATCACTTATTTATAATATATTCGGTCAGATAGATTTTCATTTGGTCAAATAGAAATACTGACTTTGTCTGATCAAATGTCAGGCAAGTATTCCAGCACTTTCAAGAAGCCTGTAAAAGGAAATTTGTGCAAAATTGTGCTTGATCATGTTGATGAGTTGGACATTACTCTGGCAAAAATAAAGAAGGGGTTGCCCTAAAGAGTCTTCTGTTGTGTCAGAAAATATTTGCCTGTCATATTATTCTTGTTGTCCATATTTCTGATTTTATGTGCATGTTACCTAATTAATTGGAATTAGATAAATAAAAATGTCATTCTGATGTTTTAAGTAAAATTTGCTTGTTGTGATCAATATTATCATTAGGGCGGAGGGTATAGGTCTTTATGTCAGTTAATCAACATTTCTCACCAAAAGTAGCAGAGATTATTTTGGCTGTTAACAACCATGCCAATACATGGAGTACATTCAAAGCTGTCTTAACATGTATTTATTTATTCTTAAGCATATCCCTGTTTATCTAGCATTTCAGAGACAGAAAACCGACTATTTTAAACCCAGACCCTGAGCCAGCATTGCCATTTGATAGGCCGGACGGCCCACCATGCTAGAGGAGTCGTGCAGAATGCATCCAGCACCCCTTCACCAAACATCATGTAAGTGTAATATTAACATCGACAAATACCACTAAGTTTAAACGATTTAGTTTATTTCTTTTCATTTGTTAGTTTAGAGACTTTTTCATTTTCATTTATTCATTAAAATCTCAAAGTTTTTTCATAAATAACCATTTGTACCATATTGTCTGGCGTTAAAGAAATTATTCATAGTATACTATATTGAATAAATTGAATAAGCGCTATTTGTTGGTGATAGCTATTGAATGACATATGCGAATGAAATATGTAAAAGGAACTCAGGCCTTTTTTATGCCATTTTTGGGGTAGGTATTCAACCCTGTTCCCGAGTAAAAAAGGAAATATTTTTCCCCATTAAAACATTAAAAGAAAAAAAATTCCCCAAAATTGAAAAAGCCGAAAATATTCTATCATCATATATATATGATATTTTTTTCATGGAATGAAATTCATGTAAAATGTTGTTAGTACTCTGTTTAATAAATAAAGAATAATTAAACATAACTTTGTGCTTTTAGTTCTTTAATGAATGTAAATCTTCATTAATTTCCCAATTTGGTGCTTCATGATGCAAATTTCCCCTTTCAAAGGGACCTGTTCCAAAAAAAAAAAAAAAAAAAAAACTGTAAAAAAGGGCTGGAACAATGTGGTGATATGTTACAAATAAAAGTTACAGTTTTACTGTTCTTGTTTTGTTCTATTGTGATTATAGTTCACAAGTTTATTGTTTCAGTTTAAACATAATTTAGAGATTCTTGATCAAGCTTCTGGTTTAAACAGGTAAGTAAAGTAAATCTTTTTAGTATAATCTTTAAGCTTGTATTTTCAAGATAAAGTTATTTTATCACTTGGTTGTCATGTTGTCATTCTGTAGCCTGTAATTCAACATGTTAGATTTTTATTAAAATTTCAACTTATGGCAAGAAGTTCAAAATAACACATTATTATATACACTCTGATAACATGTGTCTGTCTGCTTTACCTTGGTTTTAAAAAAGTCGAGTGTTTGGGAGTCATAAGTAACCATTTTCAAATAGTTCAACTTCTATTAGCAATTCTATCATCATTGGGTGGATAAATATGTATCACTGTGGTCCATGTATGAAACATGCACTCTTATGATCTCATGCAGCCATTAAACCAAGAAACAAATGTAAATACTCTATAATCAATCGAAACATTTGTAACTTTTATAAGTTTGTATGAATATGCACTTCTAAAAACTGAATGAAGTAAATAGCTATCAACTTCAGTCATTCATTACAACACATATTTTTTTTCATAGTATTTGAGATAATATTATAGACATTTTCAGGGGAGTTGAAGTGTCATCACAGTCACCATCTTCGACTCCCTTGATTTCGTCAGCTTCGTCATTGGATGACACCCTTGGATCCCAAGTTGCAGACATTGACATCCAGCAGCATAGTGTTATGGAGATTGCTGGAACAGAAAATGCAGAGACTTACAGTAAGTTATTGTTGACAAGAAAATGTTTAACCATGTGTGAACTCAATTCATTTTGGAGATTTTGTCTTAAATGGTTTGAAATGAGTTTTGTAGAAATGAACAATAGTTCGAAGCATGTCATCCATGACTTTTTATTTGGCTGAATTACTTGATAATGGAAATATTCCCTTGTGTATGTAATAAAGTGACATTTTGTTGTCCCAGAAAACCAATAATTGACCTTGAACTTGGTTGTAGTGTGTGTGATTCTGTTTCAGTTTAAGTTCATTTGTATCATTGTTTTCCATTGTTAACCATATATGGTTCAGCTGTTATTTTTTGACAAATTTATGTCTTTTCTTATTGATGATGATAAGTCAAAGTCCTAAGTTGTATCACACTATCACATGACATTGCTTGTTGTCAGTGTAACATAACTAATACATATTTCTTTGTGTTTGCTAAATCCTTTCGTGGCGGCTGTTGGGAAATGCAAATGAATGTACACAATGTTGTTCATGTTATTCAATCATGCTTAATGAAGTGAAACTCTTATTTTATTATTAATTTATTATGTAAAAAAACTGTGTATTTGCTCTTTTTTCTGATTTTTCTAATTGACCATTGAGCATTTATTATAGATCTTACTGGTATTAAATTAACTAGATATATTATATTATTTATGATAGATCTTACTGGTATTGTAATTAACTGGATATATTATATTATTTATGATAGATCTTACTGGTATTGTAATTAACTGGATATATTATATTATTTATGAGAGATCTTACTGGTATTAAATTAACTGGATATATTATATTATTTATTATATATCTTACTGGTATTTAATTAACTGGATATATTATATTATTTATTATATATCCTACTGGTATTTAATTAACTGGATATATTATATTATCTATTATATATCTTACTGGTATTAAATTAACTGGATATATTATATTATCTATTATAGATCTTACTGGTATTAATTTAACTGGATATTTTATATTATTTATGCAAGAATGTTGATAATATTTCCCAGGAACTTATTTATTTTCAATGAGTTGGTATAATTAGAGCTGGCATAGCAAAACATATGAAGCAATGTTTGATCTTCTTAGACTTTAAAGCAATTTTAATTTTAAATCGCAAAAATATAAAATGATCATGATTTTATAATGTTTTTATCTTTTACTTATTTGTCTTTCCTGTGTCATTATTTTCACTTACTGCATGGTATCCCATGGCAGCCTCTGTTGGAACATTTCCATACTAGGTAGTCTCAAGGTTGTTAATTGGTTGCTCCACAAGGTATGAGATAGGAGAACCATCCAGGGACCTAAGTGCTGCAGTATCACTGTCGTTCACATGAATTTTCCTGAGAAACAAAAGCAAATGCATGTGAAAGTGTAACATTCAATAAAAGAATTGTTATTTCAAAGTATATAGCTTAGACATAAATCAACCTATTCTTGGTCTAGATGTTCTTAGCGTGAATCTTGGTTAGGTTGCCTGCTTGTGGCCTCTCTGTAACCAGTCTACTCTGTACCCAGAAAATGGATACAAATATGATTTGATAATGTTAAGCTGATCTTGAAAATGAAGCTAAAATAATTGGTAGAAACTATGACAATGCCAGAAATGGGCAAGTTAAACTTAAATATAACTCCACCACAGTAAATGGAAGACTCTCCAGGTTTGGAGTCTCAAGAGTTTAACCCCCACAAGAAACTCTAGCATTGTGATTAATGCTTATTAAACGGTATACTTTCTGTAACAGATATTATATTAAAAAAAAAAAATAGTGGTCATGTGTATTCTAAACCGACCTATTATCTGTGAATGTAGTCTTCACAGGTTTCCTGTTAAGGTTTGTATTTCCGGGCATAGCAATGATTATGGTGGCCTCAGGTTCTGCCATGATCAGCTCCCCTTGTGGCTTGTCCCACTACTGGGGTAAACTAGTACAGGTCAGCATGGCTGGTACCTTCTGGTAACCTGCTAGCTTCCATTGCTCCTGCAGCATCCGCATGGCAGCACCATGAGAGCAGGGTCCATCAGCCTTTAAACTAGAAAATATATAAAATAATTACTTCAGTGTCAAGTATATTTGCTAATATTTATCATAATTGCTTACATTTCTAGAGATAGTGTTATAGAATATATATATTGCATGTATTAATCATACTAATCAACACACACCACTATTATACAAAAGAAAACATACTGTAGTAGTACTACAGTGGCACGTATTGACAAGCATACCATTCACATACATGCAGATGTGGTGATTGTAGGAATATGTAGGAATATGGGTAACGGTATTTACTACTAAGGACTACTAAGGACCCCTGATAACCAAAAAAAAAAAACTGCTTAAAATGCATTAATTTGTAGTTTTGGTGTTGTGTTTAAAATTTTATAGTGAATATTTCGTTTTTCTATGACATTGCTCTGATCCTAAGGACTTATCAGGACTACTAAGGACTCCTGATAACAAAAGAAAAATATGTATATGGGAAAATAATCAATATGTGAACACACTTGTACTGCCAAAACTTCGCATGAAAGTATCCGCTTCTCGATTAAGTACAAATACCAAAAAATTTGTAATGCTCAAGTCATTATATCTCTTAAAAAGTACTAGGGCTGTATCTATAGAGCATCTGAGAAGAAAATTGTATACTTACTTAACAGAAAAAAATCTCTTACTCACATAGTATATCATATTATACATTTGATTTAATCGTACTGTTATATCTCCGACATCAGTTTAAGATTCATTCTATTTATTTTTTTCTATGGGTTTTCTAGTTAAACAATTGCTATCCAATATCAGATTTTGCGACACTAGCATTTATCTATCGATACCGGCATTTAGTACCCACCGCAAATTAGACAGTAAACGGAATATATATAGGTATAGGCAGTGACTGCTATATGACCTCAAAGTTCCAACAACTTTATCTATCTTTTTTTTAGTGTTCAATTCTGTACAAGTTCTTTGATACATTTTAAAGAACTGTGGATATTCACAGTATCATCAAATTGTAGTGTTCAATAGATGCCCACTGAGGCATTGCAGAGTAACACATTTAAAATTTTGGAAAGAAATAAAAACCTGCACATGTGACATACAATATATACGTATTCCACTCATCTCTGGCTGAGCTGTACTATCAATGACAGCCTGCTACTAAGGACACTTTACTGGAACTACAACTGTCATAGTAATGCAGTGTTACTGTATAGTATAATGAATATTTCAAATGTAATAGGTGGCAGAAAATAAAGTTCCTGATCTGGGGCTCAAGCCTATGACCTGCTCACGAGTCAGCTGCCCTACGAATTGGGCTAATTGGACTGACAGGCATACTTTTATAAACGCTTGCACACACACACGCATGCACACACGCACTTTAATATCTCGGCCATGAGTACAGCGCTGAAATTGCACATGCTAGTAATAGACATGCATAGAAATCAGAGGCACGAAAGATGTGGCCATGCTACATTTACATTTGACTTTATAAGCATTCTAGAAAAATGACACTTTTCGACCAATCTTTTTCTTTTGCTTACTCTTTAATTGTAGATGATACAGCATTGGAGCTTTACAGACAAGTAATTGGCAAGAAGAGAAGTCAGTGGTGAGGATGGATTTGGTATGGTATGGTTGGTTTTGGCTTTATTAAGATTCTAGAAATGACTGTTTGCTGCAGAATTTCCCCGCGTCAGCATTTTCCGACAAATGTTTGTTGTTTAATACCTCTGCCATTACTAAGGGTACAGCGCTGAAATTGCACATGCTAGTAATAGACATGCATAGAAATCAGTGGCACGAAAGATGTGGCCATGCTACATTTACATTTGACTTTATAAGCATTCTAGAAAAATGATACTTTTCGACCAATCTTTATCTTTTGCTTTCTCTTTAATTGTAGATGATATAGCATTGGAACTTTACAGACCTCGCACGTACACGCGCACACACACTCACAGGCATC
Organism: Lutraria rhynchaena; assembly: GCA_008271625.1. Lineage (NCBI taxonomy): Eukaryota > Metazoa > Mollusca > Bivalvia > Venerida > Mactridae > Lutraria > Lutraria rhynchaena. The sequence continues at coordinate 4,599,753 of VIBL01000014.1, read as the reverse complement.
TGGAGATACTCCCGAGTTTTTCCCATTGTAATTTTGAAATTCTTTTTACAGTTTTATCTTATTAATTAAATTGATTACATTTTTTACCATATAAGAAATTTGTTACATCTATTGTAATTAATGATGCAGTTTTGCCAGAGTGTCTCTATTTTAATTTTCTAATGTTTTTAACTGATGTATTTTTTATGTCTTGACGCAATATTTTGACGAAAGATTGAATATTTATTAAAAGAATGACAAGACCAAACATATTTCCGATTTTATTGCTTTAAAATATACACACAACATACATGTAAGAAACATACAAGAAATACACAAGAAATGTATCCAAAATACACCCGAAATAAAGTTGAGGTAACACCAGGGCTTGTCTTATATGACTCCCTGTCTTATATGACCAAATTTGGTGACTCCCTTGGAAGGTCATACAAGCTAGACTATATTTATATAGACTTCCCACACAATGCTAATGAAGAAAACCCTTACTGTATACATACATACATACAGAAAACCATGTAGTCACAGATTCAAGAGCTTCTCTGTATGTATGTATGCAGTGATGTTTTCTTCATTAGTATTTTGTGGGAAGTGATATTTCTGGTATGTGGAAGTATAATTATGTCCCATTTGTCTTCCCATGCTTTTATGTTGATATCAAATCTATTCTACCTTGGAATATTTTTTGTCATTTGTCCTAACATGTGAAAATGCCACTCAATTTTATTATTGTTATTGTAGGGTTGGTGAAGGCTAGAAAGGTGTATGGACTGGAAAAACTTTCTGCGAAAGTTGGCAGGTTGGAGTATACAGGTCTGCCGTTTGTTGTTTTGGGCAACAATTACTTTTACTGTCAGTTTGGGAAGGACAGGAAGAAGGCCAAAGAGGAACGAAAAAAGGCAAAGGTGAGTTGTCACATAGGTAGGAAGAAAATTTTTGTTCCTAGCATCCTGATTTTGTCCACAATGCTCCCAGCCTATGAGATGAATTAAACAATTGTGTGTTCTTGAATATTCATGTAAATAAAATGCTACAGCATAAAAAAGGGGAAATTGACCAAACATGCAGACATATTTTTTCTGTAAATTAATCTTCATAATGCAGAGTTGCAAAGATAAGTGAGGGTAGCTTATTCCAATCGTTTTCCAAATAGTTTAATTATCTAAATTGTTTGATAGATGCAGGTAGACTTAACATCATGTCATTCAATTAGCCTTTTTTTCTATTCAGTTGGCTCATATAATATATATATAATAAGTAATGTACACTTGGAAGCCAATTTCTATTAATAAAGAAATTGAAAATACATTAAAAGACTAGTGTTTTTTTACTTTCAAGCAAGGGATAGTTTGTATATGTAGGTACTAGTAATGATATTGGTCAACACGTGACATTGTGATTTTATATCTTTAGAATTAATAAATGATATGTTGTCTTACATTGGAAGATGTTCAATTCTTAGCTGTTTTAATTTTTTTTAATAAATACCTGAAACTGGAAATTCTTATTTATTTTTCAGACTGACAATGACCATTCTCAGTATGCAAGGGGGAGGAAGTTTTTAATTTTCAGAGTGACTATAACCATTCTCAGTATGTAAGGGGGAGGAAGTTTTTATTTTTTAGAGTGACAATGACCATTCTCAGTATGTAATGAGGAGGAAGTTTTTATTTTTTAGAGTGACAATGACCATTCTCAGTATGTAATGAGGAGGAAGTTTTTATTTTTCAGAGTGACAATGACCATTCTCAGTATGTAAGGGGGAGGAAGTTTTTATTTTTCAGAGTGACAATGACCATTCTCAGTATGTAAGGAGGAGGAAGTTTTTATTGTCAGATTCTAAGAAGTTTGGCTGTCTTGCTTGTTGTGTTTTTCTGGAAATTTGCAGATTCCCATCATACATCATAAATTTTGTGTATATATATATATACAATTTGGGCTATAGTTCATTATATGCGTATATACTTGATTAAATTTGAGTTGTACATTTTTGCTCATATGATTGATATCTTTTTTTTCTTTGGGCTTTTAACGTCACACCAACAACCAGGATCATTAAGTGACTTTTCTAGGTTTAACAGTGGAGAAAGACTCCTGGCATTCACCTGAATAGAACCACTGACTTTTTGTAAGCTAGCTGGACAGTTTCCTCACATGTGACATTGTCTGGTCCCAGATGGGATTCAAACTCATGAGGGTTAGAGGTAAGTTATTACTAGACCATAACCATTGGACCATTCAGTCCCCTCTCATATCTTGGTTTGTGTTGTATGGTTTTATTCCTCCTTGCACATAATTATATCAATGTATGACTTAGTGACTTGACCTACCAGTGCTCCATGTTTATTACTATAATTTCAGTATCAACTTTATCCTCTTACACTTTTCAATGTAAATTCCATTATTTAATTAGTTTGATGTTATATGAAAATATTGTGATGTATTATTTCCCAATATCTCATAGAAGCCTGTGCTATGTTTATGTTTGAACATGTGACTTTATGAGCAATTGTCATTTGCTCTATGGACTGAACTAAAGTTTTTACACCTAAGAGAAAGATCATTTGAAAAGAAAGTGATTCTGAGAACAAAATAATCTTCTTGTTAATAACTATTCTATGTGAACAGATTTGTACATCCCAGGCATGGTTGTGAATTCAAAATTGTATTTATTTATTTGTAGATAAATCAGGTAATGGAAGACAGTGAAGACTTCTGGTTTTGTAGTCTGAAAGCAGACAGTGACAAAATAATCAACAAGTCTGTTCAGGTAAGCAAATAACCTGTTGTTCTCTTACCATGCACTGAATAGACACAAATTTAAATGGAAAAAAGAAGATATGAGTCACTCCATGACAAAACGTCTCTTATCGCTTGACGTTCATAACGCGGAAAATGACATTTAAAGTTTCTGAATGTTGCCTAATGAATGTGGATGTAAACATGTTGAACAGTGCTGTCAGTTTTTATTAATTTTTGAATGAAAAATGTATTGAATAGTTTTTGAGTGTTGTAAACATGGACAAATTTGAGGTTAGTTTAACTTAATGTTTTAATAATTTATCAGCCTATAATTACATGACATTACGAAATTTGACATAAGCCGTCTGCATTATCCCGCAAGTTGTCATATTCATTGAGTTTCCTGTGAGTAAATGTTCTTATTACTTTTACTTACCTCTATGATTAAATCATTGATAAAATGTTCTATCTTTATGTAACAGCAGCATATTTCAATTATGAATATATATAGAGCCCAAAGTGTTAACAACTTGTGGTAAAATATTATTAATGCATAAATCTATTTATAGATATCACTTCGCAATCACTTGTGTGTTTCCATCGCAGTATCGATCAATATAGATATTAAATACACGCATGATACTTCATCATCTGCCATAGCGTAATTGGTAGCGCATCAGCGCATGAAGCTAGAGACCCTAGATTGATGCCAGTTACACCCACTTTTTTTTCAAACCAATTCTGATGCATACACTTTAAGTATTTATTTTTGCATGAAAAATAATTATTTTGATCAGTTCTAGTAGATATCATTAATAAAGAGATCATTGAATCCATAAAAAACTAATGAACATCATTAGTCAAGTGATTAAAATAAATGAAAGAGATGATCTTATATTTCAGGAACTACGATACCAGATGTGGAAGATGGCAGTGATGAGGAGCAGCAGACAGACCTTCCACCATTACCATCACAAGGAACAATTGTAGTAAGTTCACTGTCATCTGAAGATGACAAAGAGGCTAATGACTTGCATGAAAAAATCTCCTCAGGCTGTATATGCCAACAAAACTGTTTTAGTAATATTGAATGTGATGTAATCGAGAACCTTATATACAACCTGAAAGAGATGGACAAGGAGTCAAAGGAGATGTATGTTGTTGATGCTTTGAACAAAATGAGTGCTGCCTCTAAAAGAAGGAGATATGGTGAAAGAAAATGCTCTCGTTATGAGTATGAATTTGAAGCCAACATTATTTGTAGAACAGCTTTCTTGATTATTTATGTCATTGGAGAAAGAACACTAAAAAACTTGATACACCATGTCAATACTAAGGGCAATGTTCCATGTGTACTCGGAAATAAGGGTAGGAAGCCATCCCATGCCCTTTCCCTTGAAGGCATTGAAAGGACAGTGAGATTTATTTTACAATTTGCGCAAGAAAATGGACTCCCCCAACCAGCAGCCACCAGAGGACGGGATGATACTGCTCCTGTGTTCCTGCCAGCTTATTTCTTGAAGATTGTCATACATAAAAAGTATGTAGAGTCATGTGAAGAGGCGAATGTTAGAGTGATAAAAATATCAGCCTTTTGGGTAATATGGTCTCAATGTGATTCAAACTCAATGTTGGTTCACATGTAAAGGTATGTTTCCCAAAAATATTTGAACATGATAGTTATTGCTGTTTTTATGTTAAATTTTGTTTTGCTAATTCAGAGACATGAATGTCAAATTTAACATGCATGGTAAGCAGTACACTTTCTATCATGAAAAACATTGATGGTCATTTGTCAAGCTACAATTTTAAACTTAGTCATTGACTCTATATACAGATTGCTACTCCTGAAGATGATGTCTGTGCTAAGTGTGAAACACTTCGGAAGAATGTACATGATGCTCGAACAGACAACAACATGCTGCAAGCATCTACAGACCTCCAAGAACATATGTTAGCAGCTAAAATTGAGCATCAGGTTAACTACATATATATTTTACATAATTTTACATACCTTATTAAACAGTTTACATGTATTACATATAACTCTTTGAAATGTGAACATGGGCTACTGTAGAAAAAATAATTGGAATCAGCTTTTAAGGTAATCCTGTGACAAATTATACCTGTCACATTCATCCAACATTATTTATGCATTATTTTTCTAGTATATAAGAAATGTGTGTCAAATAGTCGGGAGGAGTTTAGAGATTTTCAACTGTCTGTCACTTCTATAGAACCATGCTCACATGACCACCAGTATGTGCATTACACATTTGATTTCTCTCAGAATTTGGCAGTACCACATCATGCATGACAGATGGGTCCTTTGTACTTTGTTACTCCAAAGAAAGTAAAGATAAGATTGTTTCTGATATAGTTTAAACATGCAGGTAATTTAAACTTTTGATGGCTTGTCAGCATGCTTGCTCATTATAAAAATAATTTTCTTATGCTGAAGTTTAAACATATATAATCTCCCTTTAGGTACATCTGTTTGGGTTCCGTGATGATGGTATACCGTGCCAATACAATTACTTAATTGCCAAACAATGGCAGCAGATGGGAAAGGCGTCCATGGACCCGACACCGTTATCTCCATGGTTGATCATGCTATGACTGTGTATTCATATGGCGAAAAGACTGTTACTATTCATGCTGATAATTGCAGAGGTTTGCACATTACACTGTTATTTTGTTGTTAGTAATGCAAAGTGCTTTTATAAATGTACATTACTTATTGCTTTTATTCATTGCAAAAGTAATAATGACAATAGAATATTAACATAGATGTCTCCACGAGAAATAGTTCATGAGAAAAGTCATTTTCATTCTCCATAAGCCTATCAAATATTAAAATAATACTTAATAAAATTAATGATCAGTAATATTTTAAGGCCCAAACAAAAACAGGTTTGTACTGTCCTATACTTTTAAGTGTACCAGGCTTTTTTTTTAAAAAAAGGTCTGCACATTAATGTTTCACTTTAGAAGTATTTGAGTTATAAATCAATGATGAACTGATTCACATACTGTTGTATAAATTTTCATACATGAATGTCAAGAACTATTATGCTGTTTCAGACCGTGTAGTCAATAGATCATCATATTTGAATGTGGCTGTGATGTATGACCATGGGATGATGAAACAACATGGAAATGGCGATCATGGAAGCCATTCTTAAGTCAGCACTACTAGGCTCTGACAGGAATTAGATCCTATCAACAGTTTCGTTTTTCTGCTGATGAATCTGGTTGTGTCTTTGCAAAGAAATCCGATAACAACGAGGAGATGAAAGTCATTCTGAGGCAGGGAGTTAATGTTCCTTATGAGCGACCAAACATTGTACCAGCAGCAGGTCTGACAGTCAAACGATCACGTTACCTTGTCACACATGTTAGGCCTTACCTTATGGGTTTAAACAAAGACATAACATGTCCATTAGTTTCTGCAGAAGTGTAGAGTTATTCGTGTTTACATTGGTTGTAAATTATATGAATGCCAATACAAAGGCAATAAATATATTGAAAAAAGAATGTTTTGTAGATATGTATTGCCATGGTAACAACATCATGATGTAACAGATGCATGTGTTTTATTTTAGTATGTAAGTTATATACATACATCATGGTTTGTGCTTTGTTTCCAAACTAATTATTGTAAAATGAATTTCTTATATAAAGATTACTGTATTTATAACTTGTTGCTAAGTAGCAACTGAAAATTGACATTTTCATATTACTTGTTCTACATGTCAATTTTAAATTTGCTTCTGTAACTTTATAAAGAAACACCATTTTTTTCAGTGTATCATCCATTGTTATACATGTTATGGAATCACAGCACAATATATTCAACACCAGCTATTTTCATCGCAAGACGAATAACAGTCTTTTAGGGATGCTAAAAATTCTTGTGACAGAATTTTTTCCAGCACAGTACAGTGGGTATGTAAGGTTGTATGAATTTTATCTTACTAGATCCTTTGGGAACATTTTGCATGTTTCCATGTGTGACATATCATGGTCATCCATCATTCTATCAATATCTTTGTCCATCTGTCATATTTCCATACAAGAATATTTAAGAAATATTTGTTATGTGGACTGATGAAGTATTTAGTTAACATAAAAGGTATTAAGTACTTCAAAAATTCTAAAACATTCTTTGGATTTCCAGCATGTTTGTTTCATTATGTTGCCTGGTCAAGATACACAGTATTGGAATAATTGAACATTGTCGATATATAACAAGTCTATATAACAAGTCTATAAATGGAAGTAAATGTGTCTATTTGAATCTTGACATTACCTCTATACATCAGGTATGGGGATTTAGATACGATTTGTAGTGGAAAGTTTCACAAATTCTCTTCTGATGTCCCAGAACTTCTACAGAAACGCCCAGAGAAATTTGTGAAGCATTATATGAAAAAAGAGGCCAGATGTATTAAGAGGTAACTTTTAACCATGCTTATTTTAGGTTCACCTATAATTTTGCCTGTATTTGCTAGATAGTGCTCTGTTTACTTATACAGGAGGTATGAATGCTTTGTGTTACTTACTGTGCTCTAGGTTTATTCTAATGTACATTGTCCTTGCATGTTGCATTTCTTGCATAAAATTGCTACTAATTGGAGATTGTATGAAGAATGTACATATTACACAAACTTTGTCTCACAGATCTTATATGTATCATTCAGCTTTGTTTCTTCTGAAGTCTGTTTTATTTCAGGTAAGGATACATTCATCCTGAATCATTAGAAGTGTAATACCACATTCTCCCATTTTGTAACGGACTAAAATTTTTTTAAGATGGTAAGTCATCTGTGTTGTACATTCATAAACACCTTGTCAGTAAACGTTACAGTAGTATTCTGTCTGTATTACAGGTGTAATGTAAAAGAGGAGGAAAACAGTGTTTTTAGTGTTATTGTTACCTGTAGAACATAGGTTGTCAATTTAGGAGACGAAAAGACTTTCTCATCTTGTAACTGTAATGACTGGGATGTACATCATCTACCATGTTGTTGTATGTTTGCTGCTATGAACATTAATAGGAAGATGGACTTGAAGCTGATATCACCTCTGTATATGTAGTCTGTATACTGTACAATTGATAGTAATAGCTTTTATCATACAGTTCACTCTTATTTGCACAAAGTTTTGTGGGTCATTTAAATACATTGTGTTATTTTACAATACTTTGCAGTTTTTGAAAATTGCTATTTGTTTCTTGAGAATAATATTTAAATGCATTTATGGAAGAAAGATAGCAAAACTTGTATTTTGTTTATAACTATCCTCTTGGATTTTACACTGAACTGCTTGGCATTACTTTTTTGGATATTTATTAATGATGTTATCATTCCTTTTGAATTGTGTGATATGGTAAATGAAGTGCTAAATATGTACACAAATGTTATAAACCACTCAGTGCGGCATGTTTTACTATCTTGCGCATTTCTGTATTAATTTATTAATACACTAATTAAAGATGACAAAGTTAATAAAGATTTGATTGGGACTTCCAAAAAAACAGCATTATGAACAGACAGAATTTTAAATAGACAAGGGATTATTTGGGAAAAACATCAAGGTAAGAAAATCGATGTGGGTTTGCACTAATGCGAGTGTACTATATCACAATTAACATTGTAAATTATGACAGTATGTATCAATTTCATGTATACAGTTTAATATACCTTGCACACGCAGTTCAAAGTGATGTTAACATGTTATTATGAATGTTGACAATGAAGCTTGTTATAAGAGTCTTAAGAATGGCCTTATTCCTGGTTTTAGAGAACAAAGAACATTACATTCTTCATATGGGCAATGTCTCTACTTGTACAGCAGAGAAAACTTACCTTGATCTCCCCATTCAAGTATTCCAGACATTACCCCCTAATACTATACTCAGTAGATTTGGTCCCATTTGATTCTACCATTTTCCCAGCAATCAGGAAGGCAACTTAAAGGAGAATGTTTTATCTTGTGACATCTTGATGTCATTTTTCTGTATTTGTTATGTGCTGGATTGGCAATAGTGTTTAATGAAAACAATTACATATTTTTCTAAGGTTGCACATTTTAACATACACTGCTACTTTATGTTGATGTAATTTTCTGTCAGTTTTATTAAACCAAGCTTATGCAGCTACAGTAGTCCTGATTGTTTTGAAACACCCCTCATGTAAACATGCATTTCCATATATTAACATTCAATTGATGAGCAAATGATTTGAATTAACAGTATGATGTATAACTAAATGTACCCTTAGTAGAAGGTCCAAATCATTACCAATGTCTAATTTATTATTAGCCAGAATTACTGAGTAAAGATTCTGACTTTTTGTTTTGAGTGGTGTATATAGAACAATTCTGAAGATTGTGTATGCATTTTAAAATCTACAATTAATTTTACTTTCTTTTGCAGCAAATTTCTGGAATCCAGATTAGATGCTGGGTATGAATCCAATTTGCCCAAACAATGGATTGTGGAAAAAAACTTCATTCTAAACAGTCTGATGGTAGCTCATGTGGTTAGTATGTACTCAAGGTATGTAATTTTTATGACTTTGTTGGCTCAACAATAAGCTTACTTACTTGTACTTTTTTCTGAAGTGTAGGTGTAAACTAAAATAAAATTTGTATGTGACAATGTTAGTTTATTACATGTGTTATGTGACTATGTTAGTTTATTACATATGTTATGTGACTATGTTAGTTTATTACATATGTTATGTGACAATGTTAGTTTATTACATGTGTTATGTGACAATGTTAGTTTATTACACGTGTTATGTGACAATGTTAGTTTATTGCATGTGTTATGTGACAATGTTAGTTTATTACATGTGTTATGTGACAATGTTAGTTTATTACATGTGTTATGTGACTATGTTAGTTTATTACATGTGTTATGTGACAATGTTAGTTTATTACATGTGTTATGTGACAATGTTAGTTTATTGCATGTGTTATGTGACTATGTTAGTTTATTACATGTGTTATGTGACAATGTTAGTTTATTATATGTGTTATGTGACAATGTTAGTTTATTACATGTGTTATGTGACAATGTTAGTTTATTGCACGTGTTATGTGACAATGTTAGTTTATTGCATGTGTTATGTGACTATGTTAGTTTATTGCATGTGTTATGTAACAATGTTAGTTTATTACATATGTTATGTGACAATGTTAGTTTATTACATGTGTTATATGACTATGTTAGTTTATTACATATGTTATGTGACAATGTTAGTTTATTACATGTGTTATGCAGTGTATTTATCTCAACTACAGTGAGCCATTTTAAAGGCCCATGTGAGTAATGCAAAGTTACAGACATTAATTATAAATGTCACAAAGACATTTCTATATTTTACAAGAAGCTGTTTACTATATTCAGTGTTAAATATTGGACAATTCAATTATGATTACTTGTCAGTAAGAGTAGTAAATTTCAATTAAAAGAGCACCTTGCATATAATGTGGAAATACTAGGATTATGTACTTAAGTTTCAGACATGGTCACTGGTGAAAGTATTATTTATGGTGGCAGTATGAAAGAAATGATAGCATATTTCTATACCTTTCATCTGTGATGTATAATGTAACTTTTACATCATGTCAATGTCCCGTGGAGGACACATTTTTTGATTTCTTACTTTACGTGACAGTGTTTTATTATGTTAATGACTTGTGATTTTGTTCATTTTCAGTATAGATTCTCTGCAGATGGAAGTTTCATCAGTTGCAAATGAATATTTGAAAGAATTATTTCCAAAGGATGAGATGTAAATATTATTGATATATATATATATGTGTGTTCTAGAGACTTTTCCTATAGTTGACTGAATCATAAATGTTTGACATGAATTCATTATACTTAATTTAGTTTTATAATTAGTGTAAAAAATCAATAATGTCTTAGGGTTTCAAACAACTTGTTTTTACTGTCATCTGATTTAATTGCGAATTTTTATTTCAGACTTAATGAAAAGTATTTTAAAAATGTATTGGTGAAAGAGGCAATGGCTGTTATCATGAAAGAGGTACGAGTACAGTAGTTTTCTTTTTGTTCTATCTCATCCTGAGTTCAAATGTCCATTAAGTATGTAGTACAGATATAATGTACATAGGTCCTCAAAATTGATCTGCTTATGCCTAGACTTCTGTTTATGATATTATCAGGTATGACCAAAATGATTTGTAAGGTATTGCTTTCAACATTATATCAATATTCGTGTCTCATTCATAGTTTGCATAAAGCTGATATGTTGTGAACTTTACAGCTGTTTGTATTGAACTTTAATTTTATGTCAAGATTATGACCTTTTATCATATCCAATATAAGAATTTCTGATTTACTGTTATGTTTCTTAAACTTTACACAATCAATTGTACTTGTAATCCAGCTGTAGATTTTCCATGGACAAAATATTTTGTCCATGGAAATTCCATGGAAACCCTGGAAAAGGCATGGAAAAACCTGGAATTAGTTTATTTTCCGGGCTTTTTCCATGTTGAGCTAAAATCACCCAGATTAATGTCCATGGAATTTCCATGTACAGTCTGTACATTGTCTATGGACACCATGAAAAATGCATAGAAAATGCATGGAAAAATGGGACTTAGAATTTTTTTCACATATCTATGGACTAAGAAAAATTTTAGGCTGGAAAATGCATGGAATTTGTGGACTTAGAATATTCTGTACATGTGTGGACTTACAAAATTTTGGCAAGTGAAATGCAGTGAAGTAATGACTTATATGTATTAGCGAATGGTATATCAATCGACATGAAATGCAATGCTAGACATTGCAATGTTATTAAATAACAGGAACAATTACATGTACTTCTTCAACTTATTTGTATGGATAGTCAGGCATAAAATAATTTCATACAGTGATTTTGTAATTAATATAATGATATGTAGAGAAATGGAACCAAATGAATAACAAAAGTATTCCTATTTTTTTCTTTACTTCTCAAATGTAATTTTCTACTTTGACTTCTGTGTAAAATCTACACAAATCCTTTTGGATACTAACATGTTAAAATGAATAAAAAATTGTACAAACTTGCTCCAGAAGAATGAAAATTTACATCACAAACAAGTATTGTGAACATGAAAACTTTAAAATCATTTATTAGGACTAAACTCAAAGTTATAGTTTATAAATATTTGTTTGGATGAAATAGTAATTTTCACAGTTTTCATGATATAATAAACTTCATCCTATATAATGTCATTTCCACAGTTCATAAGTCAGCTTTATAATTCATTCCCACTCATGTCGATTTGGTAGCAGAGCTCCATACGTCACATCACCTCTACTGATGACAATGAGGGGTTCCCTAAGATTTTCTGCTTTGGTAATATCCAGACAATCACTGTCAAAGTGAAAAATATATATGTAAATTACTGTTCATTTATCATGATCACCAGCAGCAGTACTAAGCTAAACTCTAAAAAGTGTTACCAGTTAATATAGCAACATGGCATATATGAACCCTGATGTGATCAATTTGTTGCATATATATAGAATACTAGTAATGTATGCATTGTTTTCTCAACTAACTTTCCCATGCCTTCACTCAGACACTATCAAACTGTATGTATGAAAACTAAATATAATCAAACAAGACTTTCATCAAAGCCATATTGCTGAATTAAATGTATGCATACAATTTATCATTTTAAAAAAATCTAAAATTAAATTCCATGACCTTTGGAACAGCAAAATTGCAGAGTAAATTACTATAGAGCTAAAATTATGCATGTCCTGACAAATTTACCTTAGGTAAGATAGCTGTTGAAGATATGGCACTCAACGATCTAGGACCGATGCAATCCTTGCCATCAATCTCCCAATAGCAAAAACTGTCCTGGTTCTCTTGTGCATGACGAACTGCTTAATTTCAATGACCTCTGTCTAATCCTCTGAGCATTCCAACATAACAGTGTATGAGTTTTGTTTCTTAACCTTTGTGCATGCCATACTGAAGATTGTAAATCCATTTTGCAAAACTTTGGTAATGCTTGAAAAATATGCTTGAAAAATCTTCTGTTCTGTCACTTCCTGTTAAATGTTTTAGTTTATTCTTGAATACATGATCAAATTTATTTTTTATTTCTTGTTCATTGACAACACTACACTTGTAAGCTGGTGTACCAGTAAGTCTGTGTTCCGATCTGGATGACATCATACTTTCCATAAACTGATATGCTTTAGTGTTGTTGCAGCCAGTTGAGCGTAACTCCTCAATTTTCTTCTCTACCCTTTGCTGTGATTGCAGAGACCAAAAAACTTCCCTGCATACATTTCCTGTACCATGAGTTACATTCTTGATCTCCCCATTGAATGATTCGAATGCAAAGCATGAAAAACACCACAGTGGACCCCATAATTTTACAAAATCACATATGTGTAGAAGGTTATGTACATTTAGGTTCATGAGGTTTTCTCCATACAATGAGGACATATTTTCACAAAAGGCTTCCAGTAACATTTCAGCTCTGGTCATATCTGCTGGGCAAATCCCTTCACTCAACAAAATATAAACTGCTTCAACAAGACAGCCAAAATGATGCAGGTATACATTTGACATTTCATCCTAAGCTGTAATTTGGACAGTTCTTGTTCCTCAGTCCTATTAAGAACATATTTTTCAGTCTTTCAGTTGCTGCTTACTCTTGTGCAATTGTTATACATGTGATATACTGTTTGATGGATGTTGTTGAGAAATTTAGAACTTCTTATTGGGAAATAAATTTTTGGCAGCCTATATAATTGTTGATCAAACATTTCATGTTACAGGTGCTTCATACACTGAGGTGCACTCAACACACAGTGCAACAGAAGGGAGGAAACTGTTGTTGTATTTAACTTGGAATAGATAAGTGTATGTTCATTTTATTACTTACAGTAAAATTATCAATGCTGTACAGTTTTTCTTCCTATTTTTCAACACCAAATTCTTAATGCTTAGCCTTATAGACTTAACACAGATTAGACAAGACACACTGACATATGTATACCATTATATATAACTATGAACATTTTTCTTTCTGTTCACCCAGGTAAGACTGTATCAACTAGCTGTGTTTCTTATACATGTTATCATAATGATTGATGTATCTCAAATTGAGAAATGATTATTTATTATTTATTTATTTTGTTCTTTTGTCAGGTAAAGAAGTGAAGCAGAAATTTGAATTTTGAAATTTTGATTTATTGGATCCAGGTATGCTACAATTTAAGTCTTACATTTAATGTTTTTTATGAGGAAATCTAATTAATCTGCATAAATGTGTTCTGTACCTTAAATGTATTGGATATACAAATTTGGAAGTACTAAAAATTGTTTTGAAATAGATTGTAAATCTTTTTTTCTTGCAATTCAAACGTTCTTATATATCACTATTATGTAAGATTTGTTGATGCCCTTATTCATTTTTATATCCTTTCATTCAGTAATATAGCTTTTGTGGGAAGTTGCATTTTCAAAGGCTGGTTTTTGTATCAATATTGATATTTTTCTTTGATTGCTCTATCTTAAATTTGTACCTATGCTCTTGTTTGAGGTCAGTTTAATTTCATAATATTGGATAGTTTTATGTTAAAGTCTTAAGTTAATAATTCTTGAAGTTTGTTGCAAATTGTATTGAGCTGTTTTTCAAGGTTTGTATTTTATAACTATTCTCTAGAATTCATTCAGTGGAAATCTAATTGATGCTTGATGTACATGTATATCATATTTACAAATTTGCCATTTGATGACACTATTAAATGTTTGTAGAATACAAGTATATAAAGTATTTGAAATACTTACGCTGTACTTGTTGTCATCTTCTACATATTATTTGTCAAGTTTCCATTAAACTGGACCTTGTTTATGCGTATTTGTGTAATGAGACAACTGTACTGAATGCTGATAGCAACCAATGTAAAAAATATCACTTATCAAATGTATGAGTACAAATTGGCTTTTAGTTTTGATCAATTTGTATAACAGGCTTCTAAGTTTATTTCATTATATTGTTAACCTGACACTGGAATGACAACATTTTGGCATGATCATGTTTATCATTAATCAACCATAAATCATTTATGACTAAATGTTAAATTTCACATGTTCCAAAACTAGATTGTGCCAATTGATATAACAATTTTTGTTTTGTTGTTGTTGTAATTTTTAACGAACACCATTTCAAAGTCAAATAGAAAAGGTTTCCAAAATGTTGTCAGTGGTTTGTTTTAGCACTAATGTTAAAATACTAAGCTAAAATAAAATGTCTTGATGTTCTCTCCTCTGGATTGAATCTACGTGTGTACAAATTTTCTGTGTTTTAAATACATGTGAAATTGCTTTTAATGAATACATAATTATGTATTTTATATTTACAAGATATATGTCATATTGCTTTGCTTTTCAATTTTATGTATTTTATTTATATGATGCTCTTTATACCGGCTCCATTGTTTTGTCTAAATTAGTTCTAATGAATCATACTCAAACAAACTATTGTGGGCATAAACTGTTATCAAATGATCAGCTTTGAAGTCATTTCTGTTTGGTATTGATTTTTTTCAAATATATGTTACAATACATGCATAGAACCTTAAAACATAAATGAAAACGTGCCAATTTTTGTATGTTATTTTGTATCCAATTACAATAGCATCTGTTTTGTTTATTCTAATATTATGTTATTTACATTTTTGAGTATTGTTTCAAAATCTGCCAATCCACAGCTCTGTTTTGATTGTACATGTATTTAGTTTTAGGCCTGAGTAATTGCAAAGGAGCATGTATTATTTTAAAACATTGTTTATGTCATCTTGATTCCTGAGGAACAGAGTAATATCGTCAGCTGTTTGTGTGAATTTTGTTTGGTGTGAGTTGTATGTATTATTGTACCCCCCTGCACAACAAACTTGAGGGGGGGTATACTGGTTTTAGGTTGTCTGTCCATCTGTCTGTCTGTAGATGAAATCTTGTGCGCACTTCTTCTTTGAAATGGCTTGTTGGATTGTGATAAAACTTTACTGACACATTAAGCATTAGGTCTACTTGTACATATAATAAAAAAATCTATTTTCATGGAGTTATGCCCCTTTTTATTTGTCTATAGACAAAATCTTGTATGGGCTTCTTCTCCAAAATGGCTTGTTGAATGTTTATACAAATTTACCACCACAAGCATTAGGTCTTCTTGTCCATATTATAGAAAAATTATTCGGATTTATTCTCATGGAGTAATGCCCATTTTTATTTGTCAGTGGGCAAAATCTTGTGTGTGTCTCTTCTCCTAACTGGCTTGTTCTAAGTTATTGAGCTTTTAAAAAAAGGGCTCTGCGGGGTATTTAATCACCTTTAGTGATAGTTCTAGTTTGATTTGTAATTTCTGTCCGTTCATTTTAAGTTGTATTTATATGTAAACATATTCTAAGAATGCAGAGTAATAAACATTTTATTGCTGATTTATGGTCACTTTTGATATTCACTATACACTTCAAATATATGGCAGTTAGGAGAACAGTAAAACCTTGATTAGCCAGCACCTCAACATTAAGATCATCTCATTATACCAACCAGTAATTTCCTAGATATTTCAGCTTTAATAGGAGACCATCTAAATATGTGTTTAAAGAACTTTTTGGGGTTTCTAATATCAAGTTTCTTTTACTGTATTGCAAGAACTAGACACTGGGATATTGTCAGGAATAATCAACAGAGACATGCATTCGCGCATAGCAGTCGACATATATTGTTGGAGTTGCACGCGGTTACTTCCCTTGATTATATGTGGACGGAGCTAAATATGCGCTATCGATTGGGTAAATGTTAAAGCCAAGTGTTTATCAAGTAGAAATTATTCTAATGTACAACCTTTTGGCTTTTCTTTCTAATGAAGTTGAAAATCATGGTTATTACATAGATTATATTGGTGGTAGGTTGGACAAGAAGAGATGTTAAACAGGTGATTCTGATTGATAAATTGTTGAAGACCTGGTATCTTGCAAAGTAATACATTCTTGTTTGAATCTGGGACCTGACATTACATGCACTTAATCTGTCCATACATTTATTTCCATAATTTCTACAATCAAGTCATGTATTTTGTATTTTATATGTTGCTTATGATAAAAAAATTAAATTAAGTGTAAGTTATGTTTTTTATTTAAACTATCTCGTATTATATAATGTTTCATATAAATATATATACAATGAATGTATACATTTGTATGTACATGTAGTTCAAGTGTCCTTTTCTCCATTGTTCCTTCATATGTCAATCCCATTGATACTGATAGGTATTGAACATATTTACAAAAGTATGCCAACATATAAAGGGATCTTGATCTTTTAAGAGTTCCCCAGAGTCCATTGTATGTACTTATAAATGTATAAATTGGTAAAGACATGTACAATAGCCAATGAATGAGACCCAGACAAACTATAACAAAGTTCATTTACAGACACAGGAGCTGTTTGGAGTTGTTTTATGCTTCTAAAATTTCCAGTGAATGAGTACTCAATGTTGCATTTGTATTTCTCAACCCCATATATCAGTAGGGTGCACAAATACCTAACTATAATAGTCACTACAGTAGTAATCACTTCAGTAAAAGACCACCTCACTATAATAATAATGGTCACGACAGTAGGGATCACTTCACCTCACTATAACAGTCACTACAGTAATGATCGCTTCAATAATGGACCACCTCACTGTAACGGCAGCGCAGTGTGGGAGCAATGTGAATATCATGACAGGGAATGGCACTTGCATGGCAACTATACCACGTTCTATGCACTTCCTCTGTGTTTCTGCTGCACTCCTACAGCGTTCATACTGCGATGTTTGGAATGAGCATGACATAGAGAAAAAATGTTTAAATGTATGAGATGTGAAAATAATCGTTCATTTCAGCAGATTATTGCTCACTTTAATGCAAGAGCAACAGCTCCAGGCTGGTGCTGATATAATACAAGTAATTCTCAGACATAGTTTTTTCCACCTAAAAAATCGACTAAACACATTCTTTTGCTCGTCTTAATGTTATGATATGAAAATATTTGGAAACACTACATTAAAGCATGGACAGACCCTTTCCGATTGCGTTAAGCCCTTCCCGAGGAAAGGGACCCTTCTAGTGGTAGGAAATCATACCGTCATAAAATTGCATACATGTACTTTATTTTGTTTAGATAATCATTACAATGTTCAATTAGTTTTTTTATTTCCATTTGAACAAACTTTATAACGATTGAATAGAGAGGAACAAGATAACTTTTAGATAAATAACTATGGAACGAAATAACTAGGGATCGAATTACTCCGGCGAACAAACAATCAATAACCTAATGGTTCCCGTTCACAACTCGGTTTCTACTAGTTTCGACAGAACCGACCGCAGACCGGGAACCTACAATTCAGCTCATATGTAAACTGGTTCCCTTTGACGCTCCAGCATGGAACGGGAACCCGCTTAACTCATGCGTGAATAAGTACGTGAATGGTTATTTCCATCGACGAGAAGCTGTTGAAGGTTAAACACCGCTAAATTACATGTTATGTAATTGTGTTATACAAAGATCGTAATTCAGCGGTGTTTAACCCGTCGTCGATGCACTTCGTCGATGGAAATAAGACGTCACTAAAAAAAGCGTGCGTTTAAACCTGAACGAAGTTCACTTAGCGTCCCTTCCGTGGACATCGTTGCTCTAATGGAGGATGATTCGCGGAAAAAGAAATTTCTAGTGGATTCTAGTCACTGGTGACCTGCTCTTGCATAAAACTGAAAGGATGCTTATGTCTAGAAAATCTAAAAGACGCTTGAACATTCATAAATATGACAATTGATGACAACTAGTTCTGAAGAAAAGAGATAACGGACGAATTTCTTCATTTGGCATGGTGACATTTCTTTAGTGGAAGTGAATGTTTTATAAGTTGTTATAGGAGATTCTATTTATCTGATGTGACCAGCTGATGAAAAATGTCAGGTTAGTTGATGTTAGAAGTTAATCAACACGCTGATGGGCAATATCAGGTTAGTTTTTGTTCTTACAATGGTTATGGTTATGCTTTTCTGCACGGCAGATGGATACAAGTTGCTGCCATGTTGTCACCTCAGCGCAACAAGGATGTATCTGCATGAAAAAAGTCATACTCTTTCCATTTATTTGGTGCAGCAAGGTTTAATTTAGGAAAATAACATGTGATTATTGTATTAATAAAAAAATAACCGGAAAACTCAAATTGTTTAGGAAAAATACTTAATATCCTTTTATGAGATTAATAATAAATACCATTTATTCTCATGAAAATGTCCCTGTTTCACTTTTGACACAAGATGTGGAGAAGGCAACCAGTAACTTAAATGTTTTTGTTGAATATTTTTTTGTTGATAGTTTGATTCATTAATAAAAACAATTTGGATCACTTGAATAACTTATTTACCAGTAACTTCTATAATGTATTAATCTTACAAAGACAAACAATTATATAGTAAATATTAAATAAATAAAAGTGTATTTCTGAAGTAGGTGTACTAACTAATGACTATAAATTTTCTCTGTTCATAGATATAAGTAAAACCTGTAAATTATTCTCAGTAATAAAATGCACTCAAATTATTTATTATCTTTTTATAATTGTTTATTTTATGTACGGAAATTTTTTAAATGCAATATTGACTTGTTTCATTGACAAATGGTAATAAATTATTGAAGAAAGATAAAACATATGAAGATAAAACAAATTTAATCTTTAATAATTATACAATGTACATTATGATGTTATCAAATATTGTTTATTATTACATTTTTTATAAATCTTCATAATTCTCTCATCATCTTTCTTAGAATATAGAATAAAATTGTGTTTATAGCACAGTTTAGTGGCTATTTTTATGATTTGATTTGAGATAAACTTTGTTGCGCCAAACAAAGTACTTTTGTGGTTGTATCTTGATACATCCCCATTGCTCCAAACAATTTAAACAATTTGAGATACAACTTTTGGACAAATATTGTTTTGGCTGGTTCAAATTAATTATAAAAGATCATTATATCATGAGTATTATGTATATAAGATCTTTCTACAAAAAAGTCATTTTGAAAAATATGTCAGATACAACCTTGTTCCAGTCTGATGTGATGATATTTCATTTTTAAAAAGATAACATTGCCCAAGACACAAAATGGCCAAAGGGCTTGTTGTACGTTGCACAGAGAAACGCTGGATTGATCACCCTCTTGTTCGACTGGGTTTAGAAAGTGTGGGTGAGAAGCCCAGGCAAGATGACATAAGTCTTTGCTGGTCTTAAGATGCATTCCGGACTTATCAGACTCTGGTTGTGAAGATGATGTCAATGGAGGATTGTAAGATGACACTTGCTGTCATTCCAGGTGGAATTACCTCGGTTTTACAACCCCTAGATGTGTCCATCAATGAGCTGATAAATCCTTCAACAGAAATGGACTTAGCATACATACACATCAAACTCCCAAGCAAGATTAGATCTTCAATGGATTAAAGATGCCTGGGATGAATTGGACCTTGCCATCGTGTTTAGCTTACCTGAGCACAAAGTGCTAGGAGTGAGCTATATTGATGGGTCAATGTCTGGTGTCCGTTGTTGTGTGTCATGGTATGTGCATTGTACATCGTCGGCATTCACTTTTTGAACACTCTAGAGGTCACATTTTTGGTCAAAGGGTTATTTTTAGTCAAAAGATGAAAATTGGTCTGTAACTGTTGCTTAGTCTTGATGATATCTCAGACAAGTTCGAAAAAGGCCTGTGTGGGGTCTTAAACTAGGTCACCAGGTCAAATCACTGGAAAACCTTGTGAACTCTGTATTGGTCACAGTTTTGATTGGATGTTCACCAAACCTTGTCAGAATATTTGTTCTTTATGATATCTTGAACAAGATTGAACATGGGTTTGCTGGGGTCAGAAAGTAAGTCATCAGGTCAAATCATGGAAAAACCTTGTTTACCCTCTAGAGGTCGCAGTTTTGATTGGAGGTTCATTAAACCTTGTCAAAATGTGTTTCTTAACCCTTTCCCACTTAAGGAAATAGGCTTATCAGTATTCTTCGCCAATAAGCAATACTGATAAGCCATATAGATGACCATTTGGTAAGGACTGTTATCTGTACACTATCCTAATGGAGGTATTCTGCTGAAAATGATGATTTATGACCAGTTCCTGTTTAATGATATCTTGGTTAGATTCGAACATGGGTTATCTGGGTTCAAAAACTAGGTCATGAGGCCAATTTATTGAAATCTTTGTTAACCCTCTGGTGGCCACAGTTTTGATTGGATCTTTGTTAAGCTGTGTAAAAATGTTTGTTTTCATGATGTTTTTAGACAGGTTTAAACATGGATCATCTGAGGTCACAAACTCGGTCAATTGGTCAAATCTCCTGAAACTTTGTAAACCCTCTAGAAGTCACTGTTTTGATTGGATCTTCCCCAAACTTTGTCAGAATATTTGTATTAATGATATAATAAACAGGCTTGAACATGGGTCAACTCTGTTAAAAATTAAGGCACCCTGTCAAGTCACAGGAAAACCATAGATGTTGCAATCTTTACTTAGGTGAGTGAAAAGGGACCATCTTGGCCCTCTTGTTGAAATATTACAAGTGCTTCAAACTTACAAAAAAAAAACTCAGTCAATATTCACCAGTGTTTCTTCCAGTTCTGATTTTTAGGGGGTGGGTTTTGACCCTTTTTGTCAGAATTAGGGGGTCATTAGAATTTTAGAGGGCTATGCACTAAAATTGAACATAGGCATCTATAACAAAACACCATCTTAGATTCAGTATATACAGCTTCTAAAACAGCTCAACAATTTTTTTAGTTTTTACCCTATTAACTGTCAGATAAAGTTGAAGCATTCAGCTAATTGTTGTCACTCGAAGCCTCTTTTTCAGTAGACAAATTATTTTTTCTATCAGTCCGTACATTATCCCACTCTGAAAGAAAACTGCTAATCTAAACTGTTTTAGAGCAGACATTCATTTAGTACCCTGACAAAAGATAAACACATCCAGGGGCTCATTTGTATGTAATAATGAGTGCAAAAAAGCGTCTTCCGATTGGTAAAGACTAAAAACTGTATAACAGACACGATAATGCATGACTTTGAATAACCTGGCAACGAATAAAAGCCTGCGTCACGAAAAACGCACAGACCAAATTTCATTGCGCCTTGGTCGAAAAAAGTGCACCAAAAAACACGCTCTGGAAGAAACACCAATTCATTTTGTGCCATATATTCCCTTATAAATGCCCTCCCCTAATAAACACCCCCTTTTTTGGACAAGAGAAGACAAAAGTGACTTTTCAAGACAGGCTATTTTAATTCGAGATGAACAATAGAAATTAGTAGAAAAGTAGACTTTTTAAATCCAAGGAATGACACAAACACATTTTCAAAAATGTAACGCCCCCAGGGGTGTTTATTAGCGAATACATGGTACATTGATTTATTTTCAGTAGCCTTGTTCTGACAATTTATTTGCTTATATCACTAATAAATACTTTTTTATTGCAATATTTACAAAGCACATAAACTAAATGGCTCTATTTTTTTTATTTTTCATCCATTTAGATAATGTTCTTTGCACAGAAAGTGTGTTAGTTTCATTCATGATTTTTTTCCCCAGGATTTCATCTGATTTTTTACCTGTGTCTTACAGTG
The DNA here is from genome assembly GCA_008271625.1 of Lutraria rhynchaena. Lineage (NCBI taxonomy): Eukaryota > Metazoa > Mollusca > Bivalvia > Venerida > Mactridae > Lutraria > Lutraria rhynchaena. Next base: position 4,577,268 of record VIBL01000014.1, on the reverse strand, counting down.
ATTTCATTGGAATTTTCACACCTACCTTTGGCTTTCTGAAGGGGAAAATATAGAAATCAGAAAAAAGGGGAAAATTGAAATACTGTCATTTACTTATATAGCATTTTTAAGGGCAAATATAACTTTTTGGGGCTAGGGGAAACAGCTGATGTTCAACTGTAAAATATAAGACATATTTTACGCAATTGAGCTAGTTTTTGACCTGTGCTCTAGAGTCTATGTTTTACACAAGACGATTGTATGTGTGTGTTGAATATGTTGTAATGTTTGTCATTGAACAGTATCAAATTATTTTAGTCTTCTGTGGATCTTTATTTGCGCAATTCCTGGAGTTGAACTATCATACCATGTATGAACTTTGTTTTTGTTGGTTAGTACTATTATAAAAAGTCATGAAAAAGGCATCATGAATTAAAATAATTGTTTTATTCATTAAGCTCATGATAAATTACATATCAACAAACAATGCATACTTAAACTGAACATAGAATAACATTAGGATAACATGTCACAATATAAGATATACATTTCATAGTGATCAACACTTACATATTTACAAAATCACAGAGTGACACATAGTAGTGTCTTAACTCATGTCTATTTTCAGTCATTAAAAAATTCTCTGAGTTGAGCACATTGGACTTGAGGGTCTGGTAAATTGTAATATCGAGCTCTGGGAGTGATTAGTCAATGAGAATTTTTTTACCCGTCAATAACATCCTAGATAATACACCACACAGCATAAAGAGTTCATTTTCACTGTTATTTATGGATTTGAATACATCCCAAAGAATGTCTAATGCTTTCAATTCCTGATCAATGGTTTTCACTGCACTCTCCTCCTGGAAGCATCTTTTACTTCCTCCTCTTCTGGAATCTTTATGTGAGCTGTCCAAAACACTTTCTATGATGTCATTGTCCTACCGACTTAGGTGTTTGATCTCTTCTTCAAACTAGATGAAAGTAGCCACCCTATGACTGAGGGTAGTCAATTTGGCTAATGGAACATTGTCCCGCTTTTGTTAATCTGATGTCTGGTGTTCTGATGTCACAAACCCTGCATGTTTGAAGCAGTTTGTAATGGTTGTTGTTATAACACAATTTCTTAAGACTGCTGTAGAAATCTTAGACTATCCAGAAAGTTAAGATTCTTAATGTTCTCAATTGCATTGATTCAAGTCATGGCAAGTATTTTGTTGGTTTTTAATTATAGTTCCCCAAATAAATTATACACAATTTACAATAATGTACACTGATGGTGGTTCATGATTACAATGTTCAACATGTTGAACAGCGAAATTCTGTTCATAATGACCCTTTTTTGCCATGAAAATCATCTATGTATAACAATGGTCTGACCATATGATATGAACAATGACCGTGATTTCATTTTGTGAACACGTGAATAAGGGTGAATACTTTAGTATTCTTAACTTTTTAGAAACTAATTGATTTTTAAAATGATTTCATTTAACTTTTAATTTTATCATATTAATCTTGTATTATACTTGTATTAAAATTATATATTTAATATAATTTAATATAAACTTATACTCTAATGCAAATAATACACAGAAGTAAATGAACACACAATCTTTATTTGTCCCTGAACAATAGCCTTGATATCAAACATATTCGAGTGAAGAACCGTGCTGGAATGACTTGACTGTGAATAGTGACCTCCTGTCTGCAGTGACCTTAGTTTGATGCTCCCAGAGGTTCACTATAGAGGGTCACTATAGAAAGTTTAGACTGTACATTTAAAACATCAAAAAGTTGTATCAGGAATGCGATTTCAATTTAAGAAAAATGATTACCTTGCTTGACATAAGAAAGATTCTCGATTTATTGGTGTAATAAATGAAAGATGCAACTTTAATTAATTTTGTATATATAATATATATATATTACGTAAGATTTGACATATTAATGCTGGTCTTTGGTAATAAGCCTTAAGATTTAATATTACCCCTTGATCCATTGGCTGGGGCTTATATGTGGTGTTGGGAGTCAGGAACACCAGTTCAACATTCTTCAGCTTATGACACTTGGGATGTGATTGTCATTTTGTCAGCTTTTTGCAGCATCAAGGCACCAATGAGTATTGCTCCTTGATCAGGAGCATTTGAAAACCATTTAAGCGAGGCTTTCATGGCTTTACATTTTTGGCCATATTCAGTGACCCCTTCTGTTATTGGTTCCCTTTTAGCAAACCAACTACCTAGAGCACTCGTGCTGATGCCAAATTCTTTTGCAAATGGGGCTTGTGATTTCTATTCCTCATTGACTTCAAGAATAGCTTTGTACTTAAACACTATCCTTTGTACTTTTCGCTTCACCCTGTCTTCCCTGTCTCCAACTTCAAGAATAGCTTTGTACTTAAACACTATCCTTTGTACTTTCCGCTTCACTCTGTCTTCCGAGTTGGACATTTCCTATCCAGTTACTAGCCAATTAAACAGAAAAACAGTAAATAGTTATACTTATTATCTATGTTGAACATATTCAATGGCATTGTACATTAATAGATAAAAATAATTAAAATAATAAGATAAATAGAAAATTTGTTTAAAATACATTGAGAACTGAAGACCAGTTCTTCTTTGGATTGGCTTGTGCAACAACTCTTGGAAATCAAGGGGCGCATTACCAATCGAACAGCTGTAAATATGGCATATTAAAAGATCTTCCTGTGTTTGATTTTAATGGTTTCCATCTTTTAAAATAAAAGATTTTCACATGGATAGCAAGATGTTTGTTTGCCTGTGGAGGAAATTTTCTGAAAACTGATATATATATACTCAAAAACCAAGCTTATGTTGACAAGAGTACATTTATCTGTATTTTGTGTTAACAAAAAGTTTTATTATCTGTTTAGTACTCAGGGCACACACACACATTTGTTTATTTGGAAATGAAACATTGAAATATGGGGGGCATGGCTTTGTAGAAGTTAAACAGTCATTTCTGTCACTTTTAAGAAATGAACCTTATTTTTGTATGTATATCTTTTACTTATTCTACTTTTTAGATAAGTATATTTTTTACCTGTTTTACTTTTTAGATAAGTATAATTTTTACCTATTTTACCTTTTAGATAAGTATAATTTTTACCTATTTTACTTTTTAGATAAGTATTTTTTTTACCTATTTTAGTTTTTAGTTATATGGCCCTACAGAGTGACTACAAATTTATTGAATTTTTTTACCATAGCATGAACAATTCACATTGTTAAATATGGGAAGGCTCTCAGTAATTAACTTTTTATTATAGACATCCATCTGTTATAAAAATCAGAAACAAAACTCAACATGATTACTTAGAATTTGAAATGGCAGGTTAGTGTATTTATAAAAAAACTTACTTAAAATGAATGGACACAGTACAATATTTAGCACTTGGGTAGTACATGCAAAGGAAGTGCTGCTTACCATCTCAATATATATGTACAGTACAGAATAAAATCATTCAGGCACCTGTGTTACCAATGTCTAAAAGGAACTACTCAACCATGTGACTAAAATAGAACAAAACAAAGAGCACAAAGTTACAAAACAACAGACAAAAGAATGTGAAGTAGCACCTGATAATGTTTGAAAACAGAAATATAATATCAAAATGCCATTTTTAACACCAAATGGCAAGAATTTGTTCCTTGACTACCTGTGATGGTCAACTGACATATATGGATGACAATATGTATCATTAAAGCACTAGGCTTAGATGATACATGCAAGTATTTGGGTACTGGGAATGTTCAGAGCCCAAATTTGGAGTATAATTTCTAAGCTATGATGTGCAGATAATGATTAATATGATCATCAGTGTATTGGGTAAAAGTCATTGATGAAAAGAAAAAAGTTTAATTGACATGTTTGTTGTGTAACTTTTTAGGAAGTGGGTGCTTTGAAGTACAGATCTTTGGAGATTGGTAATAATAACCAGTGTCATAATCATTCAGATGTTTTTATTCTTTACTGCTTTTTGATTAACTAGATTGAATTTAATTCATTTAATCATTTAGTGTGACATACAACTGACAGATTTTTTAGTTCATGAAACTCTGACAGTTGAAAAATTTGACCATTACTCGATGTCTGCGATAGGGATGGCACTTCTTTGTAGTACTTATCCAAGATGCTTGTATGTGCACTGTGTAATTCAAACAGAGTGAGTTCTAACACTAATCCTTCTTTCATTAGGTCAGAGTGAATTTATGTATAATGCAAAACTTACTGTAAGTGATTTCCTTCCATTTTGAATAAAAAGGGTGTATATTGTTTGTTTAAGCAACAATTACTTATGTTGATATTAGATAAGTTGATTTTCCAAAATAATGACTTGTGTGTGTACCTTGGTGTATTGTTATACATATATTGTGTGTAATTGTCAATTACGGTGAATTCTTTGAATTGTAACAGACATGTTTTTGTCAAGGTAGTTTCCACACAGGCAACTTTGTACTCGTTTGATTCATAGTTGAGTATTATGAAGGTAAAACCACTGTTACCTTCCTCTTACCTTGAATTAAATAACTTTAAGAAAAATTTGTATTGAATTTACATTATAAAGATGAAATTTAATAAAAAATACAATGATTTCATGAAAATGGAAAAACAATATAAATGACTACATATTATCAATATGATATAGTTCCTCAAAATGTTAAAATACAGGTCCTTGCATGAACAATGGAATGGTGACTGCTACGTTCTCCTTACAGATTAAATTTTTTTCTTTTCTTCCTTTCTCCTGGGTTTTTGTATCCCATCTGTCCTTCTGTCATCTGGCCTCTCGGTTATGAAAAGCTTGGTATCAGCACCTTGTACATTTAAACATGGTACAAGCAAGCATAGGAGTTGCCTGTCAATGCTTGCTGAACCTATCATAAAGAATCCAGATCTTCCTAGGGTTGCAAGCAACCACGAGCCGCTCCGTGCTACCATCTGGCCATACCACTCTGTCTTTTTCAATTTGGGCCTGTGCCATGGTTATTACAGTAACTAATTTAAACATGATCTAGTACACAATTTATTGCCTGTGACTCATGTGTAAAGTGTTATAACTCATACTTAAGAATATAAATACAAATATTAGGATCTTTTAAGTGTAAGCATGACTACAATAAATCAATAACATCCTGTACCATGCTTCCATACTAGGATACATAAAGTGTGTCAACTTGGCACAAAACTACAAATCATGATGTCTGTTCAGTGGTGACAGTTTCTTTACATTATTCACTTACAATCTGCCTTTCTTTGCCTTTGTCATCTCTTCAGCTTAAGCCCTGAAAAGAAGTATTACATACAAATTTTCATTTACCACTGTCATACAGGAACCAAACAATAAGGCCTAGACATCGTTCACTATATATACATGCGTATGTGCACCAACTCCAACCAAGTATTTCCGATAAGAAATACAATAACTCATAGGACTCGTAATACTTTAACATGGAGTATGTGCTTTTTATAGGGATTTGTGTGCTTTATAAATATTACAGAATTTTGATGTTTACTTGTGGTATAAAGCAACTAAATTGTTAGAACAAGGATACTGAAAATATATCTATAAGTCTGAATATTGATTTTGTTTTTGTTTTTTGTGTGACAATTTAAAATACTTGAGCAATGATAGCTATGCCCATTTCATCCCAGGCGTAGACAATCCATTTGCTGATCTCGTCTAGCTCGGTTTGATAAATTCGGCTTCCGGATGTGTATGTTGCTGTCTGCGAACCACTCCATCCATCTCCGTTGAAGGATACACATCATCAGCTTATTGATGGACATATCTAAGGGTTGTAAACCCGAAGTTTTTCCACCGGGGATGACGGCAAGTGTTATCTTACAATCTTCCAACATCATCTTCACAGCCGGAGTCTGATGAGCGCGGAAATGCATCCAAGACCAGTTAAGACTTTGTCATCCTGCTTGATCTTCCCACCCACACTTTCTTTAGCCAGACAAGAGTCTGATCTTCCCAGCCTTTCTCTTGGCAACGTACAACAACCCCCTTTGTCCATGTGTTGGGCAGCATTTGTAAAATAACATATGGTGGTTTGCCTCCATTTGCCATGCAATGAAAAAAAAAATCTACTTCAAAGTAATGCTTAAAGCTGCAGGACATTTTTTCTACAAATTTATAATATTAATAATATTTTGGCACAAATCTATTAATATTCTTCTACCATGAAAGAAATAATGTTTTATTTCAATAGTTTTTTGCCTTAGTTGGAAATAGGTGTTTTTTTATGCTTAAGCTCTCCTGATAGCAAAATTCTAGCTAATGAATAATGTATGAAATGCTGATTCTTTCCTACAATCAAGCATTTTTTATCTTTGATTGTTATTTTATAAAATAAAGTACAATTTCATTAGTTAAGTATCTTATGAAAAAATGTCCTGCAGCTTTAAATATATTTAGCCTTATAGAAAACTTCAATAATTCAACAAAAGAAAATTTTAATATATTTAAAATAATTTAAAGATACAGTAATACCTTGATAATGAGACCACCTTCAGAACCTGAAAAATTGGTCAAAATAATGAGGTGGTCTCATTATCAAGTTGAATTTTAAGGGAGTAATAGGAAGAAATGGTCATTATAACAAGGTGGTTGTAATACTGTGGTGGTTGCTATGTGAGGTTTTACTGTGTTTATTGGTTTATTATAAAGAAGTAAGAAGTCTCAATTTGATATATAAATATTACTCACCTGGTGGAATTTCTTATGATGTTCCAACATTTGTGGGAATAGAATTTTTAGTTGTATTTATACCATAACCTGGACTAACCTATCCAATGATATGGACTAATATTAATGATTAAGTCATTATGTAGTCACAAAATATCACTAGGATTTCCACACCAGCGCCCAATTGTATAAACATTTGTTAACTTCAACCGCTGGGTTAAATCAGAGTTTTGGTTAAACTTTTGGTTAAATGTTTGGTAAGCAGTTGTAGAAAGTTGTGTTTAAATTTAACCGAATGATGTTTTTGTTAAAGCTCAAATAAATCTAAACCAAGTCTAAGATGCTGGTTAAATCTTAACATAAACAGTAACCAATACCAAAATGGCAGCCCCTTTTAAATGTTTGAATGACTTTTTTTAATAGTTAGTAAACCAAATGGTTAAATTTAACCTTGGGTTAAATTAACCATTTGGTTAAAGTTAACCAATGTTTATACAATTGGGTGCAGCTGGTTTAGTGTAATTATGTAATAATATATCCACCTCCAACCACCACTCCATATTAGCCCCCCCCCCCCCAAAAAAACTTGTCGGTATCTTGAAATCAGTAGCAGTGTAAATTGGAGTTACCCCTATGTGGTACACAAATCAAATTTGAAAAACTAACAAAATTTTTGGCATGATTTTGGATAATAAATTAACTTTTTGACCCCATATAGGTTACTTCATTAAAAAGTGTACCACAAACCTTAACATGATGAAAATTCTCAAAAATACTGACTTTGGAGCAGATAAAAAAGCTTACTGCCCCTATACAAATCTCTCATTAAATCCAAAATTGATTATGGTGCAGAAATTTGTGCTGCTGCTGTTGCCCCAACCTTACTAGCTCACCAGAACCGAAGGTTCAGGGTGAGCTATTAGGATGGGCAGGTGGATGCTCTGGCGTCCGGCGTCCATCGTCTGGAGTCAACAATGGTCTTCTCCTCAAAAGTCGGATTTACTTCAAATTTGCTGTGTAGAAGCCTTTTGACGTTTTAACTGCAATTTGCTCATATCATACCAATTGACCTCTCTTAGGGGTCACTAGAGCTAAAAATAGAACTTCAATCATCTTCTCATGAACCAATGGATGGATCATCTCCAAACTTGGTCTGTAGCATCCTTAGATGGACTCTAAACAGATTTGCTCCAATAAAAATTGTGGCCCCTATTATGGACCGCTAGATCTAAAAATAGAAAAACCTTTAATCATCTTCTCATGAACCAATTGATGGATGATCACCAAACTTGTCCTGTAGCATCCTTTGATGGTCCTCTCTCAAGTTTGCTCAAATAAATTTGGTCGGCCCCTTTTAGGGGCCACTAGAGCTGAAAATAGAAATACCTTAAAATGACTTGTTTTCATGAACCAGTGGTTGGATCATCACCAAATTTGGTCTGTGGCATCCTTCAGTCAGCTCAAATATTCCTTTGTAGTATCCTTTGATGGTCCTTTATCAGGTTTATTATTGTTCCCCATTACTTTCCCTCAAGTGTCACTTACCTAAAACTTTGTTTGGCCTCAAAGACATACAGGTAGCAGATTTCAGGCCAGTAATGGAACATCCTTGGTTGATGACCCCCCTTTATCAGTTGCTATCTTTTAAAAATTAAAAAACTGACTTCCCACACCTAATCAAAATTCAAATTAATCTTTTTTAAAATTGTGTCTTGTGTTCATAGACTTTCAGGTAACCTTTCCATCTATTCTGCAGAAATGATAGCTTTGATTAATTCAATGAGCTGGGTATTTCATAATAAACCCAAAAATTCAGTTATTTATTCAGATCTCTTTTGGTGCCGTTGTCAATTAAGAATTATCATAGTAAATCTAGACAGGACCTTTTAGAACAAATTATCATCGTAAATTACTCCATCCAACAAGCTGGTCTTGATATTACCTTAGTTTGACGCCCTGCTCACATAGGTGTGGAGGGTAATGAGGCAGCATACAGAGCTGGCCAGGATCATGTGGCTGTAGACTCTAAAGTCCAACTGTCACCTGCTGAAATAAATTCATTGGTCAGGTCACAGTCCATTAAGCACTAGAAGAGTTACTATTCCAGCATGTAACCAGATGGTTGTGATTCTGTCCTATACTCAGTGGGGGTCAGATGGCCGTATGTATATTCCACAGATAAAATGATGGACAGATATATCACCCGTCTGAGACTGGGGGCAATTCTGTTGTCTGGCACCCAGGGAAAACATATCCTAGGACTGGACCCTATTTGTGCACAGTTCAGAGTATTGAACACAACCGATCACTATCTGCTACAATGTGGGGTTCACTTGACTCCCAGACTTGAGCTAAATGCTGCTCTGGTAAACTCATGTTTAATCTTCAACCTTGAGAATATTCTCAATCCTAACAGGGCAGCTAAACACTCAGTCTTCCAAACCTTGGAAATATACATATAATCATGTCAAATGACAGATAAAATCTAAGGCCCCAGGTTCAGACGTGTGTGCATAAGTAGCCCAACTGTTGTGAGTCCTGTAAAATATGAACATAAAAAATATAAAATGACTTAAATATAGAAGTAAAGTACTTTAATGAAGAATAATCCTTTTTAAATTCCATGTTATCTTCATTGATACATGAATTATCTTATGTATGATGTCATATGTTTTAGTGTAAATGAATCACCACATAAATGACATCAATTATATATTTCACATTCAGTTGGGCTGCTAAATATCTTTCTTAGCAATACTTAATAATAAAAAATGGAATCAAATTTTAATCCTTAAGTATACTGCTGTTTATACAGTAATAGTTTCTATAATTCTATAAGAAATATTATCTTTATTGAAGAGGTTAATCCATGCCTCATACAGTGGAAACCCTCTGAACCGGTTCCTCTATAAACTGGTTTCCCCTCTGAATCAGCCAAATGTTCTGGTCCTGACTTTATTACTATATAATTCACCTCTGTAGACCGGTTTCCTCTCTATTCCATAAACCGGCCAAGATTATGTAGAAAGTGGCTGATTCAGTGCAAAAGTTCTCCTCTAGACTGGTCAACAATTTTACCATGCCTCAAAGTATACATTAATTTATTACCCAGTGTTTGTTTTTACATAAAAGTCTGAGGTGTGAAAAATATAGCATGTCATTAATTTGATAATTAAGGGTCAGCAGGGCACTGTATAGGTGATTAGCAAGGAAGTGGAAAGTTGATAGATTTTAATGACTATGACAATAATACTTGCTCCGAGATTAAGCATTTACATCTTTTGTTATAATCAAATGAAATGTCACAGTGCATAATGATGCATGAAATCATAAGCACATCTTTAATCAGAACAAACAGCAATTTACATACTAAAATGCTGTACGTAGCTACAGGATGGACATTACACGTACATATGCACCCACATGCTAAAGATCAACACAAAATTCGCCTCTAACCGGTCATCCCCTCTAAACTGGCGAAATGACCTGGTCCCGGGCTTGGCTGGTTTAGAGGGGTTCCACTGTAGTAGACATTACTGTCTTTATTAATTTTATTTTTTTCCTTAATCACTATATATAACGGTTAAAACCTTTAATATAAAACTTTATTTTTTCCTCCTTGTAAATAAACACATGATATATGAAATAATTTAATGAGAGATAATAAAAGTAAACCAAAATAAATACATAAATACCATTTTTTCCAACACATTCAGCACACTTATGCCTGGACTGGGAAAGGGAGCCCACTCAATACAAGAATACTGAAACATAAAACAATAAGCCCCAGTTAAAACCCTGCCAGCTAAGTTACAGTTGTTATTGGAGATAGCTCAATTAACAGTCACAGTACAATAAACATGACCAAGCCCATATTGAGCTTCCAGGTCACACCCTGGATCAATATTCAATGACAGGCCCTTTATTAGCTCTCCAGAACCAAAGGTTTAGGGTGAGCTGTTTGGATGGGTGGGTGGATGCTTTGGCATCTGGCATCAACAATGGTCTTCTGCTCAGAAACTACCAGTCAGATTTACTTCAAATTTGTTGTGTAGAAGCCTTTTGACGTTCTAATTGGAATTTGCTCATATCATACCAGTTGACCCCTTTTAGGGGTCACTAGATTTAAAAATAGAAAAACCTTTAAACATCTTCTTTTGATGAACCAATGAATGGATCATCCCTAAACTTGGTCTGTAACATCCTTAGATAGTCTTTTATCAGATTTGCTCTAATAAAAATGGTTGGTTCCTTTTCCATCTGGGGCCGCTAGAGCTAAAAATAGAAATACCTTTAAATAGTCCATAAAGTAGTCCTCTCTCAAGTTTGCTCAAATAAATTTGGTCAGCCCCTTTTAGGGGCAGCTAGAACTAAAAATAGAAATACCTTAAAATGACTTTTTCTCTTGATTCTATGGATGGATTATTTTCCAAACATGGTTTTTAGCATCCTTAGATAGTGTTCTATCAGATTTGCTGAAATAAAAATGGTTGGCCCCCATTAGGGGTAACTAGAACTAAAAATGGAAATACCTTCAAATGTCTTCTTCTCATGTACTAATGGATGGATCATCCCCAAACTTGGCTTGTAGCATCCTTAGATAGTCTTTTATCAGATTTGCTCAAATAAAAATGGTTGGTTCCTTTTCCATCTGGGGCCGCTAGAGCTAAAAATAGAAATACCTTAAAATGACTTTTTCTCATGATTCTATGGATGGGTCATTACCAAACTTGGTTTTTTGGCATCCTTAGATAGTGTTCTATCAGATTGCTGAAATAAAAATGGTTGGCCCCTATTAGGGGCTGCCAGAGCTAAAAATAGAAATACCTTTAAATATCTTCTTCTCATGAACCAAATGGATGGATCATTCCTTAACTTTGTTTGTTGCATCCTTAGATGGTCCTCTCTCAAGTTTGCAAAAAAATATTTGATCAGTCCCTTTTAGGGGCTGCTAGAGAAAAAAAATAAAACTACTTTAAAATGACATTTTCTCATGAAACATTGGATGGATTATTATCAAACTTGGACTATAACATTCTTACATGGTCATCTATCAGGTATGCTGAAATAAAAATGGTCGGCCCATTTTAGGGGCCTCAATAGCTAAAATTAGAAATACCTTAAAATGACTTCTTTTCATGAGCTAGTGGTTGCATCACCAAATTTGGTTTGTGGCATCCTTCAGTCATCAAGAATATTCCTTTAATATTCTTTGATGGTCCTTTATCAAGTTTATTATTGTTCCCCATTTTCTCCCCAGAAGTGTACCTTTATTACCTTTTCAGTAACAAGTGAACTTACATTTATTCTGGTGAGCTTTGCAGGCCATTGTGGCCCTCTTGTATTAAAATCCCAAAATCTGATTGGATTGAAAAAGGTGAGAAGGTCACTATCAGACCATCAGTACATTATAACTGTCCCTTTAAATCCTCCTAACCCTGTAAACACCAATAATATATCACTATACAAATTGTGCATGCACTATTGTGTTGTGTAGATCATAACGCCCATAGTCTTTGGATTCATTGCTGGCATTTTCAACACTGAATTCTTGCTTTCAATCCGTGGTCCAGTGGTCAGTGCGCTGGACTTGTAACCCAGAGATCCAGGTTCAAATACCGGTCATGGCAAGTTATACCCTCTTATGAAAATTTGACAAAAATGTCGATTAACCTCCATATGTGGAGAAATTGCCTGCACCTTGTGGATAGGTAAGTTAGTACTGGTTAGTATGCAGTCCAGGAAAACTGGTTTGGTGAACCTGTCGCTGTATATAACTGAAATATTGTTGAAAAATGGCATTAAACCCCAGTGACAGTAAATCACATAAAAACGAACAATCCTTTAAATCAGAATCACACAAGATTTTCCATCCTCTTATATATATGTTGTAAAACAGAATGCAAACTGATATTGGAAAGTATTTGTTTGTTATGGTATACAACTGGGCAAAAATTTATCTCTTTAATTACAATATACCAAAGTAATGTGAATATCGGGCTGGTAGTTAATATTCTATTACAACAATTACATGATATATTCTTACATTTACGTAGCTGTCAAGGATTAATTTGGCATAAGAAAGGTACAAAAGGCTGTACAAGGGGTCTGGGTGGTAGTGTCCATTTTGACAGCTGACACTTAGTATAAGTACTGGGTGAAATAGAACCTATACACTTGTAGTTTGTTTACAATGACGACTGAAAAATAAGTCACTGAAGTCTGTGTTCTCTCCCTGCTGAAATTTCATTGGTTCTGCAATGATTTATGCCAGTCAATCAATTGCACAGTGCAGAATTTTAGACAAAATAAAAACTACAACTTCTGAAAAAACTAGAGTTGTATTATGTGTGAGATCTGAGCGTTAAAGAGTGTGATTTGAGGTTCAAAAGTGTTATTCTCATGCTGAACGTATGAAAGAACAAAAATACCTATTAATTCCATCTTCATAGTTTGAATTAAAACAGTTAAATTAACACATTATAGATACCCCCTTTTTAACTAAGTATTAGCGAAATAGAGTAATTATATCATAACAAGCAGAAAAATTAGACATAAATACAAACATTCCTTAAAATAGCCTACCCCTACAAGATTGTTTTAAAATTGTTTTTTGTGAAAATAGACTAAAATACATGATAGGTTATTGGTAAAGATAGTGAATGCTTGCCCATATGGGAATACCCTGTAGGCAAGGGTAAACAAACTCAATATCCTTGAACATGGGTCAACTTGGGTCAAAAACTAGGTCACCAGGTCAAATCACAGGAGAATCTTGCTGGTTGCAGTCCTTAGGTGAGCGAAAATGGGCTATCATGCCCCCCTTGTTTGGACAGCATGTACTTATATATGATATAGTTTATATAAGAAAATAAAATTGTACACTCAGTTTAATTTGATTTAACTACCGCACAATATACAATAAAAATGTGCAGCATTCCCTTAATATATCAATACACAATTATTCTAGTCAACTATTTGCATGCCCTGTAGAAATGCTCACTTTGTCCAATAACTGCATTTTGTGGGGTATTTAATCACAATTCAGTGATAGGTCTAGTTTATATTGATGAGCTCCACCATATTTGCAGGTTCAAAAACTGAGTCTGAGCAAAGCTTGTTAATGTCTGCAGGCACCCAATTAATGATCATTTCTGTGACTCAGTCCTGTTTGAGTAGTGTCACTATTACCCTGTATTCTCCAAGCCACAGATTGTGGATTATTTATAACTTTTGCTAGAGGTTTACTCCCTGGAATTCTAACATTGCTACTCCCAATGACAATGGGGACACCCACTAGACCAGTGGCACTTAATGCTAATCAGTTTTTTTAGGTCAATAACATTTAATGTGGATAGTAGGCTCCCTGGGCCTCTAGATTTAAGGATGCATTATACTTTTGGGGGCCCTTAACATGGTGTTGGTTCATGGGGTCCAGAGTAGAAGCTATTAATTTATTAATGTTCAACTAATAGGTAACAATTAGGTTCAATGTCCTCAGTTTAAGAAAATGATGAGAATTGAATGGAAGACTGTCATAAGTCACTTTCGCAAAAAATTTCAGGAGAGATAAAAAACATATTATTTTATTGCTGATAAGTATTTCCTAACATTTTCTTGTATGAAATGTTATAAATAAGCTTAACTCATGACTACTGTGCTTGATATAGAAAAAAGTTAATTTTCAGTGTTATTTATCAATTTTTTAGTTATGACAGTCTTCCAGCAGAAATTTTTAAAATAGAGTTCTGAAATTATTGGAAAACTGTCATAACTCAACATAGATTCACTTTCACATTCATCAATTGAACACTTAAGGTACTGGACCCAGTAAGATAATTTTTTATAAAAAGCTTTAGATGTCAGGTTGTTTTATGTCCTATTCTTTTGCTGTATCTTTTTGGTATTTTTTTTTAAAGTTTCACCCCATCACCCCAGAGTGGCCCTCTTTTTAGCAACAACCTCCCTTCAACAACTGCATGATATTTCCCACTGTACGATTTAACTATTAATCTTACCTCATTAGAGCAACAACCTCTCAACAACAACAACAACAACAACATACTTTTGCTTCTCTCAAAGGTTGAGAGGTTGCACTGTAGTTGACAAGAGGTTCTGTTCTGTTTAATCACTTGTTTCTACAGTTCCAAATAATCTTATCAGCTTGCTTTCTCTCATCCATTTCATATTTCTCACTAGTGTTCTAAAGTCTTTGGATAATCTCATGTTGGTCGTCCAAATGCATTGACATTGCAGATACATCTGAATTCGTATTTCATGTTCATGTTCTATTTGATCAAGTTTTGTACTTTTGTTGTCTAATCTATGTTCATTTTGTGTTGGTGTTGTTTCAACATGATCTTTCTCTGCTTTCATAATTAACATTCCATTCCTCATCCTATTCATATCTGCTCTTTCACCAGATATTTCATATCTCAACTAATCAAACTCCTAAGCTATATTTGCATTTGTTGCTAAAATACCTTCTGATATCTGCAGAGTCTCTAATAACTGTCATAGATTTAACTCTACACCCCCTGATAACAAAATCATCAAATGTCAGTAATTTTTCAGGCAGCTGATTACATCATCAGTACTTAAAATAAGTTTTAACTTGTAAAAATTTGCTTGTATATCACCAATAATACACATCAGTGTTGTACACAATTTTTCTTCAATCGTTCTTATAGATACAATTACATGTTTTGTTGCCAAGACCACAAAATAAGATTACCAGTCCAGATGCAAAGGTTTTGTAATGAATATCTGGTGAATCACTAAAAGAGTTATATATATACTTGAGGGTACTTGCATATATATTTCTTAGCGTGTTTCCTTTCACAAATTAAGTAATTCTATTCTGATACAAAAGTTTGAAAATCTTATCCCCATTTTGTAAATTATTTGCTACACCCCTGTATTTGTCCAATTATCACTTTTTCATAATGGTCAAAGTAATCCTTACAATACCCATATACTGTATACTACAAGATAGTTAACAATTCACTTCACTGAACACTGAGCACATGTCCATTAGATAAATTTGTAATACATTGAAGTTATTCTTTTCACAAACCAAATTCCAATGTATTATTTTTATATACTGTTTTATGAGATCCTAACAAGGATGCTGGTATAAAGCTATATGCAATTACCAATTTCAATACTTAAGTTCATTTCTAAATTAATGTGCTATTTATATCAAAAACAGGAACCCTAGACAAAACATTGATTGTGACGTCATGCCAAAATATACTAAAGTTACATTATTCTTGACAGGCATGATAACTGTTCTTTATCTGGTTAGTGTGTTGTTATGTTTTTAACTCATTTGTTTACTGCTTCTACTCTTATTATACCAGTGAGTCTGTAAAATATCCATTTTCAAAACTCATACCTTAATTCCTAGTTCTCAAATATCAACCCTTAAATCCATGCCCTCAAATCTCAATACCCAAAGCTTTAACACTCAAATCTCAGTGCTCTAAGCTTAGCTCTCAAATATATGTACTAAAATCCTTTCAAATTTTAATACTTGAATCCTTGTATTCATATCTCAACACTTAAATCCAAGCTCTTAAATCTCAACACTCAAATCCTTGCTCTCATATCTCAATACTCAAATCCTTGCTCTCACATCTCAACACTAAAATCTTAGCTCTCATGCTTCAGCACTCAAATCTTTGCTCTCAAATTGCGACACTCAAATCCTTGCTCTCAGATCTTAACAATCAAATCCTTCCTCTCACATCTCAACACAAAAATCCTAGCTCTCATATCTCAACACTAAAAGTCTTGCTCTCAAATTGTAACACTCAAATCCTAGCTCTCAAATCACAACACTCAAATATTTGCTCTCACACCTTAACACTTCAATCGTAGCTCTCATATCTCAATACTCAAATCCATGCTCTTAAAGAACGACACTCAAATCCTAGCTCTCAGATCTTAACAATCTAATTCTTCCTCTCACTTCTCAACACTTAAATCCTAACTATCATGTCTTGATAATCAAAGTGTTGCTCTCAAATTGCAATACTTAAATCCTAACTCTCATGTTTCGATAATCAAAGTGTTGCTCTCAAATTGCAACACTCAAATCCTTGCTCTCACATCTCAACACTTAAATCCTAGCCCTCATATCTCAACACTAAAAGTCTTGCTCTCAAATTGTAAAACTCAAATCCTAGCTCTCAAATCACAACACTCAAATACTTGCTTTCACACCTCAACTCTTCAATCGTAGCTCTCATATCTCAATACTTAAATCCATGCTCTCAAAGAACGACACTCAAATCCTTGCTCTCAGATCTTAACAATTAAATTATTCCTCTCACATCTCAACCCTTAAATCCTAACTATCATGCTCTCAGATTGCAATACTTAAATCCTAACTCTCATGTTTGGATAATCAAAGTGTTGCTCACAATTGCAACATTCAAATCCTTGCTCTCACATCTCAACACTTAAAGCCTAGCTCTCATATTTCAACACTAAATGTCTTGCTCTCCAATTGTAACACTTAAATCCTTCCTCTCACATCTTAGCACTTAAATGTTAGCTTTCGTATCTCAACACTCAAATCCCTGCTCACAGATCTCTGCAATCAAATCCTCCCCTCACATCTCAACTTTTAAATCCTAGCTCTCATATCTCAATACTAAAAGTCTTGCTCTTAAATTGTAACACTCAAATCCTTGCTCTCATATCTCAACACTCAAATCCTTGCTCACAGATCTCAATACTCAAAGACTTGCTCTCAAATTGTACCACTCAAATCATTGCTCTCAGATCTCAGCAATCAAATCCTCCCCTCACATCTCAACATTTAAATCCTAGCTCTCATATCTCAATACTAAAAGTCTTGCTCTTAAATTGTAACACTCAAATCCTTGCTCTCATATCTCAACACTCAAATCCTTGCTCACAGATCTCAACAATCAAATCCATCCCCTCACATCTCAACACTCAAAACCTAGCCCTTATGTCTCAATACTCAAAGTCTTGCTCTCAAATTGTAACACTCAAATCCTTGCATTCACTTGCCAACAATCAAATCCATGCTCTCAAACCACAACACTCAAATCCTAGCTGTGAAATCACAACACTCAGTTCCTAGCTCTCTCAAATCCCAACTCTCAACTCTTATCTCCTCAAATCTTAACCCCCAAATTCTAGCTTTCTACACTTTCCACTTTTGTGTGTGGCTTCTCAATGTCCTGACTTCTTGATTGACCTTTCTACTACCCTTCTGTTCAGAGTTTGATGGTTTTGTACGTGCATATGACTTTAACAACCATTTAGGGATATTTAGTGGTTAAAACATACATAATGTCTTAACAAGTGTGATGAGATAAATGTCATGGGACTTTTTGAATGCTGAACCCTTCACACTCAAGTCTTACAATAAATCATGTTCCAATGTGGATATTATTTTTTGCTGAAGGCATTACAAGATTGATTTGTGTTGCCATGACACTGTTTACTTTGGTATGATGCTGTTGCTAGCAGAAAAATTTTGGAATGCTTCTGCAGTTATTGTTAATTTTAGTATTAATGCTTAAAAATTTAGTGTGTGGTTATTTATCATGTCCGATAAAATTTCATGTAAAAACTTACTCTGCTTGTATACAAAAGATGTCTTAATACACTTAAAATAAAACATTATTCTCACAGACCACTTTTTCGCAAAAACTCTTTGGAAAACAATGCATAAAATTAAATTTCCTCAGAAATGAAAAATAACCCAGTCTGGTTAACCAAAACAAGGAAACTTACAACACACATGACCCAGACAGAGCAAAACCAAAAATGTTCATTTTATATGTCCAGGTTTACAGAAATTTTGACAAATTAAGAGGGTTTGTCTGCCTTGCATTCTTATTTACAACATAAAGCTTTCATAAATCTATTTAGTAAGTACACTAGTGACACCTTTTTGGATATACAAGATATTATTGGATTAAGTGTTTTATATTCCCTTTATTCTTATAAATTCCACCATTTTCATGTACTTTTTTTGAGAAATTTATCTCCAAAACTGATTAAAGAAAAAGGCTGAATGAAGAAAATCATTTCTAAGTGTGTAAATTTACATACTGTTTATTATGAACATATTATTACAATTTAGGGCAAGAACATACTATAATACAAGTGAGCTTATTTATACACAATACAGAACAGAGCAAATTTCTGTACTATACAAAACAGAAGAAGTTTCAGTACTACATATAAGTGCATAAATTTACGAACTGTGCAAAACTGTGGAAAATTCTGCTTTTTACAGATGTGCATATTTATGCACGATGCTAAACAGAAGAAATTTCTGTAATACACAAAACTATGTAAATTGATGTACTATCCAAAACAGAGAAATTCATGCTCTATACTGAAATTGGTAAACTGTACTCTGAGGCAGAGTTAATAATTTCACATAATATAACATAAAATACATCAAGTTAGTAATTACAATCAGTACAGCATGGGTTAAAATATAGGAGCATACAGAACTGTGGCAGTCTTCACATTTTGCGGTACTTTTTAGCTGCATAAATTTACACACTGGCAAACCTGTGATCAAAGACCACCCTAGGGAAAGACAAAATGTGACCTTTATGAACAAGTGGCCTTTATTCATAGGTCATTTTGTTCTAAATAATCGATGATGATTTTTAAAGAATCGCCTTCATTCACAGTGTAATCTTTACTTCAAGGTGGTCTCCAACACGGGTTAGACTGTATTTCTAACATAGACAATGCGGCAAATGTTACATTTTTACAGCACAAAACATAATTCAAGTGTGAAAATTTACTCTATAGAGTAGCATTCATTTCTTATCCTTTAAAGTGGTTCACGGGTGTGCTTATTTCCTGTGAGAGGTCACATGAAACCATTAGTAAGTTGAAATACATATATATATATACAGAGAGTGAAAAATCATAAAAATAAACTTCCAAGAAAAAAGTTACATTTTCAATGAACATGAGTAAAAATATAAAAGAATAAAA
Organism: Lutraria rhynchaena; assembly: GCA_008271625.1. Lineage (NCBI taxonomy): Eukaryota > Metazoa > Mollusca > Bivalvia > Venerida > Mactridae > Lutraria > Lutraria rhynchaena. The sequence continues at coordinate 4,557,560 of VIBL01000014.1, read as the reverse complement.
CTAAGTAATATTTGCACAATCAAGTACTTAGTACATAATTATGAAATAAGAAATTGCCCTAGCAAAAATAATTAAGGACATATTTCCTGGAAATACCAATGTTTGAAAAAAGTCAAACTCTGAAAAAAACAGTAAATATCAAATAAAAAAATCTAAAAGTGGACACATATTTTAGACTCAATTGATATTGTTGAACTTGATTTTTGCTACAAAAATAAAATAAAAATTCACCGCATAGATTGTTTTTAAGCATTACTTCTAGGCCAAAACTCAAAACACAGAGTAATCTCCCCTGATTTCAACTTAAAATGTTTTTATCACCACACACACACATGCACGCACAAGATTTACCGGGTACTGAACAAATCTGCTCATATGTCTTGATGGTTCACAGAACCTGAATAATCAAATGTACAAACTGGAAATTACAGAAAACAAAAAATGACCAAAAGCATCACCGGATAATAAAATATTCGAAAATAAAAATATTGAAGACAACACTTTAAATAATACTGCTCATAAGATATTCATGAAATGCTATTAAAAATTCATTGTGTCTGTAATAATTTTTGAGTTTTTTTCTGTAAAACAAAAATTTTGATCTATTTTCTGTGTTTCTCTTTCATGTTGATTTAATGAATTAAACAAAAGTCCACTGCTTCAATTTTTTATCCATAAATTTTGTGAGGTAGGATTTGTTGATCATTTCACTTGAAGAATTTAAATTTTCTCCTGTGCTCCAATATTCATTTCACTCTAAAACAGGCACTCTCTGAGGCTGAGTAATGTTTTATTTTATTTCTGGTGGACACAACATTAATAAAGCATTCATTTCTCTGGGAGCTACTGAAGTCAGATTTTCACAGTTACGAGCAGTCTTCTAAAATATTCACTAGGCCACTTTTCAAACTATTGTTAGTAAGATACTTTTTGTATGGCAGGCTTCTTGGTTCATAAGAATTTGGTGATGGTTTATATCTGCGCCAACTACTGTCACATAATTCATGGTCCCCAAACAAAAGTGGTGTTATGGCATGCAAGTTGGTCTGCATCTGTGTTGTGTCATTACTATTTTGCTTGCATACATAAAACACTTTCCAATGTATTATCAACTGTTTGTCACATGTTTTTTCCTCTGATCCACCCACTTCTGTTCTCACGCTTACAATTGATGTTGAATCATTATCCATAATCAAGGTTTCAGTTTTAATTCCTTTTCTAATTCAAACCCAAAACCATTTACTAACACATGCTGGTTTCCATTGCTTTTGTTGATCCAATCCAATTTCTTCTACAATTGTGACTTGTGGGTGATCTTCCATTTCTTTAAGCCACCTGACTTGCTCTGTTTTGTTTGCACCTTACATCTAAGGACATGATTTTTCCAGTCTTTTTCCCAACAAGAGATGCATGACCTTCAAAAGAGAGAGTAAAATTAATTCTGAGTGTGTCAATAAAATACTAAATCAATACAGACAATGTAATCTTCATATTGACTGATGATGGCCTAGACAAATAATTTACATTACAGTATCTAAGTGATACACACTCTGGCAGGTCTTACTCATCGCAAATAAAGTCCTGATGTCATGAAAGACAGTGAAATGCCCAATAAATACATGAAATAAGTCTTAGATCTTTGTTGGTTAATACTGGGTGATCTTGGTACAATTCATAAACACAACATGTAATACCTGAATATTCTACCTCTAATACTCTTTTGCCAACCCCCATTATATATGTACTGTCCTTCCCATCCTCATTGGACTTTTGCGTATTTCGTACTCTGAAAACATGTTATTAACCAAATTACTTTGTTCCACTAATCTTTACATCCTTTAGGAAAATAGTCATGTGTTGAGAAATGAATGATGAAGCAAGTTATTCCACTCACAAAGTTTGGTCATACCAATGTGTTGTAAATTGAATCAGTGTAAATATTCAGTGTTTTTTTTAAATATTATCCAGCCAAATTACAGCTGTTTCCCCTTGCCCGAAAATGATATAATTTCCCCCCAAAATGTGATATGAATAAGTGGTAGTTTTTCAAATTTTCCCCTCTTTTTAGCTCACCTGAGCATGTCAGTGAACGGTCAGTCTACTCTGGCATCCGTTGTCCGTCATCCTCACCTGGGGGTTGTTAATGCTCTAGTGGTCACACTTTTGAGCGAATCTTCATCAGACCTGGTCAGAATGTTTGTCTCAATGATATTTTGGACCCAAGTTTGAACATGGGTCAAGAACTAGGTCACCAGGTCAAATAGAATGGAATTTTGTGAACACTCTAGAAATCACAGATTTGATGGATCTTCATGGAACTTTGTCGGAATCTTTGCATTAAAGATTTTGTAAAGTTGTGCTAATATGAGTTATCTCTGGTCAAAAACTAGGTCTCTAGGTCAATGCACCAGAAAATCTTGTTAATGCTCCAGAGGTTGCAATTTTGATTAAATCTTCACCAAACCTTGTCAAAATAATTCTTTTAATGATATCTTAATTAAGTTCGAACATGGGTAATCTGGGGTGTAAAAATAGGTTACCAGGTCAAATCACAGAAAAACACTGTAGGGGTCATAGTTCTAATTAGCGGTTAACCAAACCTTGTCAAAATGCTTGTCCTAAACGTAATTGGTTAGGTTTGAACATGGGTCATCTGGGATCAAAAAGTAGGTCAACAGATCAAATCATAGAAAAACCTTGCTAACACTCTAGGGGCCACAGTTTTGATTGGATGTTCACTAAACCTTGTCAAAATGCTTGTCGTAATGATTTCTTGGACAAGTTTGAACATGGGTCATCTGGGGTCAAGAACTATGTCACCAGGTCAAATCACGGGAATACCTTGTTAACCCTCTAGTTGCCACAGTTTCGATTGCATTTTCCTCAAACTTTGTCAAAATGTTTGTATTGATGATAACATGAACAGATTTGAACATGGATCAACTCAGATTGAAAACTAGGTCACCTGGTCGAATCACAGGAAAACCATAGAAGTTGCAATCTTTACTCTGGAGAGAGAAAAAGGCCATCTTGGCCCTCTTCTTGATTTGTCAAGCTACATTTTCCTCTTCAGAAAACCACTGGTAGTTTCACTGATTTTAGTGTCAGTTTAAATACCTTGAAGATAACAGTTCTTTGTTGATTATAATCTGACTAGATGATTTAGCCAAGTTTTTTATAGCCTGACCAGCTTCCAACACATTCTCAGACAACCTGGTCAATTGACATGTAAAAATGTCATTTTTTCAACATTTTTTTTTTGTTTCAGAGTGTTACCATTTGGTTATTTGATATATTTAGCGACAAAATCTATTTTTTTACCAGCTAAACTCAGATATTTTTTTTGATATGTCGGATTTAGTGAACCTAAGTGTGCTCATTTTTTTTAACTTCCTTGGAGACACAATACATTTTAAAGGGTATATCATACAAAATGAATATGCTACACATGCAAAACTAGCAAAATCAAATACAGCTTGCTGTGGTGAAAGATTGATTTATAAGCAAAAATTCACAAACAAAATTTTCAATATACTATTAGCAGAATTGCTGTAACATACCTTGGTCCGGAGTCTGTAATGCCAAAATTCAAAAAATTACAAAATAGTCACTGTAGACCCAGACAATGTTTGTTTACATCCAGTTGAAGTTGAAGAACATTAATAATCCAAAAGAACTTGAATAACCACCAAGATCGAAGTTAATCAAAAAGAAATTGCTCGGTCTGGTATCGTAGATTATGTCCTATAGCTTATTTTTAGATTGTTTCATCTGAATTTAGATTAATTGCCATTGTCTAAATGTGCACACACTACTTTAATTTATTTGCAATATCCTGAACGGTCATCTTAGCTTTTATTAGAGTATATGAATGACAGTAAATAAATAGACAGAATCAAATCCCAGCCACGTTAACACAAGTCTCGTAGATTATGAACTTTAAATTACATTTTAAATATAAATTATTGAACTATGCCAACATTTACACGCTGTAAGAATCTGGTAAAGAGTTATGTTGGTTTTAATAAAAGACTTTTTACTGTCATATGATGCTAAAATAAGTCTGTACTGTTTAAATTACTCCAGATTTTTGTCATGCGACTCAAGTGTCCCGTAGATTTTCAAATTTTGGAGACAATACATGTGGAGCCCAAAATTTAAGGAAGTGTTTCTGCTATAAAAAGTACATATTTTCGTAGGAGATGATATCATACCAATATCTAAAACAGTGCATAAGATAATAGGTATCATTGTTAGATTAATAAATAAATCCAAATGTAATATGTACATCATTACTGGCGACATAGGGTTTTTCAGCCTCCTACACCATTCAAATGACTATCAGTCGAATTGAAATCAGCTGAAACTCTGCATAAATTGTACTTTTTGAGGTCAGAAATAGTATATGTTGAATTTGTTATGTATTTTTTGTTATTTACTCCTTTTAAAAGAAAAAATGCTCACTAATCGTCAATGACATTGTTTGACCAGGTTGTCTGAGAAAACATCTTCCACTTCCCTACTTTTAAGTGTTGGTTTAAACTTTATTTCCAATTTATATTCTTATATAAAAAATACACACATACATGCGTGTATTATGACTAAACTAACATATCATGGATTGGAAAACAAGGATAACTTACATGAATTCTCCATAGAACTACTGTTTAAAACTCTTTTGCTGCCAAATTTCTGGCAAGATGCATTTCTTGGTGCCAAGTATTTCTTACTTGTACTCACCCTATCCTCCGCAAGTAACTGCAAGCTTCTCTTGTTTGAATTAGTGGTGGATAACACTGTGTCTTCAACCAAATCTTCACAGAGATCATGTGTCATACCTACATGCATAGGTTGAACACAGGAGCCCGAGGTCTGTAGACTTTACTATAGTCTGTAGACTTCTCTAAAGACTGGACCTGTATTGGTTGCCAGAAGGTGACATTGGCACTCAGCATCAAACAGTTGAGTGTTGGTTTTAAGTATTGTTAGATGAAAATATGGGATGTTCAAAGCAGCAAAAAGCTTCTAACTGGTCCGAGACATACAGGAATAACTCCTGCGACAGTCATAAAGAAATAGTTACAATTTCATTATAATCAATAAAAATTAATTACAATTACAGTTTTGGTTACTTCAAGAATATAGGAAATAATAAAATACGAGTATTGTTACATCCATTTGATTCATGCAAAAAATTTAACTCTGCTAGCTATAGAATATTGGAGTAGATACCAAAATTATATTATCAACTGTACAATAAATTTGAAGAAAAAATCACCAACCTCACTCTACCTTGGTATTTATGTCCATTATATTTTTGGTCTATCATTCCTTGAACAATAACATTAAATTTTGTCTAATGATATGGTGGTCAGTGCTTGACAATACATAACAACTAAAATCAGCTTGTTGTATGTTTTTTATGATACTGCACTCAGTTTATCAATTCATGATAAATTTTATGTTAAAATACAATATTGATCAGAAGCAGCTTCAAAGACAGTTATGACCCACCATGTCATTGTAATGTTTTTTTTGTGATTCTTCATCAAATATAGACATTATGTAATTAAATGAAAATTCTTACATACATTTCACTGGTAAAGAACTATTGCATTTATTTAACAAATTGTTTGGCAATATGTCTCTTCATTGCTTGGACAGATACTTATACAACTGCTTATTACCATACACAAACTGATGTATACCAAGATGGATGATTTGATTGGTTAAATAAGCATTGGCCAACACATAAATTGGTAAAATTGTAATGAAGAACAAGTAAACCAATCATAACTTAGTTTACAATTAATTTCTGAACAATAAATAAAATGACAGCTTTAAAAATTGGGTCTGTTACAGAAAATTTTCAATTTCACAATATCCATAAGTCTTAGCTCCATCTCACAACTGGAACGACCACCATGTAATTCTGTAACAAGATGATGAAGGTTCACAATCCTTCTACCAGTCTTTTAATCAAGCTGAGGACAAATGTCATAGTTATTTTCATCTTTCATAGTGTTATACAGTATATAGAAGTATGTTTTATATAGAGCTCAGTTTGTTGGTTATACAGTACATAGAAGTATGTTCTATATAGAGTTCAGTTTGTTCATTATACAGTACATAGAAGTATGTTCTGTATAGAGCTTGGTTTGTTGGTTATACATGTACATTATATAGAAGTATGTTCTTTCTAGAGCTCAGTTATATAGAGCTCAGTTTGTTGGTTATACAGTACATAGAAGTATGTTCTATATAGAGTTCAGTTTGTTAATTATACAGTACATAGAAGTATGTTCTGTATAGAGCTTGGTTTGTTGGTTATACATGTACATTATATAGAAGTATGTTCTTTCTAGAGCTCAGTTATATAGAGCTCAGTTTGTTGGTTATACAGTACATAGAAGTATGTTCTATATAGAGTTCAGTTTGTTCATTATACAGTACATAGAAGTATGTTCTGTATAGAGCTTGGTTTGTTGGTTATACATGTACATTATATAGAAGTATGTTCTGTCTAGAGCTCAGTTTGTTGGTTATACAGTATATAGAAGTATGTTCTATATAGAGCTCAGTGTGTTGGTTATACAGTGTATTGAAGTATGTTCTGTCTAGAGCTCAGTTTGTTAGTTATAAAGTGTATAGAAGTATGTTCTGTCTAGAGCTCAGTTTGTTAGTTATAAAGTGTATAGAAGTATGTTCTATAGAGTTCAGTTTGTTAGTTATACAGTGTATAGAGGTATGTTCTGCATGTGTAGAGGGCTCAGTGTTGTAGTTGAATAATGTATAGCAGTCTAACTACCATTTAATCTTCCAATTAATTTCATTCTTTTACTGTTTACTAATTATCTAATTGCTATAGATTTTAAGCTTGTCCACAGGGATTTAGTATTAATTTGTCGTTTATTTTATGGCAAGCAGCTTATTTTCGTACTTACTATATTCACTCACTATCTTTCCTGATGTGCAAAATATACTACCAACAGATAAAGATTTATATTGATAATAGACTGATATAAATTGTTTCATTAATTGTAGTAACCATGATCAATGTCATTGTGGTTAATATGTAGGTAAATATCAATGAAAAAAGAATTCCTTGGAAAAAGCACATGTAAAAAGTCCCAAGGTCCATGTGTCTTCATAAGTGCTGGAACAAATAAGTTTATATGTAGTACAAATTTTTGAAATAACTGAAGTTAGTAAATGTAATGATTTCTTATTGATAAATCCCGCAATAAACAAGACTTACCTTAAGTTGAAGTTTGTTTGGGATTCTTTGTAGTCATAAAACACTGAAATGATCAGATGAGATTTGCACCTACCATGTGATTATAATCCTCAGTATTAATAGCCCAAATATTTATGCAGGAACTTATAAATACAAGCAAAAATATTTAGGTTATATTCCCTATTTTTTTGTATAAAAGGGTGGGTTGAACTTAATGTCGAGTTGAACATTGTCTATTTAGTTAGGTGGGCATCTGATCACGTCTGTGTTTTATGACTACAAAGAATCCCAATCAAACTTCAAGTTAAGGTAAATCTTGTTTATTTGGGGGATTCTTTTTTATGTCACGACACTATTGTGCTCAGATGAGACTTTAAAGCAAAGTTTCTGTATAAATGCAGATTTTCACCCAATAAATTATCATGCCAGGCATGCAATGTATACCATTATATATAGTCACATATAGGTGTGTACCAAATTAAAGCTTTTACTTGCATTCTTTCTACACTGACAACACTCAGAATGAATTATTTTCACATCTCAACAGTATTACTAAACTCATTTGTCTCTGTTTTTTTCTTGTAAAATTTGTAAATTTGTCGAATGTTCTTGTACTGAACCATCCTGCCATCTTTAATGTATCTTTAATTGGAATGAAACTATTTGCTCTTGAAGTAGATGCAGACCAACCACTATGCACTTTGTATTTCTTTGTGTCAATTCCAGCACTGTACATTACCAACTTTATCCAGCGTCCAATAGTAGCACTTGAAACCTCTCTATGTGGTTTAATATAACTGATAACTAAATTCTTAATGTCACCCCTGCATTGTTCTGTCTTGTACAAATAATTGTTCAACACATCATACACACAAAGTCTCCAATCTGGAGGGTATGCATTTAATTCAGCAACAGGTCAGTTTTTAACCCTCATCTAGATTGTTTTAATACCCCACTGTACATTAAAGTATATTTTGAGGATTCTTTCTTCAAACCATCAATGGTTAATAGATTAACAGACTGACATCTTGATGCCAATACTAATGCAATAAGCATAACAAGTTTTAAAGTCAGTAGTTTCAATGACAATTCACTATTCTTAGATAATTTTTTCAAATATTCGAGGACGATTGAAACATCCTAGGTCTCACTATATCTCAACTGTGGTGGTCTAAGGTTAAATATACCTCTCAAAAACCTGATGACTAATGGATGTGAACCTGCAGAACATCCATCTTTCACTAAACCCAATCTGTCCAAGCTGATCTGACAGAGTTGATGGCACAATAACTTAAATTATTTTCAAACAGTTCTGCTAAAAAACCAAGGATATCATATACAGATACCTGAACACAATTTTCCTTTCATGACAGTAGTTATACCATTTTTTTAATTTACATGGAGTAATGTTTCTGGGTACCACTTCTCCGTGATGACATGATGATATGATGATTCTTTCAGCTCACTCTGATACTTGTTGACAAAGTAGATTTTTCCTGATAATCGACATGCCATGAGAATCAGTTTTTTGTGTAATTGGTGAATTTTCTGAGTTCCTGGTATTGTTAACAAGTACTGATGAACTGGGAGAATATACGGGTCCTGAATCTACTGTTCCATTACTGAAGGAAACCATGTTTGAGTTAACCATATTGGCGCAATAAGGATGCACTCTGCCTACTCTTCTCTTAGTTTCACCATCAGTTGAGATATCATACTGAAAGGAGGAAAAGCATAGATATATAGTTCCTTCCGATTCATAGCAAAAGCATCAACAAATTCTGCATCAGGATCTGCTTTCCAAGATACGAATCTCTCTATTTGCTTATTTAATCCTGAAGCAAACATATCAATAGTTGGAAACCCCAAAATAAGTAAATATTCTGTTTACAATACCTTAATCCAACATTCATTCTGTACTATTATTGTGATTGTGAGACTCATGGTGAGCATCATTTTGAGCAGATGGGACATGGGCTACTGTGATCCATATGCAGTGGAACCTCGCCGAACAAAAATTCGGGTTTAGCGAGGATTCCGGTTTAGAGGGGATTTCATCAAATTAAATTGGTTACATACACTTCATTCTTTAATCAAATCACACCTCATAACTCTCATTAAATTTATCATCAGTCACAGTCCTTGATTTGAGTAACAAACTAACACTATTATATAAGCTGAGTCTATGATTTGACATAAATTGCATCAATTTATTAGAGTTTGTGACAAACTATACATTTCATTCTGTTACATTTAAATAACACTTCTTATCAATTTAATTTTAATAAACAACTGTGAAATCTATCATTATAACTCTCAAGAAACAGATTAATATTTTTTTACAGTTTTCAATTTATTGACAAGTTTATTACATTGTATTTAATTCAATTCAATTTAGTTTAGTGAGGTTGAATTTTGTTGCCCAGCAACAAATTTTCGTTCAGTTTCCAGAATAGGGAGTGTCCAGTTTAGTGAGGTTCTTTTATCATTAAGTGTATAGTGGGAAAGTATGGGACTTTGAAAATTGTCCAATACTGCGAGCATTCCGGTTAAGGGAGTGTCCAGTTTTGTGCAGCTTCACTGTATTCCTATGTATTGCCCATAACCACTACTTTTGTGCAAGCTCATTGCAAGTTTCAGACTTTGTACCACCAAAATGTTTGACATATGATAATGCATATGTGTTATCTTCTTTTATTTGAACATGAGTATGACACTTATTTTTTCAGAATGATTTTATACCATAGCATGTTGCCAGCAATTCCAAAACATTTATATGATTTTTGCCTCATCTGCAGTCCATCTCCCTCCTATTGTATTTTGACCACAAACAGCTCCCCAACCAGACATACTGGCATCGGTTACTATGATAATTTGGGGTAAACCATGAGATATTTTCTACTAGATTCTGGTAAATTTTCAATCCACCAATTCAATTCTTCATGCATTTCATTTGTCAGTAGCATTTTTGCATTGTAATCTCCCATATTCAATGATAGGGCCTCAGCTTTACCAATTTCCAACTTTCTATCGAACTGTGGCCCAAATTTCACAGCAGAAACTGATGCTACCATAAGTCTAACAATTCTAGCCACTTCCCTAATCCTGGCTACATTTTTGTTTCTGAGCTTTTTACACTCTTATCATGACAGCTTTTCTTTCCTCTGTTAAATATACAATCATTTTTAATGAATCGATATAATTGCCAAGAAATATGATATTTTTTTACTTGTATAAGCACTGATTTTACATCATGAATGATAAAACCTAAATCTGTCCTGACCCTTACTGTGTCTTTTTCATTATCAATGCATTCTGCTTTTGAGATGCCAAAAAGCAAAGAATCATCAATATAGCCAGAATTTGTGTGGACTATTTGCCTAAGTTTTGCATACTCTGGTTTGAGAAGTTTGGTAAACTTTCAAGGAGCCAAAGCAAGATTATTTGGCAAGCAAGTATATTCATATAACTGTTCTTTCCTTACAAACCTCAGGTATTTTCTATGGGGTCTATACATATTTACAGAATGATATGCATGGCAGAGCTCAATAGAAGCCTTAAAACAGTTTTCTTTCACAAGTTTCAAAGCAGATTTGAAAGTATCCATCATAAAATGATGGTACTCAATGGATTGGTTTAATTCTTTTAAGTTAAGAATCATTTTTGTAGTCTCCATCTTTTTTCTGCGTAATGAAAATTGGAGATGTAAATTGCCCTTCTTCATAGATAGCTTTTTTAATCACATTCATGTTTAATGCTTTTTTTAATTTCTAACCCAGTGATGTAATCTTCATGCTTACTAAAATGTTGTATTGGATATCTTATTTGTTTTTGAATTTTCTTATCAAACTCTATTTTGTGGTTTGTGGCTATTTCAATGTTAGTTTCGTCTGAGCTCAACTTTCTCCAATTTTCTTCAAATTGTTTTAGTCTACCTGCTATGAAACGTACTTTACTGTTTACTGTTTCTTTGTCTCCGCCTTCTGGGAGTTTTTTGGTGCTTGCCAGCTAGTTTTGTACGGGCCAATGGTTTGTCTTCTCCCATAAGGGGCTGTGACTCTACGGTGGCCTCTGAATCTAGAGCCACCTCCAAAACTTCTTCTATTGTTGTACATGTATCTATTGTTGGTAACATTTCGCCCTATCTTATTTATCTCTTGTATGTCTTTAATGTCTTTTACTCTGCTATCACCACAAAGGAGGTCTGTGAATAATGTTGATAACAAGCATAAATAGTGGAGCTTTTGGTCCATATCTTTTTTTATGGATATCTTTTCTGCAGCAATTTATCCACTTATTAGCCTGACCCAAAATTCCAAAGGCATTCATTCCTAGGAACAAATCTTCCTCACTGAACTTTTCAGCGTTGGAGTTTACTAGGTTGCAGGAAGCTTTCACAATACTGTTTTGAATTCCTCTCGTTTTAGAGTCTTCTATTTGCGTAGATTGTTTTAGTACAGACCATACTTCAGGGTTTTCTTTAGTTTCTATCAGAGCATCACAATTTTCTGGCCTGTGGATATCTTTAGTAATTGTCTGAAGATTTTCGTCCCAACATTCCCATTCTGAACGTTTCATTCACAACTGAGGGTCTACAGATTTGTCTGTAGGTTCATTTTTAGCAAAAGTCTTGCTAAATTTGCTAAAGATACTAGCTGGAATGATATTGGAGGCAGCATCGTGACTAACCTCATCTTGCTCGTTTTCCTCATCATCATAGGAACAATTCTCGAAGTTCTCATTTCTGGCAAATTCATCTTGCTCATACAAAAAATCAACTCTGAGATAGTTTCTCAACTTGGTCATTAGTTTTTGTTATGTTAGCATTCATGTCCCTAAGGATAGATAATGCTTCAACATTGAATTTCACCAGAAGTCACAGAGGACGTGGTACTTTCTTGTACAGGTGTGGGTGGGGTATCCATTTCCACATTCTGTTTTGAATTGCCGGGTTGGCTAATTTGAACAGGTTTTATACCTCTGGTTGTACTCGCTTGTTTCCCTGACTTGTCTTCATATCTCTTGTCCCCCGAGGACATATGTTGGGTATCTTTAATTATTTCGTTTCTTTTCAGCATCGCACTCGCCATTTTGTTTATCAAATTTTGCGTAAAATGTCACCACAATCTGCATAGTACAAAAACGGTTTTATTCGCACTTGTCTGAATTCCAGTGTAAAAAATTTAGGTACTTGGGACCTCCAAAATTGGAGAATACCCAAATTTTATAAAATATTGTCTTATTATATTTTATTGGATTAGATTTTCCTCTAATTAAATATGTATAATATTTCAAAGGCTTAAACACTATGAAATCATTTCATGCAGCCAAATTAAACACAAGTAAAGCGAACTCAACATGAAGTATCGGCTTTACAAAGGATTATATCACTGAATTATCATCTCATCTGAGCACAAAAGTGTTATGACATAAAAGAATTGAATGTATTGGTTATCATTGTTGAAATATTCATCAGAACAAGTTTGTTTAAGAAACAAACCAAGTTGATGCTGAGAGGAATTATGGAGCTCTGTGAGCTTATGCAGCATTACAATGTGCCAAGCAGAGTATAAATGAAGATAAACTCACTGTAGTTAAACTGTGCGCTTTAGAAAATGCAAGAATGGGATTGGTTGTTGCTATGAAATATATTGCTATGGTGATCAAGAGTGGTACAGATCAAAGACAAGTTGATCACAATGTTAGAAGAGTTATTGATACTGCTTAGACATTAAGTGATGAGTCACATGTCACATGGATTAGGTTAGTCTGTGTTCCTTGGAATGTTGATAATAACTTATTAACCAAATTCCAAACATGAAGTCGCAGTTTTCTCCTCTATGCTAACAGAAGAGATGATTAATTTTACAGAATAGATATACAAAGTGTCATCTCTCTTTTTTAACACCATTCTGGTGCTTTATTGTAATCCTTTTTGGATTTTTTATATTTTGAAATTACTGTTTCTAAACAAGTTTATTTACAAAGAATTAGATAATTTGCATGCATTTTTATAGATAGAAAATAGGATGTGAGAAAGTAAGATTTTGGATACTGTGGAATTCTGATTTTTGTCTGTAAACAGAAATATATGGCTGTTCACTCTAGTTGTGATGCCCCAGCATTAAACCTGATCATTTGTTCACTGTTTTAGGATTTTTGCTGTGAAGTATCTATCTAGATGTTATGGTATTGTTCCAGAAAGCATGTGCCCACCCTGCTAACTTTATTCACTGGCTAGCTGATAGACAAGATGTTAATAGAAACAAGGTATGTTCTTATCTTTTCATAAATATAACTTTATTTATTGGCTAACTGATTGAAGCTATATGTACTAAGAGACCAGGTATTAACACTGTCATAGGTAATGTTTTTGATGAATGATACAGCTGGCAGGCTCTTTGACATGTAAAGTAAGTTATGTCCCCATATCCATTATATTAAATCAATGTTTGTAATATTATAACATACTGATATATTGGTCTTATTGTTGTCTTTAATTATGATAGGTTGTTGAAGTGTCTGACAGGTACATTGTATGTGGTAAAAATATGAAGGTGCTGCTTGGTGAGAATATGGAACATTTAGAAAAGACTCTGCAGGTTTGTCTTCCCTTTGTCACAGCATAATAAATATCTATTCTTACACAAAGAGCTTTACATCAATAACATTCATAAAATAACTTCCATCTTTAAAATCAATTACATGCATAACATATAATGTACAATACTACACTATTATGAAATGATTAAACATCATATTTTTAACAATATCACTAACTGAAGTGATAGGAATGGTTAAGTTTTTAAGTACTTAAATGTGCACATGTATCCAAATATTTTGTTTTTATACTCATGTGTCTGCATAAATTGAGATTTATTCAGGTCAATGTCATTTTTCATCTGATTGTAGGAACTTCATGTCAATGGTGTCAGAGTAGAAGCTATGTTATAGTTAGCTGTACATAGAGAAATCACATGTTCAAATATTCACCCTCAACAGTAGAGACGCCTCAAGCCACAGGTACTGAAGTAGTTGGCATCCATTAGGAACTTAGATATTAATTTAAAGGCAACTTACTGTAGTATTTAAAAGGGGATTCAACTTTACTTGAACCTTTGATAAACTAGTTTAACAATCCACAAGTTTGTATAGTGAGTAGTCATTGTGGTGTTATAATGATGGCTTCCTCACTCAGGAAAAATAAGTATGTTGTATTTTGTGCTGGCAAAAAATGTGTATATATTTGAAGCTTGGCAATTTGTGGCTTATAACCTGCATGGGAAAGGTGAGGTGAAAAGGTAAGTTTTTTAATAAAGTATATGGGTCAGTACATTTTCTGTGTAAGCTTAATTGAAATTGAAAAAAAATTCTATGACAAATGTTTTTTAAGTCTGTAGAGAAATATACAGTGTATGTCTATATTTGAATTTCAGCAATTCTATTTACCCACAATGCCACAGGAAGACCTTGATAATGCTAGAGAGGCATTACTCTCAGCCAGACAAACAGTACAAGGGGCAGATCACAACCCAGTATTCTACAGTAAGATTATTTATGATCACCAAGACATTGTACACTTATTAAAGTCAATTGCTTCATAAATATTAAGACATCAAAGATAATGTGAGGTGCTCAGGGAGGGCCACTTTCTCAAAATATGACCTCATTATGTTTGTATATGTTTGGTTAGTGTATGATAATATCCTGGATGAATGGCCAGAAAAAAAGGAAGGGATTTATCTAAGACAAGTGTGTTTCAGTTTGATGCCATTAGTTTGCTATTTACATGACTGTTAAGGAATGCCATTCTGGAACAGGAAAAAGTTCTTATATAAATGCTTAAGGACAGTTACATACATGCTGAAACCTTTCATGAATTATGTAAGTTGAAATCCAAAATTCAAAATCTTTTAAAATTTTATCAGTTTTCATAAAAAGCCTAGTTCATTTTGCACACAGATACATGAGATATGTCAATGTGATTGATCATCATCATCCTTATGTGATTGATGATGTATGTTTATGTTTTTCTCTGAATTATCTCTTGTAAGTACTGAACATTCTTGATACAATTTAAGAGATTGTAGCTGTTGAACATATCTACAATAATTCTACTGAGTTGGATTTTTTTGTACTCTCTAAAAAAATTACGAATACTGATACGTGATTTTTCTTATAATATATGTACTTATGTTAGGTGTGTTTGGAAGTTATGAACTTAACTTGTCCATTTTAAACTGAGGATTTTTTATGTTAGCCATTTTTCAGGAAGTAATAATTGTTTTATTTGATCTGACTTGTATTCACATGCTCTAATATTTTTGTATGTATCCATGTTCAAACATTTGTTGATTACATATATTTCTGATCATATGATAATTTCAAAATAACACTCATACTTAAATATAAATATAACTGTTTATTGATTGAGATTGTGCTTCTTTCAATTAGTGTGGTCATCCAGCTACTGTTGATTACTGTAAAGACTGTGGTGCTGCTATTCGAGGTGAGGGGTACAAGCCACGTCTTAGAAATATTCAGGATCAAGGGTCAGTGTGACACACAAGGGTGTTTGATGCTTTGATGCCATGTCTATTTCTGTAAATGTGAAACTTGACTGTATCAGGACCAATGAATACATGGAACATATGTGGAAAAACATCATTGTACAGAAATGTTGGGTTTCACATATATTTGAAACAGTTGGTTATTTGAGCAAACAAATACTGTATGTTTAGTTATGTTGTTGATATTTTTACCTTGGTATGGTAGGGTACTCAACATGTGTTGCAGTATCACTCAGTAAACATACTGTGATTTATAGTATGTATTGTAAATAATTAAAGTATTATTTTGAATTGATTTTGCGACTTTTTACCATTGGATGAATTAATTGTGGGTGGTTTCTTCATCAATATCAGTGCTGAAGACAAAGTGAAGTATGATTTCATGTTTTGAGGGATGAGTGTGTCTGAGTGATATTGTACAAATCTGTGTTGAGTAATCTATGGCATCAAGTTACACAAAGGCATTGTATAAACCAATTCTATTTTAAAATAATGTTGTAGACAGTATGTTGTTTCTAAGTGTAAATGTAGGGCAGAGATTTCAAATACTCAAGACACAGGATGGGTTACCTAGATTTCCAGATCATATTTATATACTCTTACTTGTCATCACTCCTCTGTATAATGTTCTTGTTTCATATCCTAGATGACCAATCCCTGCTTATTTTGCCTGTTTTTGATAATTTTTATACACCATAGATCTAGTGACTGTTAAGGGTGTAGACTATTGTACTGCTAAATCACTCTGCATTATCTGTAGATTTGTTGGGTTAAAGACTGCTCAAGGCATACATTATTTTTTATTTTGTTAACTTGTGACAAAAATGTCAAAGTATCATGTAGAATAACTTAGTGTAACTTACTTGAATCAATTAGCATGGAATTTGTTTTCATGTTTAATTCAGGATCAGTACAACTGTAGATTTTGTCAGAAAGGATGGTTTTATTTTTGTTGCTGTGCTAGTTAGAATTGATTTTATTTTACATCCTTGTTAAATTACAGAGGTGATAACACACAGCATGGACATATACTGGGTAGAACTGCTGCAAGAGGACAAGGGCCAAAGCCAGAGAGAACAATGAGTCCTGCTTACTGTGCTACAATCAGACTGATCCTACATTTATCTATGTATCTTGGTTGTAAAATAAATACTGCTGTAAGTTGTCAAGTATGACCATGATCATGCAATAGTTGGTCTTATGTGAATCAAATTTCATAATGTGATTGCATGACTTATTATTTAATGGTAACTTACATTATACAACTGAGATCTCTGATTTTTCATATTTTCATTTCATAGTATTTTAGGCTCTCCCCACCATACTCCTGATATTCAATGAATTGTTATATAAACATGTACATGTCTTTTTTTGTGATACACCTCGTTGACTGAAAATGTACGCAAGCTGAATGTTGATGAACAAATAATGATTTCATGTGATCAATTTATGTTTTGACTAGTCAAAAACTAGGTCACTTGGTCAACACTTATATATCTTGGACAGGTTTGAACATGGGTTATCGTGGGTTAAAAACTAGGTCACCAGGTCAAATCACAGGAAAACCATATATGTTGCAATTTTTACTCAGGTGATTGAAAAAGGGCCATCTTGGCCTTCTTGTTATATCTTGTCACTCTGTATAAGAAATATAACAAAGATCCTAAAATCAAACCTTGAGGCACTCAAGCATTAATAACATTTTTTGGCAAAATGTTTGATCCTATGATGACTGGTAGATACATAATTTTAATCCTTGCTAATAAACTGTCATAATGTAAAAAAATCCACACATAGATAGAAGT
Source organism: Lutraria rhynchaena (assembly GCA_008271625.1). Classification (NCBI taxonomy): domain Eukaryota; kingdom Metazoa; phylum Mollusca; class Bivalvia; order Venerida; family Mactridae; genus Lutraria; species Lutraria rhynchaena. The sequence continues at coordinate 4,539,948 of VIBL01000014.1, read as the reverse complement.
TACCATTTTGTCCTCAGAAGACATAAAAAGGTGCCTCTGTTAGCTCAATTGTCCTGAATATAAAAGTTTTCTGGGGTAGGTCCCCCAACTTCCTCCGTACAATGGGGGAAATCCCACTCTTGAGTATTCCCCACACTATTTTATTTTCCCTGGCTATGCCCATGGATAGATTCTTGTTCAGTGCATTATATTTAATGAAATCAAAAAGCTATCAGCTGTACAGTGTGTAGAAGTATATTTCATCATTTCATCATTTATTTAAAAAGCGTAATTTACAAAAGCTTCGATCATAAAATAAGGTACATGTACTGTGATCTTTTATTGTTGAATAACTAGTGAATATATAATGTTTGGATTTGTGGACATGAGTGTTTGATTCTTTTATTGTTCATTTATGCTGCTGTTATAAAATCATAATAGAACTTTTCTGTATTGTTAGGACATGGTCATACCGTTGGTTGTTTTTTTATTATTTTAATTTAACATATATTTTGCCTATAAAAGTGTACTCATACTTTTTCAGTTCAATCATTGAATGCTTCTGAAACTAGCCTGAAGGATCTGGTTTCTGATAGCCTAACTATGACTGACAATGAAATTAAGAGGTAAATATTTGAGTAGTTTTCAGTAATTTTGAATAACTTAACATCAGCTTCTTTACAAATAGATTTTAGAATATATGGATAAATGCCTCTAATTGAAAGCAGGTTAAAATTGAGATAATTTATGACTCTGATTATATCCTGCATTTTTTTTCTGGCATTTATTGCTTGCATTTCCATCAGTCATAATGCTTGATGTCTTCCAGTGTTTAATGTTACACTATTGCTTAGCTTTCTAGAGCAGAGCTTGTGAGAATTTTACAGTCATGGATGCCACTTGTTCTCCATTTTCAATTATTTAGTTTAACTTTACAATCCCCATTTCTCAAGTCTGTTCATTTTAATGTACAGTAAAACCTCACATAGTGACCACATTAATATTATGACAACCTGATCATGATGATCATTTATATTTGGACGACTTTCTACAATTCCCCCATAATTCAACTTGATAATGAGTTCATCTCATTATTATAACCAATTTTTCGATTCCCAGAGGTGGTGTCATTATCAAGGTTTTACTGTAGTCACAAACAATCACAAAGGCTATGTGACCTTAAGACTGTTTGCTTCTGAAGCCTTTTGGATTATGAACCACATCTATATCTACATTCTTTGTGAACATTGTTTACTCAAGAAATCACAGTATACTCCATGTAAATTTTGTCTTAATAAAAAGTCCAGTGCTTTTTTGCATTAAAGTAGAATCAAAACTGATTGCCTGAAGAAGTAAAGGAAATTATATTTTCATAGTATAGTTGCATTTTTATGATATATTTGAATCTTAATTGTCTATATAGTTATAATCTGAAACTGAATGATATTATGTCTGAGAGAAAATGGATTCAATAGAAGTATAGGTAATTCCAGATAAAAAGAGAAGAATTGTTAGCTTGCCAAAACTTCCATTTTACAATTGAAGCTATCAAAAAGTAATTCTGATAAAAAGACTCACATTTTGATGGGTAATTGGTCAAACCTGTGAACAAAGGCCACCCTTGGGAAAGACAAAATGTGGTTTTTATTGACAGGTGGTTTGTATTTGGAGGTCAGTTTGTTCTAAATAATCCATGACAGTTTTCCAGAGGTTGAAATACAAAAACAATGAAATACAAAAAAGTCTCTTACTGTTTGTAACAAGAATGTAAGTATTGAATGATAATTGTCTGGTACAATATACTCCCAAACTATTAATAGTAACTATAATTGAAAACAATGTTTATTTGAAAACAACCAAATACAGGGTTTCATTTGGTATGCCACATATTTCAGTGTGTGTTGACTCACTAGAAGCTACATGTATGTATATACTGTTAAAGTGACTGACTTATCATTTTATTGAAATGTGCTTACCTTCTTTCACAGCAAAAATGTAATGTATTGACAATAGACTGTACTTTTTTGTACTCGGAAACAAAGAGTAGTTTAATACTGCACAAATATTTTCTTTACATACATCACTTGACAATGCCTCAGAAGATTATTGCCAATTAAAAAATGTAATGAAGAAATTGAAGGTTTGTCAAATTTCATTTTATGAGGTATAATCAAGTTATTGTGGATGGTATAATTGTAGTTATAATCATAAATGTAGGGTTTTATGTCAACAATGTAATCAAATACTCTCTTATTTCTTCTTTCTTGTAACAATTTGATCAATTAGGCAAAATACTGCTTTATGATGGATATCTCTACATGCACCTGTATACAGATTCACATAAATTACCCAGATTGAAGACAAAGTTAGCTTAATTGAGGTACCACCTGGGAACTAATTTATCATAAATTGTTTGAACTTCTAACAAGTAATTGCCTCTTTGTGTATTGTTGACTATTTTGCTATAAAGGGCAACAAAGTTTGCTGACATAGTTCAATGTCAGTCCTGAGACACTTAGGTGAAAGTGAAAATTTTCTGATACTGATGTATGTCTACATCATTTAAATAGTTAAAGCTTATTGCATTTAACCGTACACGTATTCCTTTCTTGCTTTACCTGCAGGAAGACTACAGAAAAAGTTACTATCATCAAGAAATTGCTGGAAGACAATTTTCAGTTACAGGTATTAATTATCGTTGTTTACGACTGTTAACGGTGTACTGATAATGAAATATATTCTATAGCTTGATTTCACTTGGGATCATCTATTTGATGTCTTCTTGTCTAGGTGCATCTCAAAGAAACTTGGCTGTTTTGAATGTATATGTCATCTGTTTTTAAATTACATGTGATTAGACTAATTTTACTTCTATCCCAGACTATTAATTAGTAAAGAAACATATCTGGATATCTTTTGACCTTTTATGTGTATGCTAGACATATACTGGCAGATTCTGTTCAAATGTTAGACACTTGAATTTGGCTTTGTGAAACTATGGACATGACATTTATTTTGATAAAATGGTACCTGCATATTAAGTCCTTTTTAATACAAAACCAAAAGGAAATAGGTTAGTTTAGCAAGTAGTGTGTATAGTTCAGATGTTTATTTTAATGTATTATTTCTGTTACAGACAGAGAAAGATGAACAAAACAATGCAATTGACAAAACTCAGAAGTGAAGTAAAGAAGGTAATATTTTTTGATACTTCAAAATTAGTGGATGTATACATGTACATTCTGAAAAAGATCTTAAATATAAAACACAGTCATTAAGAAAACTGCATACCAGTATCAAAAGTCTAAAATGAAATTGAGGCTAGTATGAACGTCATAGTGAGTTGCTTTTATTCCTCATCTTCATGAATTCAGCATTGTGTTACATTATGTATCATTAATACTTTATTCATGCCACATTATACTGAAGAAATACAAAGGAGCAGATATTGTCTAAATGTTCACCAAGTGTATTAGTGTATGAATATGTTCTCCTGTATAAATAGTTCTTGCAAGCATGAATATAACTTATAATAGTTGTACAAGCATGAATGACTTAGTTCATAACCAAACATGATGCATGGAAATAATGTCCATTTTCAATTTTTGTTCCTTGTATTGTAATTCTTATGTACTGAAAAATAATCCATACCCTGTGTATGCATTCATTTTGTGTAATACACAAATAACTAATGAATGAAACAATGTTTCATTTAACTAATTTAGCAGTCATATAGGGCCATGGAATAGCAAGATAGTTCTGAAAATATTTCACTGTCAAGTCAAGATGTGTAGGTTAGAGTTCATATGTAAATGATTGAAAACATACTATACTAGTTAGAATTACAGTTAATTCAATAGTGAGATATAGGTCCAATATTGATACGCTGACACTTGTAAATTTCACAGTTGTGATGTGCCTTTTCAATTTTGTTGTTTAGCTCTGACACCCATTATAAAGTGGCTTAAAGCATCCTGATTGACAAAGTAGTTCAGCAGGCAGGTTTGCTGTAATGCAAACAGCTTTATTTAACAAATGAACGATTAGTAAACTTACTATCTAGTGATTGTAGATAAAACTACCTTCTTGTTTCTTTCTAGAATCTCAATCATTTTATGTTTTCAGAGTATGTATTCTGTTGGCCAAAAGGTTGGGGCCTGTTATGAATTAACTGATGAAGCATACCCAGCTACATGTACAGTGACAGCCACTGTAGGAAGCAGTAAGTGAATACTGGATGTTAGGAACACCTATCTAACTGACAAAAGCTGTCAGATGTTTATTTCATCTATTGCTGACATGATACAAGTTGGACAAGGTGCCGTTGTAAACTCTTGTTGATTCACATCAATAATTAGTGATGGATTGACAGATACAACATTGCAAGAAGCTAAAATTATTTTGTCCATTTGTCTGTCAATGGCATAGTAAGAAAATTTTCACTGACTAATTACAAATAGACCTTTTATTAAGGCTTTGTTATAATAATACTATCTTATTTGTCATAAACTTTACAACCAACAACCAACTAGTTAGATATGTGTTTTAATTACCCTGCATATAACATTTTGAACAAGGGGAGATAATACAATAGGTGGTTGGCTTGTTATGGCCATGACATGTGATTATAGGATAGAGCCACATTAATCACTAGGGATAGATATGCATGTTTTAGTTAGAGGCAGTATATCAATTTGATTACGCTTATGGATAAAAACTAGGCAGATGTTCTTTATTAACATTAACAGCTGGTTATGTGCAAATAAGTAATATGCCTGAAGCTATTCACATAAGCGTGAGCGCTAATACTAGTTTCTTAAATTGGAAGATATTCCTAAATAACCCATTAAATACCGTTAATAGTTACTTAAGCGGGAAGCCTGATTCCCAAGTAACACATTTAATTTCATTATTCCTTACTAAATGGGAAGCCATTCCCAAATACCATTCCAATTAATAAATACACAATGATAACAATCAAAAGCATCAATGCATATGTTTTTTATTTGAATTATTATTTTATTTAGGATTTCTCTTTTTTACCAGAGAGTGTTTATCCTTTGACTTTTTGAATCAACGACAGCCTCTAAAAAAATTTTAACTTCAAAATTTTCTGAAATGTTGCACCAACCATTTATTTTATGATATTAGTTTATCCCAGCAATGTAAGTATCAATAGTCCTTGGTGACCAGCCTGAATCAAAGCTGTACGTTATAAAATATATTATATGCTCAGTTTTGGGCCAAACGTTTATAAAATTCAATTTTAAGTTGTTAAAGGCATGTATTGCAGTATGGGCTTTTTGTATTCTTTTCCATGTTTTCTAATAGTATGCATTTGGATCTGTGCTGAAGATACTCCACACAATATCTGGTATTTTCTGAGGTTTCTGGTCTGCTTTTGGGGATAGCGTCCTGAACCTGACCATCTGAAAATGAGATAATGTATCGCAAATTTCGTTTGATTTGCCTAGCATGTGTGTTGCTTGTATAAATGTATTTATTTTTTAAACTTTTCATAATTAATCCCCTAATAATTGACATAACCCATTCTGATTTTGAACCACTGCTAAATTATCACGAAAGAATTTTATCTTCTTGTTTTGCAAATATTCTCTCCAAACAATGATGGTTACAAAAATTGGAAAAAAAAATTGTCTAGTGATACTTTTTGTATATCCCTTTTCATAGCAGCTAATTTGCCGCTTAGCTTGAGACCAATGGCCTCTAAAATATAAACCAAAACCCATTCCTATATCCCCGCACTATCTGTAGATATTTGTATGTCTTCATTTGAAGACTAAAATCTATCCTGGAAAACTGATATACCAATGAACTGAGTAAAAAAAAAATAGTCACATAGCCATATCTGCTGTAATGCTTTTGTTTATTCTTATATGATGATATGTTTTGTTAAACCACAAATTGAATTGATCAATCATCTGCAAAATGGACTGCCCGCTGCAATTGCTCTACAACAAATGTTTCACGAACCTATTAGCGACTACATCTCTTTCAATGTTACCTTATGTTTATTTTATGATGTTTTAATTAAATTTATCAAAAAAGTACATGTGAATAATTTGGTCATGAAAACTAAAATTAGCCCATTCTTAATATACTGGTCATAGGCGAATCCAGGATTTAACTTGGGGGGGGGCAGGCAGGTGGAAGCTGAACAAGTAGGCTGAGGGTCCAGGGTGAATTGTATGTTATGTCATTGCATTACTGTACCTGCAACTTATTGCACACATAGCGTGCGAAAATTTTTTGACATTTATATATATATTCATATTTTCGTGTAAATATCATATTTCATGACAGAAAAATTTTGGGGGGGGCATAAACCAGGTCCCCCCCGCAGATCCACCTGATCATCACGGATCATACCTTATGAAATGTTTTGATAACAGATGTAAAACCCAAAATATTTACAAAAAAGATATGTATTCATAATTATTATGTTGTTTAGTGGTATAAATTTTGAATAAATAAATTGTTGTTTCCATGATTACCAACCAGCTGAATGTAAATTTAGGGGGAATGTTTTCCTTCCAATTATAGTCACCTTTCATTCAAAATAAAGTTATATAATACTTTCATAGAATGTAATATTGTTTTCAAAATTGATTCTTTTCTTGTTCTGACTTAATTGTTGTTAGTACAAATTTTTCATCATTATTTTTGTAGGAAAAGATTGAGGCAGCGCCATGAACAAATGTGTCCCAACACCAACTCTGGTAAGAACAAAGTAAGTGCGCAATTTTTATTACCTTTGAAATGCTTTTTATTAGTGCCAAATTTTCATATTTGTATCTAAATGACTGATATGCATAAATGTCTTGTTCTGACTTTGGATTTTATACTTTAATGTCACAGAAAATATGTTGAAATATCCACTGGCAAAATGTCTTTTACTGTAATGATATATATTTGCCATTTTCACTATATTTGTCCCCAAAGTGTTTCATTTTTTGACAAGAAATGAAGTATTGTGGATCATGAAATTAACAGTTTTGTTGGACAGATACATACCCAGGCCACATTGTCCTGGGGGGGGTTCCTGTACTAGTGGTCTTAAGTCAAATATCACCTGTTATATAACACCATGTACATCCGTTGCAGACACTACAAGTAACTATTGTTATATGCAGACAGGTCACAAAACATAATCTATATATCATAAATTTCTATGATTTTGAGCAACTACCATCAAAAGGATATATTTATCACAAAAACAATTTTTCGCAAAGAAATTATTAACCAAATTTTAATGGGTCAAAACTTTATCAAAAATGCACAAAAATATTGTCAGCATCTTTACATAGCTTTTACAGCTACCTGGGTCTGAGTAGAATTGTATCCAATTATATCAAACTGTAAGGACTGTAGGTGAAAGTAAAAAGACTGTATGACACCTGCTTATAGACATTTAGTGGCAAATTGTTATGCTTTACAACGCATGAATTTGTTGCAGACACTACATAGTTGCTCTTAAAAGGTCTACATACAAAAATGTCAATAATTTTAAATTTGTAATAGTTAATGTTCATTTCAATCATTTATATTCACATACTGTAATGCATCATGTGTATGGCAGATATAAAATAACTCCTTTTTAAAAGTACTAGTCAACTCAAGGTTTGTTTCATATGCATTCTGTTAGGTATTTTTCTGCCAATACTATTTATACTCTTGTTATTATGTATGCCAAATGTGAAATGTAAAGTTGGTTGATCCCTTAGTCTGTCCTTAAGTGGTATAGAAGCTTGTAGTTAATATTTCTCTTACAATTTTTGTGGGAACTTTTTGAAATTTTTTATCTCCTTCGTTTTTTAGTGGAAAGTTTTCTCCAAATTTTTTAGATGTATTACATTTGCATGGAAGATGTGCACAATGTATTGATAATGTTGAAGTTGCCATACTTTGCGGCATTATGTTCCCTTCATGTTAGTCATTTATTGTGTCAGAAAAGAGAAACATTTGATTTCATTTTGAGGGATTTTTTCAAATTTTTAGTATGCATTGTAGTTGAATAGAAGATGTGCACAACATATTATTCTTGCTAAAGTTGCAATAACTGAAAGAAAAAACTTAAGCAATTGTTTTGTATACTCTGTTTAATTTGTGTTAACGTAGTATACAGTATGCGATAAAAATGTATGTACCATTCCCTTAATATGACTTATTCTAGTCCACTATTTGCATGCCCTGTAGAAATGCTCTCTTGCGCTTCGTCCACTAAAGTGCATTATTTTATTTGGAGGGGGGGGGTATTTGATCACAATTCAGTGATAAGTTACTGAAATTTAACTTAATACTAACACATTAAACATAAATAAAACCCTGTACTGTCTGCAACACAAAGCACAGAAACAAACATGTGTTAATCATTTGTTTGTTCTAAGACAGGTCACATATGTTTTTTTTCTTTACACATTCTTGAGCAATCCTTCTCCTTTTGGAATATATATTTATTAAAATCGTTGGAATATTTCAAATGTCCTTACCAGATCATGGAAAAAGTACACTAATTTCATTGCTATGTCATTCTGGTCAGAAAAACAAATTATACTATGGTATTCCTTTAATATATTTTCATGACACTAATCAAAACAAAGATATTAAGACAAAAAAGCATAAAAAATCTTGATGAATCTAAAAATTAGAGGCCTGTTTAATATTTGTGTTGCGGACACTACACCGTTGCAGACAAAGTTTTTCACAAGTTGTGATAAGACTAATAGACATATGAATGAAGCATTTCATATGTGGAAACGTGCCGAAGGCATTGTATAATAGCAATAAAATTGGCTCTGTATCTCATGCTTGGTGGAGTGAGAGAGACTGTGTTGCAGACACTACAAAATATGACCTTTTTTAGTGACCCGAAATGACACAATAATACAAATTTCTAATGAAGTGCTGTTCAATGTATGACTTTTTTTGTTTCGACAGCAAATAAATCTGCAACATAAGCTGTTGATCATGATTATTTTCAGTACTGCAAGTATTTTTAAATGCTGTTAAACATCGATTGGCAGATTTTGGCAAAATCTATAACAAGTCAGTACCTTTAGTTAAACCCATACCATTTTTTTATTTTTTGTCGAAAATTGATGAAATAAAAATATGTACAACTAAAATAAATTGTCTTTATAATTACATAGGTATATGAAGTGAAATTTCTAAGCAAAGTATTCTATTTGGTTGTTCAAAATTAGTGATTTTTAAATGAAACAACATAACACTGAAAAAAGCGCCATTTTTGGCACTTCATTCAGGTATTGCTTAAAAATAAGTGTATATAGGCATGTTATATATCATTTTCAAGCTAAAGCAACATCCTGCATGAACAAAAATCACTGTTTTCCTTTAAATTGACAATACCAAACCTCTACTGGACTGTATAACACGGGCATTTTTTTAGGGGACAAATATAGTGAAAATGGCAATTGAAACCACCTTATGAGCATCGAAGTTATTTTGACTATAAACGTACTGTCCACCAAGCTGTATTAACTTTACCTTCAGAGTTTACTAACAGGGTCTGAGATAAGAAAACTTGAGCTTGATCTCAAAGTTAAAATCATCTTGTAGTGTTTCTAAGTTAATTATGATTTAACAATGATGAAATTAATTATACAGTATTCTATCATTCAACCAAAATATACTACATTGATGGATCTGTGCCTGGCGTCATTTGTTGAGCGGCATCAGCATTCACCTTGTAGACAGTCTAGAGGTCACATTTTCGGTCAAAGGGTTGTGAATATGGTCAGTAGCTTAGTCTTGATGATATCTCGGGCAATCTGAAAAAAAAGGCTAGGTGGGGGGTAAACAGCTAAGTCACTGGGTCAAATTGAAGAAAAAACTTGGGAACACTAAAGGCCACTAAAGGGTCTTGAAAATTGGTCTGTGGCTTAGTCTTGATGACATCTCAAACAAAAAAACTAGATCGCTGGGTCAAATGGAAGAAAAACCTTGTGAACACTCTAGATGTCACGGTTTTGATTGGATATTCATGAAACCTTGTCAGAGTGTTTGTCTTAATGATATCTTGAACAAGTATGAATATGGGTCATCTGGGGTCAAAAAGTAGGTCATCAGGTCAAATCAGTTGCAATCTTCTCTCAGATGAGCAAAATTGGGCCATCTTGGCCCTTTTGATTTCAGTATTTGTCATTTATGTTTATCAGATTTAAAGCACAATAGTACCTGCCATATCTTTTAAGCCAATCAGAGGACAGACTGTTTCTGTCTGCAGAATAATTCTTTAGTATGTTATTAGTATGGTATATCTGTATGACTTTACAGCATTTAATGGGATGTAACTCTTGTTCTCAGATGAAGCAAATCTGTACTGAGCAGCAATGGGCAGTTACTCTTGTAAGAAGCATATCTGTTTTAATGAACCATGAGCAGTAACTCTTGTTCACTGCTGGAACAAATCTGTTAAAAAAGGAAAGGGCAATAACTTTTGTTAGCATTGAATCTTTTTTATGGGCCATGGGAAGTAATTCCTGTTCACTGTTGAAGAAAATCTGTTTTAGATTGCAAAGGGGAGTAACTCTGGTTAGAAACGAGCCATATAGAGTAACTGTGCTTCTTGGAATACTAGATATGTATTTAATGTTTAGTATGACTGTTATAATTTATACATCTAATTAACAGAACTACAACTGTCCAAGATTTCTTTGAAATTTTGCTAAAATTGTTGCCTACTTTATTTTAGAAATTATGCTGACATCTCACCATTGTTAGATGTAGAAGATATGCTCCATATGCTGAAGCAAGATCGGAAATGTGTATGTTTAAAGTTTCTACAGAAACTTGTGTAATCATGAAAGAAATAAGATCATGTGCTAACAATGTTAGGGACAGAAAACTGTCATATGACTTGTTTAAAATTCTAAAAATAGACTCTACTTGTGGTGCAAAAGACTGCAATCATGTTGCTAGTTGCCATGTATATTTGTAAAGAAATGAACTCAGAAAATCATCCGGTATATTGTATATTTATTTATAAAAATAACTTGATAATGAATGTCTTCTTATAATCAATCATCGAAAATAATTTTGTATTAGAAATTGGTCACATCAAAATAACTGCCTTTGTTAATATTCAAAGATTTTACTCTGTTAATCAAATTGTACCCATGTAGCTTAAGCTGATGTTCAGAAATATGGTGCTTATATTAATTGGATTTTAATTGTATTCCTTTGTAGCATTTTTGTATTCTCAATGATTGATACATACATTGTAAATGCAAACTTTATATTTATATATTATTACCATATTTGGTCGTATTGTAAATAAAATCTGCAACTTAAAACTACTTACACTGTGTAATATACTGTATATATATTTTACAATTGTATTTTGTAATTGTGATTACTTGATAACATAGTCTGCTTTCTTGCGTACATACATGTATAAATTATCATTATTGTATGGAGTTTTTAGTCTGTTTATAGATATGATTTCAGATGTTTTTAAGTTTTAGTTTAATTGTTATGCAATATACTCTTAACAAGTACATTTTAATTGATTTTATTGATAGTTTTCTGTAGTCAAGTCATGTATATTGCATTGGATTTTTCATGTCAGCAACTGGTTTATTAATCATATAATCTTATTCAATATGCTTTATTGTTAAGTTATTAAAAGATAGGTATGCATTAAGTTCAAGTCTTGTACACAGGATAATGGTGCCTCTTTACCTGCCATTGCTGCAAGGAATTGTATCTTTCAAACTTGCTGTTAAGTTATTGTTGTCTAATTGAAGGGTTGTATGAGGATATTTATCAAGACACTTTAACCTATCTGAATGCAAGAATGGATCACATTGAGGAAACCCATTTCATTGCTTGTTGGGAAACCTTTAACATTATCAGAAAATATCTTTATGGAGAATATGCGTGGCTTAGTAACATATACATTCCAAGTTTTTATTCAGCTATGATTAAAGGCTTGTTGTAATATCATAGCCTTTCTGTTTTTCTCCAGTTGGTCCAATCTTCTATCAACCCTAGTATTTTGTAACTCCTCTGTGTTTGCTGTTTATCAAGTTGTGAAAAACTGGATTTACCGGTATGGTTTGATGTTGTAATTAACAACAACTGTTGAAATTTACATAAAAAATATGTATTCTAGGTCTTTGAGCTTAAATTGTTGTTCAAAAACTTGCTGTTGACTGACTGACTGTGTGTTTCTGACACTGAACCTGAGATAAAAATAAAGACTGAACTAAATATTTTGGCTTCTACAAGATCAATGTTGTACTTATTTTGTTTTGGCTTTTGCTAAATGTTAGTTCATTTTATGTTGTACAAATAGTGAGAACAGGAATAGAATAGAATTGAGTTGCAATGTTTGTCATATAGTGCCCACAGATATTATTATAAATTCTCATGATGCCAAATTTAGAATGAAATTTACAAAAATGAGTATTGCATTTTGTACTAAAATCATGGCAGTACATACTGCATTATTTATTTTTTTATTAGTTGTTAAAGATGACAATTTATTTGTGTATGTCTATTTTTAATTTGTTAAATCAGTGTTGTATTGTACAATGTTGTTTCTAATTGTGGTATTATTGCATGTTGACTTGTTTTTTTAAGATATTGTTACAAATAATTATTTATTTATAGACAGTTGAATTTATTTCAAAATAAATAATTGTGTTAAATATGTATTTTAATGAATTACATTTTAACAGTTGCCATTTTGTTTAAATCTTTTACTCTAATACTGCTGCATAATTATCTTGTTTAAAATTACAATGTATATATCCACCATTTTTATTCAGAGCTGAACTGTACTTCCTGTTCTAAATGTAGATATAAAGTCTTCTTGTTCTTCCTTCTTCCTTCTTTATAGTATTACTATTTATAGTTTTAGCAAGAATACCTCATTCACATTTAAATAAAGCTTATGTTAACCTTACTGTATATATAGCCTTTTTCATATTTTGACTTGCAAACTCTCTAAAAATGTATAATTATGCATTCAACACACACAGGATGTGTAGTGATAGGAAATTTAAGTTCACAAAAAATGTTACATCACACACATTATTGGACCCATAATTACAACAAATTGATGGCAGGATCCCAGTTCAATGCTGTAATGGTGGACAGCCCCAGGTGTAACACATGTACAGTTTGGCTGAACCATGAAAGTTTCAAACGAAGAATGATCTTCAGAAATCATAAACCACCACAAAAATACATAAATGTACCATTCCTTCCTAATAAGGAAGCAAGCTATAGATTCATTGCTTTCATCAACAGCTCTGCATAACTTAGGTGAACCAAAAGATGGACAACAGATATACAGAAATAGAATTCTAGTCTAATAGTTTGTCTATAAGCAGGGACGTATATATTTCTGCTATAAGGCAACATATGATTGGTGTAATGTGAGTAGTGCATTATGCATGAATATTGATGCATGCAACATCTGGATTTTTCAAAGAGACAGTGTTTATTCAATACTTCATTCATACTTCATTTACTGGGTTTGCACAGGGTGGGAAAATCTGAACTTAAATAAATTGTATATTTTGCTTCACTATTTAATACATCGTTTTCCGTCGTACCAAATGGGTGTCCCGGATCCGGGTGACCGTGTTTTACACAATACCGTAGTGATTATCACAGCTTGTAAATGTTACGGCGCCTATTATGGCGTGACAGCACGAGTGTTTAGATAGATTACAGGAGAATGTTGTTGAATACCTCGAAAATAATGATCTGGTGTATGAAATAGCAGGGCAGACGTTTGAATGCCATGAAACGAACTGCTTGAGAAACGGCACCATAATTTGCCGGAGTGAAGCGTGCGAGATAGACTGTGGGCATGCTGACAGCCATTTTAGTTTAATTGCAGTGTAAGTATGCTATGTCTTTGAATAAAAATTTATGCCTTTAGGCCTTTTTGGGGGAATTCTTAAAAACTGGTTAGGACCATGGATTTTTCTCACTCCTAATTTACTATAATCGTAGCATGTATGATGGTGTGACAAGTTTTCGTGGTTTTAACACATTGCCGTATTTTATGCAAAGTTTTCAATATTTCAGGATATTTTACCAATGATCATCATAGAATTACATTATTATAGAAATTTCGTCTGTTTAAAACAAAATTCCCTCCAAAATTTGAGCAGTTGAAATAAACTAAGTCAACGGTGTAGGCGTAAAAAGTTTGGACTTATGTTTTCGTGGGTCGCCTCAAACTACCCCAAATTTACTGCTATTACTCAATGATTTTTTTTATTATGTGTTTATCTTGATATGTTTGAAACAGTCCCCTATGTATGGAACCGGTCGATAGCTCCACCCATCTACTGAATATTCAGTACAAAATTAAAAGCGTTGCCTAAGAATAAGAATTCATTGAAAAATTTAAAGTGCCAGAACTACACTGTCACAAAAATAATAAAATTAGTTTATAATAACCTGTTCATGGGGTATTATTGGCAAAAATTGGCAAGCTAACAAAATGATCTTGTGACAAATTTTCAGGAAAAACGTGCGTGGGCTGACAGGAACGAGGCATACATAAAATACCACAAAAACTCGTTATACCACGTTACTCTACCATATTTGACGAATTCATGTAGAGACATTGAGTATAAAACTAGAGAGCTGGTCAGCTTTAATGAGTAAAAGGGGGAGGAGTGTAATGATTGTAGGAATATAGGCCACTATATACAGCCTTGCTGTCAGGTTGACTCTATAGCAATGTGCTAAGGGTCCTAGGTTCAATCTGCAGTTAGGACCATGGATTTTTCTAGTTTAATTTACTATACATTAAAATTGTAACTTAAGGGCTAAAAAAGGGAGAGGTTTGTTTATTGGACCGACCCAATATTTTACCTGCTGATATATAAGTTTTCACTGTGTCCGAACCATAGTGCAGTATTGTAATTTTCACAACTCATTAGTATTATATATTACTTATTCCCATACAGCGTTGCTGCTAGTTAGTTTCTGTCAAGCCCACTTGCGATAAGCTAGATATAGTTGTCAAAATGGCATGTAAAACCTACAATTTCAGGACGATAACAAGTTACATGTTTGCCATTTGTTGACTTCTGGTTTAAACTGTTTAGTTTAATATATTTGAAGTATTACTGATAAGTCTTAAAAAAGTTAATGCTTAATGTTTTAAAATTGTCTTTGTATATTTAGTTTTAACTTTTATGAAGCTTAAGAATGTATCATTTCAGTGTGATTGCTTTATAGATTGCAAGCCTTGTAGGTATTGACTTGATTTTGTCTGGTTGGTGTGTACTTTGTTCCAAGATCTTTTGGGTGTTACCATCTAGGTACCACAAAACATCAGTCAGCTTAAAACAGGTTTTTTCCGACTTTAGGGAAAGGGCCTGGCCTTTTTTGAAGGGAAAAATTAAGCGCGAAATAGCTGATTTGGGGGAAAAAAATAAGTGCGTAGTTGGTGATTCTGGGGAAAAATATCAATAACTGTACATATGATATGGTACATAGTATAACCTTTTTCAGCTCACCTGAGCACATAGTGCTCATTGAGCTATAGTGATCAGTCAGTCTACTCCGGTGTCTGTTGTCCACACCTGGCAGTTGTTAACACTCTAGTGGTCACACTTTTGAGCAAATCTTCATCAGACCTGGTCAGTAGTGTTGCAACATCGGTTCAAAATCATACATTTTCAGACATTTGCAGACATTTTCACGCCCCTAATCGATTGTATCCGATTATGGTTTCATCATTACTGGTCAGAATGTTTGTCTCAATGTTATCTTGTTTGAACATGGGTCATCGGGGTGGGGTCAAAAACTAGGTCACCAGGTCAAATCGAATGAAAATTTTGTTAACACTCTAGAAGTCACAGTTTTGACTGGATCTTCATGAAACTTTGTTTTAATGATATCTTGGTTAAGTTCGAACATGGATCATCTGGGGTCAAAAACTAGGTCACCAGGTCAAATCACTGGAAAACCATGTTAACCCTCTAGAGGTCACATTTTTTATTGGATATTCACCAAACATCATCAGAATGATTGTTTTAATGATATCTTAATTAACTTTGAACATGGGATATCGGGGGGATGGGTCAAAACTAGGTCACCAGGTCAAATCATTTAAAAACCTTTTTAACACTCTAGAGGTCACAGTTTTGATTGGAGATTCACCAAGCCTTGTCAAAATGCTTGTCTTAATGATAGGTCACCAGGTCAAATCATTGATCTTCACCAAATTGGAGGTTCAACAAACCTTGTCAGAATGGATCTTTGTGGTAAAATGTTTGTTTTCATGATGTTTTGGACATGTTTGAACATGGATCATCTGGGGGCCTCAAACTAGGTCAAATCTCTTGAGAATTTGATATTAATATTGTGAATGGATTTGAACATTGGTCAACTGAAGTTAAAAACTATGTCACCAGGTCAAATTACAGGAAAACCATAGAAGTTGCAATCTTTACTCAGGTGAGAGAAAAAGGGCCATCCTTACACCAAATGAACTGCACAAAATCAATAAAAATTGATATATTTAATGCCTTAACTTTATTTAGATGTTTGCTTAAAAAGTTTAAGTCTACTTAAAAAAAACACTGAACCAGAATTATGCTGTATTTACAGATACCATTACAGTGATGGTATCAAAGACTCAGTCATGAGGGAAGTCCAGGACTTGTGTCATTGTGAAATTTGCACACCCTGTGCAACTGCTTTGTCATAGTGTCCAGTAATTTTTCTTATCATAGCATGTCAGCATGGAATTTTGAAACGAGCATCCAGTTCAGAAACAAATATACAGGGTCACTATACATAAAGTAGGGCTGTGTTACAACCAGTTTTGAAATAAAATGAGAATTGAAATGCGTACTTCGAAACTCGTCGCAAAAGTTTATGTCACTCTTCGTTTTTCTCTGCCAACCAGTTTTGAGATAAAACAAGAATTGAAATTATTTCAATTTTTTTTTCTCACGTTTCATTTTTCAATAATAACCAGTTTTAAAATAACATTTTCTGATCTACTCAAAATCCCTATTAGTTCAATGTTGGTGCCTTATAGTGGCACATTAGGATGAAATTAATTAACATAAGTCATAATATTACTCTGGCTGAGCTTATCAGCAGATTGGAAAATTTCCGGAAATGACAATTTTATCTTGTTTGGTACATTTTCAATCCATATAAGTCATCATATGACATTGGCTTAGCTTATCGGCAGATTCAAAACTCTGGAAATGACAAGATTATCTTGTTTGATACATTTTTGTGGCTACAAAACTGGTTGTAACAGGACCATAATACTCGGCACAGGACCTCCATACTAACATAGGGGCCACAACACTTAGTACATGGTCTTCGTATCATCAAATGGGCCTCAACACATGGTACAAGTCTTCCATTTAAACAGTGGGGCCTCAAAAACTTAGTACAGGAGCTCAACACCTAGTACAGGGCCTCTGTGCTATCAGTGGGGCCTCTGGGCTCAGCACATGGCCTCGGAACCAACTGCAAAAATACAGTAATATTCATATCAAGAAAACATTTGGGATCAAAATTGTTGTAATTTTAAGGGGGACTCATAATCAAGTAGAGACATAGTCTGAAAATGAAGTGGTCTTCACAACAAAGCAGTCTTCATAGAAGTTGTCTCCAACTGAAGTTTTTCTTTGTATATATTTATACATAATAATTGCTTTCTTTAAACGAATTACATAGACAGTTTAATTAAAAATGAAACACATTATGTATGGTCTACTTTTAATCAGTTACCATTTAACAGGGCATTCATTTGACACTTAAAACAACATTTTGACTCTTGAAATTAGTAAAATAAAGCTTCTAACTCTTGAGAATTTGTACTAATGGAATTTTTTTTACTCTTTAAGTTATCATCAGCAAAGGGTCATTTTTGACCCTCAGCTTTTGATGTCTAGTGCAAACCTGTGTAAATAATGATATATTAATGATAATTTAATAATGATCATTTTTTAATATGGGTGTCCTAACTATCGATTTATGTAATGGATTAACTTTCAGTGTTTGCAATTTCAATTTAAATATCAAGCATACAGGTATGTGTTGAAATAAATCTCTGTTTTGATAAAAAAGTTGGTGACTGCATGGAACACATGTTTTTGTTTGAGACAAGATTTCAAGATTCGGTGTGTCTTCTAAATTTGTAAAGCAGTTTTTCATTGGTCAACTGAATCTTGTTTTGTAAGTTACTTGGATATAACCTGGTAATTCATTGGATAACACATAGAAAATTGTCCTATCAGGTTCACTTGACTAAAAGCGGGAAAAATCAGAAGCTCACAGGCAAGCATGCTGGTCAGACATGGTTTTTGATTGAGAAGTTTTTTGAAAGATTTATGACATGGAGTTTACAGGTAAGTGGACTTGTTACAATTAGCTTTTATGTGTCAGCTTATGTAAAGTTGTATTGAAAATGAAAATGGTTGTTCCATTTCTGGTATAAGTGAAAAGTTTGTAAAATGTGCAGTGATTGTAGGAATATAGGTCACTTTCAACAACCTTGCTGTTCGGTTAATCTTTAGTGATGTTGTTGAGTGTCTGCCTACAGTGCCAGTTATATCTTTCATTTTTTTTACTTTTGTCCAATCCATTTAACACTTTGCGTAGGGGTCAGGAAATATCAAATCAATACTGTTTGTGTTAAAATAAAGGGAGATCACTCCTTAATTTAAATAAAAAATATTTACAACCAACACATGGTATATTTCATTATTTACTATAAACAATACTTGATGAATATGAGCTTGTCTGACATAAATAGTTGGTAATTATAAACAAGCATATCATTAATTAACTGGAGCTGAAAGTAACAGTTGAAAACAATTGTACACTTCATATACAAAGCACTTGTAATGGTAATGATGTCCGTATTAATTTACTAGAATTTTTGATGATTTGTATCAGTTATGTATTGTATATATGTAGCATTTCACGACAATTTGAAAATTAATGTGAACACTTTTATTATTCTTTGAAGACAGATATTTGGTGCAATGTTGCCTAT
The DNA here is from genome assembly GCA_008271625.1 of Lutraria rhynchaena. Classification (NCBI taxonomy): domain Eukaryota; kingdom Metazoa; phylum Mollusca; class Bivalvia; order Venerida; family Mactridae; genus Lutraria; species Lutraria rhynchaena. The sequence continues at coordinate 4,520,921 of VIBL01000014.1, read as the reverse complement.
CATAGCAAGCAGTTTACTTTAGCAGAGAACTAATTCTGTTGCATTATTCTTTTAAGCAGAAATATCCATCATTTTTGTGATGTTGACTCCATGAGATCTTGGCTGTCACCATGTTCGTGAGTAATTGAAAATGCTGGTTCTGTGGGCAGCTTGACGCTCTGATCATATACTGATGGTGTTGAGGTCCTTGCTTGTTCTGGCTGATGTGATGTACAAATCTCCCTTCACAGTAAGTGGTGTTGATTCTATATACCTGTACATGTACAATGATTTACTTAACATAGTTATGTGTAGTAAGGACACTGTGTAGTAAGGACACTTGATGTGGTAAGGACACTTGATGTAGTAAGGACACTGTGTTGTAAGGACACTTGATGTAGTAAGGACACCGTGTAGTAAGGACACTTGATATAGTGAGGACACTTGATGTAGTAAGGACACTTGATCTGTTAAGGACACTTGATATAGTGAGGACACTTGATGTAGTAAGAATACTAGGTGTAGTAAGGACACTTGATCTGTTAAGGACACTTTATGTAGTAAGGGCAGTTGATATAGTAAGGACACTTGATCTAGTAAGGACACTTGATATAGTAAGGGCAGTTGATATAGTAAGGACACTGTGTAGTAAATACACTTGACATAATGACACTTGATATAGTGATTACACTTGATCTAGTGAGGACACTTGATATAGTAAGGACACTTGGTGTAGTGGATTAAAGCACACTGTGCATGGAATCCATTATGGATTATTTTTCTTTTCTTTCAAAATAGATGCATAGACTGCTGATGTCTATTTATTCTGAGATTTGGTAGGATATGCTTATTAAAGGAACACTTGTACCTGTCACTTGTTTCCATAAAAATTGACCAGATTTATGTGTGATTTATAGCCACAATATAACAGAAACTTTTCAAGCTGCTTGTAAGTCTCTCCATTTTTTCTGATTACAGATTGATGATGACTCCATCAGATCTTGGATTTCACCATGGTCTTCATACAATGGGAAATGCTGGATGCACTGATCATATACTTGGCTGATGATGGTGTTGGCTCAGTCAAGGCCCTTGCTGGATTTGGCTGATGTTATGTACAAATCTAAGGTAAGTGATGTTGGTTCTGTATATCTGTATTTTTGCAATGATTTAGTTAATGTTTGGCCACTTTGGGTAATTAATAAGGTCAATCTTTTGATCATCTTTTTAGAAACAGATTAATACACAACTTCACCATTTGCTCCATAACTTGTGGATTTGCTTCAGTTTTGATCTATAATTTTTGCTTTCATGATTGAGGTTACAATGAACATAATTGATAAACATATTTCACAAGCTGTACCTCATGTAAGTTTTTTGTTTACAGAAATATGTGTTGACTCCTATGTTTCTGGGTTTCTTTGTGGATGCAAGCAATCAATGGTGGAAATAAAGCTCTGATGGCTGCTTAGTAATTAGATTATAGACTTGGAAAAGGAATTTAAAGATTATATACTGTAGAAACTCGTTATATCAAAGTTCAAGGGACTTCATAAAATTGTTTGATATAAACAAACTTTGGTACATAAATAATCAGACAAATTGACCATTGGGTTTACTTTTTAGAGTGTTCGTTGGTGTGTTGTAATAATTATTTAATTGTGCTATTTTGTGTACAGGATAGGGACGTAACACAGCATTTATAATTTTGATGTATTTAAAACATCCAATATGTATGTAAAAAAATATACAAAAAAATACAAACTTATTTCCACGAACAGATTTTATAATCGCGAACATAAACACTGACTTCGATATGCAAAAATGAATTTGAAAATAAGTTGATTTGTTTGATATGTAAAAAGGATAAAATTCAGGATTTATAATTATATTGATTTAAGTGGGAATTCAACAAAGTGAGTTTGATATAATGAGTTTCTAGTGTATTTTTGTTACATTCAGTTTTCTGAGTGTTCGTTTGTGGCTGTTGCAGCATTTGTGTGAATCTATCACTGTTGTTTCATGGATTGTGTTTTGAGAGTTTGTATGAACAAACAAATACAGCACTGTGCAAAAAATAAACCCATCAACATGACTTCTACTCACAGGCAACAGTGATGGGCATGTCAAAGTAAGAATTGAAATCAAAGATGCCCATCTTGTCACAAAAATTCTCTTCCATAGAAAACTTGTCAAAAAAGAATACAAAGGTAAAGAATTTTGAAGCACCAACCAAGGGAATGATGGTGCACATTAACCAGTTCAAGCATTAGGCTTGTATTCAAAGGCATTTTCTATGAAGGGAATTTTTGGTTTGAGTTGGGAGTCCAATTCCTAACTTTGACATGCCCCTCTCTACTGTCTGTGAGTAGAAGTCATGTTGATGGGTTTAAGTGCTGTATTTCTATACTGTTATGATGATCCAGATATTTTCTACATGTTGCCTTTCACGTGAATGTTTATTCTTGTCATTGTATATTGTGGAAATAAACAAATACCATGCTTTGTTAGTTGGCATTTTTAAATACATAAATTTAGGTGTGTCACTTGCTTATTAACACAATTCAAATAATATACATTGTTAGTAAACTAGTGACAGACCTAAATTAGAACTGATCAAATATTGTAGAAACGGAAGAAAATAAAATGAACAAATTTATTTACCTGTATAACAAGATTTCATACTACACAGAAAAGTTCAAATACACAATTACAGCGCACAAAAGAAAAACAGCATTCTTACTACACAGAAAATTCATACTAGTCAAAGGAAAGCAAATATATATAAGCATTTACAAACTTCATACCATAGTCAGAAAAGCAAGTTAAATACACAGTACAAATGTATAAGTATTTTTAATTACACAAGAAAAACAAGAAACTGGTAAATATACTGAAAGACATGAAAAAAGCAGGAAGGAAATTTTGCATAAAAAAAAAAGAAAAAAAACGCCAAAATTCAAGGGAAAAATTTTGATAAGTCCATAATCTGTTCTGGACTTTTCACATGCCACAAAATATGAAAAAATGGGTTTTCCAGTTTTACAGCTGTACCTTTTTACAATAGCCGTAGCCGTATTAAATATCCAAATAATCTTGTATTACAATAAATCTCAAATTAAGAAAACACATGAAACAAGAAGAACAACAGAACAGTGGTTACATGTACATTTTTAAAGATGCTGTAGCCCGTTTTCAGAGACATATCTCAACAACAATGATGGCACTCGAGATCTTTGAATCTAAAAACTGCCATCTTAGCAATCATGTCTTAGAAACAGGTTACATAATGTGCCCATACAACATGACTTTGGCAATACGGCAAGCAAAGTTTATCAACAAATGGCTCGATTCTATGGCCAAAAGAGTGAACTACAAGCGCAATGTAATGTTTTTTTCTGCATGTACACATTAGTAATGCCGTATCGAAAGACATCTTCAAGAAAAAGCTTAAAATATACTATTTTGGAAAATTCTATGAGTTCTTATAATTACAATCATGCCTTTAAAGGAAGTCATCATCATGTTTTTTTTTGTTTTTGTACTTATTCTAAACAAATTTTCTAATTAAATTTTTCACTTATTTTTATCTATTAATGTACAACGCCACTGAATATGGTCAACTTAGATAATAGGCGTTTAATCAAATACAACTGTTAACTGTTTTTTTTTATAAATGAACAGATATAGGCTGAAAATGGAAAAACTGAATTTTGCCGAATAAAATTCTGCAGAAAACACATTTTTCCCATTTTCAGACAAAAACTATTTATCTATCAAAAAAAATTTACATTGCGCTTGTAGTTTGCACTTTTGGCCTTAGCCTCCATTTTATTTAGTTACTATTTTATAATGAAATAAAAAACTTACATGAAGTTTAAGATTTTGAATCAAGCAGTTTGCATGCTGTATCACCAAAAAATGATATCAAAGTCACATGGTATGGGCACACAGATAAAACATAATTTTGGTGCTGATCACAAATGACTGATTGTTCTTTCAAACTATTGAAATTCAAAATTCTGTAGTGTATTGTATTTCAAAAAACATAAATCCTACATTGGCTAATGATTATTCATGTTAAGTCTAAGTTGGCAAGAATTTGTAGAGCTTCGAATTAAAATCATTGAAAATTACTGCATAGAAAAGATTACAGACACTACACAAAAAGGTATAAAAATTAAAGAATTTTTTTTTTGATATACAATAGGACGGAAATAGTATATGAAAAATGATGAATGCATGTTCATGAAAAAGTAAACTTGATTTGTGCAGGGGAACTTTGTAATTAACTCCAAGAAAATATCCTATCTAAAAATTCACTTTTTTGAGCAAGCGAGACTACTATCAGCACTAATACCATGTTTTAGCCTTCATGTAACCTTTATAACAACTATCTGAGATATGACATTCATTTTGAGTGGTTTGAGGGTCAAATAAAATAACACAAACACACAGATGTAACATCGACATCTAACATCAACATATCTGTTTTCATATTCATCTAGATTATACCTCCGCAACAATATAGAACCTGAAATCAAAGAAAAATTTACAAATAGAGTGTGGTATAAAATCAACTTCAATTCAAAGAAATATTTTTTAAGAAGACAAAGAAAATCCATGAAAACCAGGTTTTCCAAAGCGCTAGTTTTGCAAGTTATGTCAATCATGCTGTACAGTGCTCCTGTCCAAAGTTAGGAGTTGTGAAGGCTCAGTACACTATAAACCAATTAAAAGAAATGTCTATTCTTACCAAACTTTGAATATGACATGCTTATAAGCAGACATGCTTTGACATTGTATTTGGTGTTTTAGTAGTTTGCTCCACAAAATTTTACCAAATTCCAAGATCACAGACTATTTGCCATTTTGAATGTACCCAGAAGTCACATACAAGATGCCATCATTTAAAGTTTGATCAGAATATGTGAAGAAATAACGTAACAGTTTACTCGGTAGACTGACTGACTGACAACCTGATTATTATATTGTTCCCACATTTTCAATGTAGGGTCCTAATAAGAAATTTCTGAACATTCAACAATACAAAGCAATAAGAAGCAATGTTTCTGCTTACAATGCACAATTGTTCTACATAATTATCTGGTATTAGGGGAGTAACTCATGAGAGTCATTACATGCTTGTAAGAGTTGTCTCCCTTGGATGCAACAGGGATTTTTGTTTTATTTTTGAGTAACAGTGCCTTTGACCTTGGACCTAGAACCACCAAATACTATCCTAAAGTAGGTCTTTATGTAAGCAAGCTATACAAACAAATTGTGAGAATCTGTTAATTAAAACGAAAGTTATCAAACTTAAACCAATTATTGACACCTGTCGCCCAGACGGATGGAGGTACTTACAACAGCTACAGTATGAGGTTATACCCATTAATTTTCTTTAAGTTTTTAACCCCACATCAGACATTCTCTGACCCCATGCGTAAAAATCAATCCCACAATGGCAGTTTGTACAGAATGAACCTCATAAAGTCAATTTATACACTAACCCTAACCAACAATTGTATCTCTAGTCTGTATGGATGGACAGACGGACCGACATACAATAAAAAAAAAGAATTTTATGATTAAAAAAGACTTTATCAAGATGTTTGTTGACCATTTAGTACTTACTTTTCCTATTAAAATGGTATTTTATTTGTCCAAACAGTCCAAAAAACTGTAAAGCTCTTTAACATTAATTTGTTAAATGTTAATGTTAACAGGTAAAGGAAGTCAGAGGAATGCTCAGTCCCATCTTACATCTGGTATAGTATTTGAATTTCCCCACAGTTTTCATCCCTGGGGAAGAACTTATACAAACAACAATTTATCAATTTGCTCTCACCTTTCAAATGCTTGTATTCTTCTTCAAAGGTGTCCACATTGATGAACCAATGGTGTACAACAGCACTTCTACAAAATGTTGATACAAGTGTAGAAGTCAAAAGTCAATTTTAATCTGCAAAGTAAAAACATCAATGCAGAATCATGTTCAACAACAATTTTTGTAAAAATATAGATCTTTTTATGGAGGTGATTATTGTTGAGAGGTGACTATTGTTGGAAGTGACCATTGTTGGGAGATGACCATTGTTGGGAGGTGACTATTGTTGATAGGTGACTATTGTTGGAAATGACCATTATTGGGAGGTGACCATTGTTGGGAGGTGACCATTGTTGGGAGGTGATTATTGTTGAGAGGTGACTATTGTTGGGAAGTTGGACAGTGACCGTTGTTGGGAGGTGACTATTGTTGAGAGGTGAACACTGTTGGGAAGTGATCATTGTTGGGAGGTGACTATTGTTGAGAGGTGACTATTATTGGGAGGTTACCATTGTTGAGACGTGACCATTGTTGGGAGGTGATTACTGTTTAGACATGACTTTTGTTGAGAGGTGACTATTGTTGGGAAGTGACCATTGTTGGGAGGTGATTAATGTTGAGACATGACCATTGTTGAGAGGTGACCATTGTTGGGAAGTGACCATTGTTGAGAGGTGATTACTGTTTAGACATGACTTTTGTTGAGAGGTGACTATTGTTGGGAAGTGACCATTGTTGAAAGGTGACCATTGTTGGAAGGTGACCATTGTTGAGAGGTACTATTGTTGAGAGAAGACTGTTCAGGGAGGTTTCACTGTATAACATTACTTTTGGAATGCTACAAATTCTAATTCATTTTCTGGTTAAGCAAAGAATTTTTAATATGACATATCACGCATAAATCTTACCATTGTTTGCACATTGTTGAGACTGTTCTCCTTCTGTTCATGTCATCAAGAAGAAAAATCATCATCCAGGTCATAACCAGGCATTCCAACATCTACACATCCAATCATATCAGATGCAGTGTTTTCTAAACCATTCTGATGTGAAATCACAATCCAGCTCTGAAATTTGTAAACTGATGATATAAGAGCGAAGTCACACAAGCATACTGGAGTACATGCTTAAAGGATCTGTTATAGACTTAGAATATTAAATTGAATAAAACATAACGTTAGGATGGACTCTCTGTATTGTGTCCTTTGTAATGACTTTAAGCACTTGATTGTATATTAGGTAGTGTCTTGATAAACATAAATAATGATCGACCAATGTCTCATATGTGATATTTATCATTTGGGACATAAAATATGCCTAATTATCCTTGTATAGTTTTCATAATGATGTGAGTTCATATCACATATTATTATGCTTTAGCAAAATCCTTCTTAATTAGATAATTCAATACAATACAATATTATGCTAACAATACCATAATTCAGTGATTGAAATTAAAACAGTACAGTAGAGACTCAGAATATTGAAATTAGAACAGTACAGTAGAGACTCAGAATATTGAAATTAGAACAGTACAGTAGTGACTCAGAATATTGAAATTAGAACAGTACAGTAGAGACTCAGAATATTGAAATTAGAATAGTACAGTAGAGACTCAGAATATTGAAATTAGAACAGTACAGTAGAGACTCAGAATATTGAAATTAGAACAGTACAGTAGTGACTCAGAATATTGAAATTAGAACAGTACAGTAGTGACTCAGAATATTGAAATTAAAACAGTACAGTAGTGACTCAGAATATTGAAATTAAAACAGTACAGTAGTGACTCAGAATATTGAAATTAGAATAGTACAGTAGAGACTCAGAATATTGAAATTAGAATAGTACAGTAGAGACTCAGAATATTGAAATTAAAACAGTACAGTAGAGACACAGAATATTGAAATTAGAACAGTACAGTAGAGACTCAGAATATTGAAATTAGAACAGTACAGTAGAGACTCAGAATATTGAAATTAGAACAGTACAGTAGAGACTCAGAATATTGAAATTAAAACAGTACAGTAGAGACTCAGAATATTGAAATTAAAACAGTACAGTAGAGACTCAGAATATTGAAATTAAAACAGTACAGTAGAGACTCAGAATATTGAAATTAAAACAGTACAGTAGAGACTCAGAATATTGAAATTAAAACAGTACAGTAGAGACTCAGAATATTGAAATTAAAACAGTACAGTAGAGACTCAGAATATTGAAATTAGAACAGTACAGTAGAGACTCAGAATATTGAAATTAAATAGTACAGTAGAGACTCAGAATATTGAAATTAAAACAGTACAGTAGAGACTCAGAATATTGAAATTAGAACAGTACAGTAGAGACTCAGAATATTGAAATTAGAACTGTACAGTAGAGACTCAGAATATTGAACCTCCTTGGGACCAGAGGAAGTTTGGTTTTCTGGAGTTTCTTTAGAATTCTTCAGAATGATATGATGGTATATGGACTCCCCTCTTTCAGTATTATACTGGACAAAGAATGATAAAAATTGAATTTGCAGATCATATTTTGAAAGAAAATATTTAATTTTATGATTTACTCAAACTTATTTAATATCAAATGCTAATTTCGGTACATACTGTTGCACTTTCAAATTATGAAATAATTGTTCCTCTTGCCAAACATTTTCCCCCAAATTTTGCTATTTTTGTAATTTGAACTATGTAAACATTTTAATGTGTTATAATTATATCATTCACTACTGGAACTTGAATAAATATTGTGACTTAACTATATCAAGTTTGGTACTTATTACAGCCTACATAGCAGTCTCAAATAGAATGCCCAGTGCTGACTGCTTCTATCTATCTATTCTACGTGTGACTGACAACCTGTCATAAAAGTCATATAAAACCACAAGTGGGTCAGAAATTCATGCACTAAATCTGGTGTGTGACAGGAGTTGAAAGAAGAATTAACAAGAGGGCCATGATGGCCCGGCATCGCTCACCAGAATAAATGTTAATTTACAAATCTGATGAAAGTCTATCTCAGGATGCTACAGACTAAGTTTGGTGATGATCCATCCATTGGTTCATGAGAAGAAGATGATTAAGTCTTTTTCTATTTTAGTTACCCCTAATAGGGGCCAACTGGTATAATGTGAGCAAATTGCAGTTAGAACATCAAAAGGCTTCTACGCAGCAAATTTGAAGTAAATCTGACTGGTAGTTTCTGAGGAGAAGACCATTGTTGACACCAGACGACGGAGCATCCACCTACCCATCCCAATAGCTCACCCTAAACCTCCAGTTCTGGTGAGGTAAAAACAATGATTGGACTGATTGATTGAAAAATGTACAAAAATAAACAAATAAATCTGCCAAAAATGATCAAATCACAAAAACCCAACAACATTCTTTGGGTCATTTGATGTCACAGAATATAATATATGCACAACATCCAGGGCTGTAATTCCACAAAAAATTATCGAACCACAAAACTCTGACAATATCCAATGGGGTACTTGGTGATGATAGTTATATGAAAGTTTAGTCAAAATCCCTTATGTAGGAAGAAATGCACACAGAAAAAATTATGGACACCAGACTGCCTGCCTGCTGACATTCTCCAATCATTTTTAATATTCGTACCAATTTCTAATTAAAATGTAATTTAGTGTAAAGGCAGTTGAACAGAAAATGAATGCCAAATCAAAATATGAAAAAGATAAACAAAGAAAAATGAAAAACAGCTGAGAAACATAAAGCATAATTCAACATTAAGTCATTAACAAAAAAGACTGCTGATCAAATTATATGACTAGAGGCAAAGACTAAAACCCAAAAGTTGTGAAACACCTAAACAGGCTCCAGCATCCAGTTATCACCTTGTTCAACCAGCAACAAAATACAGACATAAAGAGATTCTGTCGTACTGGAAGGATTGTTCTTGACTTTGATAAGACAAACAACCTTAGAGACTTCAATGTTACCTCAACAGTAAACAAAGACCTATCAGTGTGTAAACAAAAAACAAGTCAACATGCAATTACTTTATGGCCAACATTCATTCATACAAAATTATCCTCCCGATCTTATTGTTCATTCTTCCATGACATAGCAGAAAATTTGTATACAGAGGAACTTCCAAAACTTGTGACTTGAAAGTACAAACATTTAGTTGGTTTCACTTTGTTTCACTGGGGTTTAACGCCATTTTTCAACAATTTTTCAGTTATACACGGCGACCGGTCCACTTAACTAGTTTTCCTGGACTATATACCAACCAGTACTAACTTACCCTTCCACAAGGAGCCGGCAACTTCTCCACATAAGGAGGAAAATTGACATTTTTTGTCAAATTTTCATGGAAGGGTATGACCTGCTGCGGCAGAGATTTGAACCTGGATCTCCTGGTTCCAAGTCCAGCGCACTAACCACTGGACCACGGCCGTGGCTCCAAACATTTAGTAAAGCAACTGAACCATGACTACCTGGTTCTACACACAATTGCTATGCCTGCCATCCTCAGCAAATACATATCTGGTGGATAAAATTGGCAATCCTGTTTCATCTAGCAAACCTGACTGACAGAATTAAGAAAGAGACATTTACATGGGCAAGAAAGTCCTTACCATATTTCATGGACAAACTCCAATGCGGAAGAAATATGTAATTGAACCAACTAATAACAAAACAAGAGGGTCAAAATGGCCCTTTTTCGCTCACCTGAGTAAAGATTGTCACATCTATGGTTTTCCTGAGATTTGACCTGCTGATCTTGTTTTTAACCCCAGTTGATTGATGTTCAAAGCTGTTCACAGTATCATTAATTCAAACATTCTGAGGAAAAAACCCAGTCAAAACAGACTCCTAGGAAGTAAACAAAGTTTTCAGGAGATTTAACCTATTGACCTAGTTTGTGACCCCATATGATCCATGTTCAAACCTGTCCAAAACATTATGAAAACAAACATTTTGACACAGTTTAACAAAGATCCTATCAAAACTGTGGCTGCTGGAGAGTTAACAAGGTTTTTCAATGATTTGAACTGGTAACCTAGTTTTCGATGCAAGATGACCCATGTTCAAACCTGTCCAAGATATCATTATGACAAGCATTTTGACAAGGTTTAGTGAACTTCCAATCAAAACTGTGACCTCTTGAGTGTTTACAAGATTTTTCTATGATTTGACCTGGTGACCTAGTATTTGAAACCCCAGATGACCCATATTCAAACCTGTCCAAGATATCATTAAGACAACTATTTTGACAAGGTTTGGTAAGATCCAACAAAAACTGACCAATAGTGTGCTAACAAGGTTTTCCAGTGATTGGACCTGCTGATCTTGATTTTGACCCTAGAAGACCCATGTTCATACTTGTTCCAGATATCATTAAGACAAACATTCTGACAAGGCTTAGTGAAGATTCAATCAAAATTGTGACCTCAAGAGGGTTAACAAGGTTTTCCAGTGATTTGACCTGGTGACCTAGTTTTTGATCCCAGATGACCCATGTTCAAACCTGTCCAAGATATCATTCAAACAAACTTTCTGACAAAGTTTGATGAAGATTCAATTAAAATTGTGACCGCTAAAACATTAACAAGGTTTTCTGGTGTGTCGACCTAGTGACCTAGTTTCTGACAGGAGATGACCTTTGTTTACACAATTCTAAAGATCATTAATACAAACATTCTGACAAAGTTTCATGCATATCCAATCAAAACTGTGACTTCTAGCGTGTTAACAAAATGTTCATTTGACTTGACCTGGTGACCTAGTTTTGACCCCAGATGACCCATCTTCAAACTTGTCCAAGATACCATTGAGACAAACATTCTGACCAGGTCTGATGAAGATTCACTCAAGTGTGACCACTAGAATGTTAACAACCCCTAGGTAAGGACAACTGTATGTTTTAAAATGTTGTTTTTTTTCACATAATTTGAACCAGGCACTGGGTAAGCTGAATTTGATATAATTATAGCCAATGATGACAAAATGCATTTATTTACCCATTACCAACTTGCAACTGTAAACAATCATGGAGGACTTTACAATGGTAAAAAATACAAAAGATAGATATTGGATATTTTTTGTTATTTTTCTTTTCTAGTCTGCCATATCGTATGTACAAAAATTATGGCAATACCCATCCCTAACAATCAACATTTATATACTTATTTTCTGATGCAGAATTACAATTAAGTTAATTTAACTTCACATCGAAATGACATTTAAAGCCAACTCCTCAGTTTCATACAGGCCAATATAGATTTAGTCCATTTCAGTACTGGGCTGTTCTGTAAGAGGGTCATTTTAACCTGCATTCCATTTTATCACCAGCCCAATATCATAAACATCTTTTTAAGAATTTAAAAACACAATTTAATAGTGTAGAACATAGTCAATTAGGTTTTATAATGAATATTTCAGATAAAAAGAGTTTTATAATGAATATTTCAGATAAAAAGAGTTTTATAATGAATATTTCAGATAAAAAAGAGCTAATGTTTTATAATGAAGATTTCAGATAAAAAAAGAGCTAAAGTTTTACATGTACAATGAATATTACAGATAAAAAAGAGCTAAAGTTGTATAATGGATATTTCAGATAAAAAGAGCTTAAGTTTTATAATGAATATTTTGGATAAAAAATGCATGTCAAGCATATCTTAGCAACATTTCTGTAAATTTTGGTGTATTTTACATACAAAATGATTGGAACCAATAACTCATCAATCATTTAAAGGTTTTCCTATTTTTAGCTCTGGTGACTACTTAAAGGGATCAATTGGTATAATGAGCAAATTGCTGTTAGAATGTTAAAAAGAATTCTACACAGCAATTCTAAGTAAATCTGACAAGTAGTTTCAGAGAAGACCATTCTAGACGCCAGAGTATACCCCGCCCATCCTAACAGCTCATCCTGAACCTTTGGTTCTGGTGAGCTAAAGAAACCATATTCTGCCACATATTAGCATGTCAAAATTTATCAAAAATCAAACTTATACATACCACAGCTTATTCTTTCAAGCCACTGATTTCTAATGCCAACTTATGTGAAGTTTCAACCTTGGGCAGTTAACAGCTTGAAGTCAGCTCAAAGTTTTTCCTACTTTCAATTTTGTAGCAAAATAAGCACTTTCATGTTCATTCTGTGAATTTGTCACTATAATTTCACAACTGTTCTTGTGGCCTGTCTGTGGTACTTCTCAAGTCCTTCTGAAAAGAAATAATTTTAAGTACATTTTATTTTGAAAATAATTTCAAAAAGCTACTCTGATACTAGGGTTACAATTGCTAGTTTCTGGCTATAAATCAGACATTGATTGCTTGTAGGGAATGTTAAATACAACATCAGAAGGTAGTTTTATTGTAAGGTAGAAGTTTTACTAAAACCTGAAAACTGTTTATGTTATTGGCTTGGCAAAATGAATATGCAACTTGGTCAAATATCAACCCTAATAAACTTAAGTAAGTATTTCTGTATTCAGTTTTTGAGATAACTTTGCTGGTCCGTTTGTGAAGTCAATGTTCTGTTTTTGTTTTAATGTAACTTATTGCCATCTGGGTTTAACATCATTTTTCAACAATTTTTCAGTTATATACGCCAACCAGTTCACCTAACCAGCTTTCCTGGACCATATTCTATCCAGTACTAACTTACCCTTCCACAAGGAGCCGGCAACTTCTCCACATGTGGAGGAAATTTGACATTTTTGTCAAATTTTCATAGAAGGGTATGACCTGCCGCGACAGGGATTCAAACCCGGATCTCCCGTTTACAAGTCCAGTGCACTAACCACTGGACCACGGCCTTTGTGAAGTCAATATGCATTAAAACAGAGCTCAATTTGATACAACTAAAACTTAGGAACCAGTCTTTGATACAACTATGGTTTAGGAACCAGTCTTTGATACAACTAAGATTTGGGAACCAGTCTTGATACAACCAAAATTTAGGTACCAGTCTTACTATACTAAGAAAACTGCACAGAAGCATATCATCTAGTTTTTTTTATCTCCATTATGATATAAAAGAAGACTTCTTCATTAACTAGAGCTCTGCAGAGTGAAACCAACACTCACCTTTTTACATCATTCTATTTAATAAGCAATTTTGATAAAAATTCTAAGTCAAAAAGGGGGCATAACTACAAAAATATAGCTTTCAGAATAACGTCCTTTGTCTTGCAACTGCGCCTGGTCGTGATTATTAAGTATTCCAAATGTTGTATTCATATCTTTAAAAGTCTTTGAGTAATGGACTACATTAAAGATTTTGCACGACAACGACTATGACAACGCAGCAATCTTAATAGCTCGACTTTTTCTTTGAAACAAGCATGCAAAAAACTAGGTTGTTTAGTTGCCACGGGAAATGGTGAAACCACAGGTCCATTTAATGCTGAACATGATATCCATAGCTTGCTCCACAGTCATAGAATAATGCTGTAAATTCAGCAGAAGTCAAATCATAATCTTTGAGGACGCTTTAGCACAGAGGTCACGGTTATAATCATGTACATAGTCAACCATTAGCATGCATTCAAACCATTATAAATGACAACAATCATTATGGTGAAAAATTGTTGTCAAGGTCAAATCGAGGTTGGGTGATATGGGTGGGCTGAGAGTGGTCTAAGTTTCTAAGGTAACAACAGTGTAAGTAATAAATCATACTAAATCCGTGGGGGGGCATAAAAAATACAAATTACAAATTAGACCATGGATGATATTAGTGTATTCAACTGATTTAAACTGACCACACAAAATATTCATTATGAATTTCTTAGTACTAGTACTGAGATGACAATAATTTACCAATATCCTAACAATGAAATCAACAGATAAGAATTCACCATGCAACAATTTTTCAACAATATTGTTGTATTGATAAGATGAAAAATATATTGAAAATATTCAGAGCAAAGTGAAAAGCCCTATTTTGGAGAAAGAATGCATAATAAAGTTGTAAAAACTAACATACCTTGGTCTACAATATAATTTCATTTCTTAGATATGAAAATTACTTCAACTCTGAAAAGAGGTAAAATATCTGCCTACCATGTGTCAGTGAGTTAACAACCTGCTGGAAAACTGGTTCTCCTCAAATGCTTGTGTTCACTTTTTCAAAAAACATGAGAATTTCATGGTAAAAACCTGTTTACAAAAGCAGTGACAGGAAAGCATTCAACCATTTTAAACTGAACACAAAAAAAATGTGTAAACAAAAGGATTAATAGTAAAAATACTAAATAACCCTTGTACAAAAAATTGACCAGGGTAAAATTTGATGTGAACATGACAGAGGATAAATAGTATGTTTAACTAAATGTTTTTAACATGTACTGAAAAACAAGATATAATCCAGTGATTTTTTCACCTCTGTTGGAAAGGTGGTGGGCCCTTAGTATGGGTAAAATATTGTGGTAAGAAAATAGTGTGGTAGGTGAGAAATTAGTGTGATAAGTGAGAAATTAGTATGGTGAGAAAATAGTGTGTTAGGAAATAGTGTGGCAAGTGAGAAAATAGTGTGGTAAGTGAGACTAGTAATCACCAAATGGCAACATGTCGAGCCCTAAGGTTCCTTTTTACAGTCCGGACAAGGTAAAGCATACCGATCTTTTCCTTTTAAACAAGAGTGACCTTGACCTTTGAGATATGGACCTGGGTCTTGTGCATGAAACACTGTTTCATAATGGTGAATAATTGTTTCAAGTTATTTTAAAATACATTTGTGCATGATGAAGTTATGGTACAGATAAAGTCAGACATACTAAAACCTGCCAATTTTGGCCCTTTAAACCCTAAGTGTGACCTTGACATTAAAGATATGGACCTGGGTTGTGTGTATGACACCGTCTCATCAAGGAGACTAATTAAGCCTTGTTGTTCCAAAATCCAATCAATGCTGAAAGAAGTTACAGTCTGGACATGGTAAAACATGGCAATATTTGCCTTTTAAACCCCAAGTGTGACCTTGACCTCTAAAATATGGTCCAGGGTCATGTGCACTACGTGCTAAGGTGAGCTAAAAAACTAATAAATGACAGAGATATGATGAGGTAAAAAATATTAAATCTAAAAAAATCCAATCAATCATTCGTCACCTCAGTGCAACAAGTTTGTATCTATATTGTTCAAAATTAATCAGGGAAAGCAAAAACTTTCTTATTTTGTTATTAAGAAGAAACTAAATATATGTTTCACACATTAATTAGTATATGTATATATTAGGTATATGTAGATAAAACATACTGATAACCTCAATATTATACAAATATTAATTGTAAAAGAGATATTGCGAATGTGTAGAGATACAACTTTGAAAAAAACCTGAAAAAAAGTTGTATTCTGTCCATTTATTTGGAGCAACAAGCTTGTATCTTTTACAGATAGATGAATGAATTTATAGATATGCAAAATGTACAGAAAACTCAAGTTTTCATTTTTTTATAATGAGATACCAACAATGTTGTATATTGTATATTATAGGTACAATGTATTATGATTGTGCAGAAACCAAGATTTTCATTCCCAATGGGGACTTCTTACTCCCAGGCATTTATAAGGATTATTTGGGATTTGTACAGAACACATGATGTTAAAATAAGTCCTCCAAACATCATTCACAAAAAAAACTTATTCAACAATGCATTAATAATTTACTCCAATCATTTGTATCATACCTCAACTTCCACTATCGTCATAGTGATCAGTTTATCAAGAATCAAAGCAACCTTCTGGCGCTTGTTTTCATCAGTGTGACAGCAAAACCTATAAATATGAAATATTTTACATTAAAGAGGTATTCCTTCCATTTGACTGTAATATATACAACTCAAAATTTGATAGGGATCACTTAATAGATGCTATATATTTCATAGGGTATTAATTTTTTATCAATTCTTAATTGTTATTTTGCAACATTTGACATTTTAACGTGTGTTTTCTATTTCATTTTTAAGTATTGGTTTATCACTGAAGTGTGACACAGGCTGGATCTAGATAGAGGTGACTTTTTAAGGTTTTATTGCTTTCATGTCAAAAGTGACACAATTTTAAAAGCTAGCCAAAAGTGAAAGGATCTTTTCAATATTGTGTGTGTGGTGCCCATTGGCATTGATTAGTGCCTGGCATCATCTTCTCATACTACTGATAAGCCTGCAGAGGTTGCCTTGCGTGATTCGAACCCACTCTTCAAGGAGGGCTTGTCATAGCTTCTGAATGGTGGTATGCTTAACAGGGCATGCAGATATTGTAACATGAAGTTATGTCTCAGACATGGCTCTGTGAGGTCTGGCATTGTAGTCCATTAAAATGAAATCTGGGTCTACTGCACCAGCATATGGACAAACATATACATCCAAGACCTCTCAGACATATCTCTGAGCTGTCAGAGTGACGTTATCAATGATATGCAGATCGGTCTTCCCCTGCATGCTGACCCCTGCCAAAACCATTACTGAGTTCCCACCATAACAATCATGGTTTGCGATGTATACCAGTGCAAAATGCTCATTGGCTGTTCTCCACACCTAGGCATGCCTATCTGTAAAGTCAGCACAGAATCTGGACTCGTCTGTGAAAAGTACCAGTGTCCAGTCAAAGTCCATGTTACATGACCTTAGGCCCATTGGAGACATGCCTGGATGTGGTTGTGCTTCAATGGGATAGGAATTGCAGGTTGTCTAGCTCTCATGCCAGCACTAAGCAGTCTGTTTCGAATGGTTGGTGTTGAAACCCAATTTGGAGGGCAATGGCATTCATGAAGCGATGACTTCGGGCTTGTACCACAATAAAACGATCTTCTGCTTGCATAGTTGCCCTCTGACGACCTCCCCCATGTCTATGGATAACACCATCAAGCATTTGGAAGCGGTTCCACATGCTCGCTACAATGCTCTGTGAAATGCCAAGATGACGTGTCACATAACGTTGTGACACCCTGCTTCCAACATCCCAACCCCTCTGTTCATTTCTTCCATGCTAAGATGCTATCTTACATGATAATTAGCCATTTCAAACAACTTTCAAGATGAATGATTGAGCTATAAAAGTAGATCTGAAGTATGTACACAAAATACATGTCCAGATGCACCCCACTTTTTCATGGGTATTGCTTTTCGCGCACAATTTGGCAAGTATGTATAGACAGCTGGTAAGACAGGTTATTGTTAATGTAGAATACACATACTAAAATAAGAAAATGCAAGCCTCTTCATGTGTAATCATAAAAACTTTTAAAAACATTAACATTAAAAAGTGATCCTTATCAAATTTTGAGTAGTATACTTACTTAGCATCATTGTTACACTTCAGATGTTCCAAATTTTAACAGTTCTCGGTAATCTTTTTTGCATGCCAGTTTGTCTTTTTTCTGCTGGTAACCATGCTGTTATACCAATCCTGGTGGCGTAACAATAAGTACTAGATACTCAAAGGCAGTATGTCGAGCCTGCACGACACACCGTCTCATCATTTTAAACATTTGTGTGAAGTCATTTCAATATTCACTAATAAATGCGGCATTGTCCAGCCAAAATAATCCACACAAATACACCGTTCTGCCATTGTAGCAATTATGTCTATTCGTCTAACAAAAATTATCATTATTATTCACAGGTGACAGTTATTCACAGGTGACCATTATTAACATGTAACCATTATTCACAGGTGACCATTTTTCACATGTGATCATTTTTCACTGGGGACCATTTTTCACAGGTGACCATTTTTTAACAGGTGACCATTATTCTCACTCCAAACTTTAAACCTAAGCATATGACACACAGAAAACAGTCCAAAAATTAGAGGTCGTTGTGATGAGATGGGGATTTTTATGAAAGGTTTTGTCTGTGTATAAAACATATCACACAATGGTTTAAATGTCAACAAAGTCACATAAGCTTTAGCCTACTGATTACCATTTATGGCAATGGGAAATACTAGTCGTTTAAGGTGTACAAAAAATCATGGTTCCATTCACCCAACTAACCTTTTTTCTGCCAACTCTAGACTTCGTTTTATTTTTGTCGATAAATCCATTGTTATATAAACTATATATCCGAACTTAAAAGAGTATATTCGCATGAAGTTCTGCCGACATACTGATTATATTATTTGTTAATGTATGTGATAACTGAGCATTTTTATGTTGGGATGTTAGCGTGAACACTGTTTTTGTGGCATTGTATTATTAAGTGAAGCTTCAATCATTAATTGTGAAGATCCAGTCCAGTTTGATTGCTGTATCACAGTAATTCAGACAAAAAAGTTGAAACATTAGAGTCAAATGAAAGTCAATTAATTTTATATAATATTGATTTATTAATGTTTCAAGCGTTTAGAATTTCATAACATTTCACATAACGAACATTGAGTTATGTATACATGAACATACTCAAATGCTTGCCAACAACAAATGGATAATTACCCTGTGTAATTTCATTTTTATAATTAGTAACAGACATGGTAAATGGGAAAACCCACAAGACTTATACAAGTTGATTAAAATCTCTGGATTTCATCATTTAGTTATTATCGCCATTCAACTCAGATGTATATAAGCTCTGGAATGGATTTGAACACTTAAAAGTAAGACAATTTTACATGGATAATTGTTTTATCCAAACTGGTATAACTTGATGTAACAAGATAAAAAAACAAGTGACAAGCCATGAATTTCTGGCTATGTTTCATAGGTTTACAAGAATTACATTCTAGTCATGATGTTTGGAACAAATTTGATGCTCTCAATCACCGATTAATTGTTCTGTGCTTAACTGTATGAAAACCCAAACCAAGCTTTTAAGTTATAAAATTTTCGTAAACGAGATTGGTCACCATGTTCAAATCTCAATTCCAATCTTAATGAATTTTGGTTGGAAATATATAACAGTAATTGGTCTGCCAGTATAATGTACACTGTCTCATCAATATGCTCAGAATAACCTATTAAAGAGCTCAATGTTGCTTATGGTAACCTATTAAAGAGCTCAATGCTGTTCAGGGTAACTTATTAAAGAGCTCAATGTTGCTTATGGTAACCTATTAAAGAGCTCAATGTTGCTTAGGGTAACCTATTAAGGAGCTCAGTGTTGTTTAGGATAACATATTAAAGAGCTCAATGTTGCTTAGGGTAACTTATTAAAGAGCTCAATGTTGCTTAGGGTAATCTATTGAAAAGCTGAGTGTTACTTTATATGTAAAGCATTTGTTTCTTTATTTGAACTTTTCAGGTCGTGGGCATTCACTTAAACATACACAACCTTCATGTGAAATTCTGAAATGAATCGCAGTAAGTTACACTGATTTAACCCATACTTAAAACTGATCATTGATGCCACAATTGGGACAATAAATGGTCTAAATATTGAAATGGTGTCATTAGGCAAAAAAAATAACTACTTGACCTCCATTAATTACCCTCCCCTCCCCCCCCCAAAAAAAAATACAGGTTGGCAAGTCGGCATTTTCAATTTTTTTGTTCTGAGATATAGTTCACATGAGAATGAAAAAATCGGCAAGAAAACAATTAATCGAGAACCGAAAAGTCTAGGGGTAAATGGAAAATTTCTGGTCATTTGTATTATCTTTTGTACATGAACAAGTTTGGAACTAAATAAGTTGTGCATGTTTTAAACACTAAGGTAGCATGATAAAGCAAAGAGCAACGAAAAGTATCCCCCGATTTGTTAATTAGAAATTAAAAGTAATGATCCGAGGCACTTGATTTTATGTTCTCATGAGAAACAAGCAAACATAAATAAAGAAGTACTCCATTATCTCGTTTGAAGATGTTTCCCATGATTTGTAAACATTGTAATGGTTTACAAAATATAATATAGATATTGTAATGGTGTGGCAGATTATTTAAAAGTTAGGTACAGTAAAACCTCATATAATTCAACTTGATAATGAGACCACCTTATAATTACAATCAATTTTTCGGGTACTTAAGTGGTCACATGATAGAAGTTTTACTGTGTATGTAATACAGTCTCTGTTTAAATTGTACACATTCTTTTTACAAATCACTAGGTACTTTACTTAACGTTATAAGCTTTAAAAAAATTTATATGTGGCTGTAGGTTTAAAACTAATCTTTTGATTTTTAAAAATCTGCGATGGAAAAACTTCACAGTTTAATTATGAGATAGCAATTACGCTTTTAAAATGACAATGCTCAAAAGAATTAAATGAGATTGTTTCAGCATTCAGTCAACCTAGTGAACGAAAAGATACATTCACGAATACAAGAACTGCATTGTACCTTTCTTAGCAATACTAGAAGTAGGACCAATAGGACTTAAACACAGGAAAAAGTAAGAACGCTGCAGAATACGTATATTTATAAACTGGTCCCCTTTCCATGTTGCAGTACAACTAGAGTCAATGGGAACCAGTTCAACATATATATCAAACTGGTCCCTGTTCCATGTTGCTGTGCGCCAAACCAGTTTATGCACTAGTATAGAACTGTAGAATATATTAAGCTCTTGACTTCCTTCTATTGTCCTCTGTTTTCATTTTTCAGAGCAAAAACGCTGGGCAGTGATTGGTAAGCAAATAGATTTTTGCTTGTTAGTCTACACAGAATTAATTTTGATATATTTGTACCTAGTTTGCGTACACCAAAATAAACTGCCTTTTCCCAGACTAATGTGAATCATTGTTTACTTATAACTCCGTATTTGACATATTGTCACTAAAACCAATCAGTTTAATTTTTTTATACTTTTTTGTACCTGTTTACACTACTTAGTAACAGATACTAGGGCCCGTTTCATGGACCTACCTTTGCTAATACAGCAGTTCTTATTATAAATGTTTTATTGTAATTGAGGGTCTATTTTCAGCTGTTAAAGGTAAATAACTAAAATGGACACCATGATCAAGATGATTAAGTTTTAATACTGCTAACTTAACTAAGATATGTTTATGAAACTGGCCTCTGGTTAATATTTAGGTGAAATTCTGAGAAATGACACTTTACCTTTTCAATCAAATACCATTTGAAATGCATCCTGCCTGACAATTTTCTGTTTCGATAAAATTACTGGTAGATTTTTTCTCTTCAGTTGTTCAACTTTAAGGGGAATAGACTTAATGCTTATGTATTTCACAAAATCCAGAAACTCAGAAAATAAAAACAAGAAGGTCATGATGGCCATAAATCTCGTTCACCTGAATTGACAACTTGGTAAACAAGTGACTCTAAGGGAACCAGTTTTGACACAGGAGCATTAATTGGATCAGTTTTAGCACAGAACCACTAAACAACATAAACATTAAGCCACGCACATTTTGCCAAGATTTTTAAAAGGTTTGCCCTGTATAATATATGTAACAAAAAGACCCCTGGGACAGAGCTAACCCGCAGGGCATATTTTGGACAATATTGGTAGAGAACCACAAGACACTTGAACACACAAAATATCCAAGCTCTAGGCTATATGGTTTTGCCCATTTGAAGTTTAATCCTATATAATCTATCAAGGATCTAATCTAAGGATCATACCTGGAATGTTTGATTAAAATTGGCCCAGTGATTTCCAAAATTTCATTTGAAACAATAGTTTACGACATGCGATGACGGACGGGGGAGATCACTGTTACTCACCGCATGCTCTGGTGATCTAAAAACAATGTATCTGAAGATTTCTACACTACATAAAGAAATTTCATTAATAGAGCAATATAAAATGAGCTTAAATCAGTTTCAACATTACAATTCTAAATCAAATTCATTATATTGTGGAATTCGAATTATGTACAAGCGACAAAGTGGACCAGTCCGAGTGACAACATCAATTTGGGTCGATCATTGTGTCAACAATCTGAATAAGTCATAGTTTCATCATTACTTTGACCGAGTCATTACTTTAAGTCTTTATAACCTCACCAATTTGGAAGAATTACATGATTTCAGGTTGAGTAGCATACTTTAGGACATATAGTGATGAAGAATCCTTTGGTATGTATTTCATATTAACCTTACTCGTGGTTTTCTTCATTTGTCAAGCAATTACTCTCTAACACTTTCACAATATTGCCCATACTGTTTGCTTTGGGGAAATTAATATCATTCATGAAATGTTCTGCTGTGGATTCAGAGATTGTGAAATGAATAATTCTTTAATGAACAGCGAAGTTTGTTGAAGCTCTTGAGGAGGGGAGAGAATATTAACTCATTCAGAGTTATGGTGTTTTAGGATGTTCTGAACATGGAAAACGAGTTGAGTCAACTCACTTCTTTGGAAAATCAGATGCTGCAATAAAAGCCACAAATGGAATTGAAATTCTCAAATGTATAGGCAACACATGCGGTGACAAATGAAGTTAGTTGTTGAAAACAGGCATATTTTATCAACCAATGCAGTGCTCTTGGGTTACAAATCCCAAAAAGCTCTCCCACTTTCAGGTAGAGTGAGTCGAATTTCCAGTATGAAGAATTAGCCTGATTTAAGAGAACAAATGTATCTCGTACCATGCATTGTGTCAAACTGGATTCGAACATGTAACCTCTAAATAAACATTCCGGCCCATCACCAACTAAATTGATAGGTGTACATCTCAGCAACATACAAGTTTATCCCAGTGGTGAAAACATAGCCATTTGTAGAATTGTAGTGATGCATATAATAGCATTTACCTACAGTTGAACCTCAATAATGACACCACCTACGGAACACTAAAACGAGATCATGATAATCCAAAGACAATCTTTGACTCAAATTGGACAGTTCTGACAATATGGCTGTTTTGCTTGCGTCCAGCAAGACCAGACTATAGCAGTGCTCTGAATTAATGGACCATATCAGCAGCTGAAATGAATGGTTTATATCATTGTATACAATCAGCATCACTTTGAAAAGTTTTATTTCACTGTCTCTCAACAGCAAGCATGATTGCATTATCTTATTGGGCAAATCAGTTAAATTTCCAATTTTACCATACCAACAGCACAGCATCAAACCAAGCGAACCTAGAGATTGCAGAAAAATATTCAGTTTAAACGTGATGTGAAATATAACATTACCTGTAGTTTCAAGAAGTTGTCCTGCAATCTTCAGATCAATTGTTTGTGTGAGAGCATACAGAAAATTATATGCAGCAGACCGAAGACTGGGATCCGAGCTGCCCAAGTTGAGTAATGCCACATTGAGTGATGTACATGGTATGTCTTTGGTTCGTATCTTTGTATGAACTGTGTTGGGTAGTGAGAGTTCCCAACGTGTACGGATATGGATTATGTCATGTACAATATTATCACAGTCACCATGGATAAATGACAATGGGCAAGCCTCATGGGAAAAGGTTCATGTAAACTGGTTGTCATCCACCAAACACACCTGTAATATTGATACAGTAAAAATCAATTAATTCTCAATTAGCATTGATGACATACAGAAATAATATGATAAAACAAACATACATTCATCAAATGATGCAGAAAATAATGAAATATTTGTTTATTCATTACACATGCTGGCTTAACATAGAAAGAACAACAACAACTACTACAGAAGACTGAATACTTATTGCCTTACATAAAATAGTGGAAAGAACTGCTCCTGAGATACTATAACTTGCTAGAATTCCACACAGACATGTTGTATAACTAGTTTAACAATCTGATAGAAACATTAAAATACAAGACAAATTTACCTCTTGTATGTCTGAAGTATAATATACATCATTTGGTAATACTTGATGTCCCATAACTTTCCTTTCTCAACTGATGTTATCTGTAGAGCACTTGGTCCAACCTGAAACCAGCATATAAAATGAGAGCATAATATGACTGACAAGAAAACAAGTCCTTAAGTGTTTTATATATTTTTTCTTGCAAATAAAAGGAGCATGATAAGCTATCCTCATATAACTTTAAGAGTAAAATCTTTTAACTTTTAACTATGTTCTACAAAATAATCTACTTTCATTAAATCGTCACATTTCTGTAGCTGAAGACTATTCAATGCAAAATAAAAAGACTTAAGGCAATAGATCTATGCTTAATACAGGCATCTGATTGGTTGTTTCACAGTCCATTCCTCAAACTGACCAATGAAAAGATGGTATCCTCAGTGTGATCACACAATTTTGTTTACAAAACATAGCAGATTTACATAATCATGTTATGTTTGGACATTATCTCCTCAAACTTTGTACTTGTCATGTCCATAGAGATCCACCTAAATCAGAGAGTTATCTATCATTATCACCAGGAAATCATTAAGAGTTATCCTTCATTAAGACCAGGAAATCATTAAAACAAGTGTCACATATGTTTCACATTTGTTGTACCAAGGGTTATCCACTAGTCTAAGGCATTAGGATTGTAACAATAAGTAAGATTCTAACAATAAAATATTCATTCCAAGTTACATATCAGTTAAATCAAAATTGAACAAACAAACACAATTAACATGCAAATATTCAACCACTCTGAGAATCAACATGAATTTTATTGTTTATTAAAATTCTTCATTTATAGCAACAGTATTCTTGCTAACAATTACAACTTCAGCTTTAAAAACAACTAGATACTAACTTTGAATCAGCAAGCAGGTGAATTTTAGTAATGGACAGTCTGAAGTGAAAGTAGTAAAGAAAACTAGTCAAATGGTTTATACATTGAAGTTGATGAACAACATTCTAATTTAAAAGCTATGAATAACTTATGTTATGATGATCCAAACATACGACTTTAAGAAGTTTTTATCTGATGTAAAAATTATTTAAATATTTAAATACGGCATGAATCCAACAAAGTATTATCAATATTTCCAGTTCATTATTTCTCACATCAATTCTATGATGCAACAACTTCAGCATTTAGAAAGGTTTGAATGAAAGGTTTGAAGGTGATATACCAAGTTGTGCATAAACCAACGAGAGCTATGTATATATACATCATTCATGGTCTACTTACTGTGAATCTAATGGCCTGTGTTCAGATGGGCCAAGGTATGGCAACGAAGTAGCCATCTTGTCAAATGGTCATCTACCAACTGCTTTGTGATCCCTGAAATGAAGACAAAGTAATTTCATGAAAAATCCATACACCTGTAAGTCAATAATTAGTAATGTAGTATTGCAAATGTGATGTTTAGCTCAACAAATATCATGAAGGATGAAGAGCCAGCATATATTTCATCTATCAGATATCTTTATCCTATGTACTGGTAATATTCAAGTAAAAATTACCCCACCACAAAAAGGTGAAATCGGAGTAAGATGAGCTTTGCAACATTAAACATATGAACAGTTTACTATTAACAATAGCACAAGTTATTTTATCAGAGAACTTTTTTACTAAAAAATTGGTTCATGAAAAATCTGAGCTGAAGAACAGTTATCATCACACCAACAGCAAGGGCCATTTAGCAACTTTCCAAGTTTTTGAACAGTGGAAAAAGATCCCAGATGTACACCTAGCCAGAATCAATGACCTTCCACTAACTAGTTGGACAGCCTTCATGCATATGAAATTATTCTGGTATTGGGTGGGATTCGAACTCACAGTGGGTCAGGGCAAGTGATAACTAGTCAGAGACAATAACCATTCAACCACGGAGACCTCAACGAAGAATTTTAGTTAGATGCCATTCAAGGTATAAAATGTAAAGCATGAGATAAATGTAAAGAAATATGTTGTATCATACATTTTTTATAAAACCACAGGTACCTGCTACTGGATAAATAGTCTCCAATCTTTTCTTGATTATTCCACAGGAGCCTGTGTAGAGCTAGAACATTAGCATCACAGATAAAAAAGACTGTGGTTTCCTGTATCAGGTATGTCAACATCAGATGCTATCTCTGTGAAAAACCTGTTAATGACATCACAAGTATTTCATAACTAATCTTGCATCCTTTAATGGGACAGCAGAATTTTATAATTCACACAAAAAATACACTTAGTTATATTCAATCCCTTGTGCTATATGCATTTTATTATTGGGGCACAAACAGAATTTTTAAGTTTTAATTTTAATTAATTTTTAGTCTTAAGGTATTCCAATGATTTGACCTGGTGACCTACTTTTTCACCCAAGAAGACCCATGTTCGAACCTAACCAAGATATCATTAAGACAAGCATTTTGACAAAATGTTAACAAGAGAGTTAACAAGATTTTTCTATGATTTGACCTGGTGAACTACTTTTTCACCCAAAATGACCCATGTTCATACATAACCAAGATATAATTAAGACAAACATTTTGACCAGGTCTAGTGGAGATCCAGCAAGAACTGTGACCCCTGGAGTGTTAACAAGGTTTTTCTATGATTTGACCTGGTGACCTAGTTTTGACCCCAGATAACCCATGTTCAAACTTAGCCAAAATATCATTATTTTGACATGATTTAGTGAAGATCCAATCAAAACTGTTACCCCTAGAAGGTTGAAAAGGTTTTCCATTGATTTGACCTGGTGACTTAGTTTTTGACTCCAGATGACCAATGTTCATTACTTGTCCAAGATATTATTAAGGAAAACATTCTGACCAGGTCTGATGAAGATTCGCAGAAAAATGTGACCACTAGAGCATTAACAACCCCCAGGTGCGGACGCCGAATGACTGGTGACTATAGTTCAACGAACACTACGTGCTCAGGTGATCTAAAAATGAATTGTACCTCGTATTCTCGAATAAGACGTTCCTGATAAAGGTATTGTAAATACAGAAACTGGTACAAATAAAACATAGTTTAAATTAACCCAGGGTTAAACGTGTTTGTCCCTCCAATACATCCTTACCAGTTCTCACAAAAGATATTAAGAAAAAAATTGAAAAGAAGTTTTTCCAACCTACTTACTCCATTTTTTTTGTATTTTTAAACATGAATATTTTTTTCTAGACTAATATATCTGAAGTCCAATCAGAATCCAAACACTTTGTCCAAACACTTGCACATGTTCAAAGATTTAAAATTAAACAATATTTCAAGGAGGGTATTACAATCATTAAAAAACATGATTAGCTTGATCACTTTCACTAATATCAACAGGTCCACAAATCTTCTCATGGAAACTTTTCAGTCCCTTTACCTGCTTTCTTCTTAGCTGAGCCCTTATTGG
Source organism: Lutraria rhynchaena (assembly GCA_008271625.1). NCBI lineage: Eukaryota > Metazoa > Mollusca > Bivalvia > Venerida > Mactridae > Lutraria > Lutraria rhynchaena. Next base: position 4,493,040 of record VIBL01000014.1, on the reverse strand, counting down.
TGTCTTTATCTGCGGCTACTGGAGGGTTTTTAAGGATTTCTTTCATTGTAGGACCTGACACAGGAACTGACACCTAAATGGAGAAAATTGTCAAGAAGACAGCCAAACAGAATGTGCTATCTTAGTGATTAATGCCACTAATTGGTCAATAGAGTACTTGTAAATCATTCTACAAATGTTAAGTCTTGTAACCAGCTGTATAAAACTAAACCGGAGGCAAGATTAAGATTGCAGGCCTGGGATTGCTTAATTCTATGATAACAATCGAAACCAACAAATCAGAATTTATTGTAATAGCAATAGTCAGTGGACTCACTTTTAGAGATTCACTGGTTTTATATCATCAAAATATTACTTAAGAGTTGCCTTTCATTTGGTGGTCTATATTTACATTTGTCTGACTGTATTTGGTAAATCATTTAAAATGAAAAAATCCAGTTATAATCAGCTTGAAGTAGTTCAACATAGATTTACCTGCCACATTCTTATGAGATAAGCATGAGCCGTAAGGAGATAGTCAGCATACTGAGGTAAACTACGTCCAACACTCTCTGCCACAAGAATGTGAGCTCAAACCAAACCATCTAAGATCTTAACATCTGATACATCTTGTACCTTCAAAGATGGATTTGCAGGCAACACTCCTATAAGAAAGAAAAGTTCATTAATAATCTTGTAACTACAGTGTATTCAGTAAATTACAGAGGTAATGTACCCACCAGATAGCTCAAAGTGTAGAGCATTAGGTCTATGTAACTTGGATGAATGAATTGAATTGAACTCTTTGTATGAAGATTTGATTGAAGGCATTTTATGTCTAAAGCCAACAATTGCTGATCATTCATGTGGAGTTGGCAGCTAATTACAACAAGAAAAGTATTAGCTTGTACTAAAAGTGGGCATAAATCCACTAAATCAGAACACATTTATAAGTAATTATAAAGTTTAAGCTTTTTAGGAAAGATTCTTCAATAATAATCTTCAAAATGTACAAGGAAATTTCATATTATTAAAAACAATTGAAATTGCCTCATATCCTAAATCAATATGTCATTATGATTTAGACTCTTCCAAATACAAAGCTAATATACAAAACATCAATTTATTTAAGAAAATTAGGTTATTTCTCTCTGACAGAGTGGAAAACATTGTGGCAAAAGAAGCCAATACCCATTACAAGCAATGGCTTCTATTGCCACATTGTTTTCAGAAGGCGTCTACTTCAGATGCAGGGTTATGCGGAATTGTGAGGTTAATGGTTAAGAGTAAATATTCCTTCTTTATGAGGAGTTCAAACAAATTTGAACAGGAAGATTTGTATGTTCAGACAGTAGCTGGGTGAACCAGTGTAGATTTATTGCTCCAGACTGTTTAAGTTGCTGTAACATTCTGATAAGTAATTGTAGTTCTTTCTGCAATTTATTGTTTGGTTGCTTAAGAAAATACAGAAAACGAATTTGTTGCAAAAACAATCCATCAGTATGCATTGAGAAAACGCTTATTGAAACCAAGAAGCTGGTATCAGTGTTTAGTGATACAAGTGACAAAAAAGCTCTCCAATAAAACGCAATGTGATAGAGCATAGTTATCATTCATTTTTGTTATTTCTTCACATGAGTCTCACTAAATATTTAACAAATGAGCAGATTTTCAGCAACTTTGAGTGTCAGAAACTATCAATACATTGATACTCAAACAAAAGAACTGATAGAAGCAAATGGATATTAATATATTAATGTAGACATAAATCAAGCTTATATAACATTTGTCACGAAGACATACCTGTTGTTCTGGACCAAATCTATCACAGGATGACAAGGACAACAACCTCCTCACACATATATCTGTGGTACATGAAACATCGACACAGTGTTTCCTAACTTCTGATGAGAACCATCTCCATCCTGGTTGTGTAAATGATTTACAACTTTACATCACAGATTGTAATTTACTGTCTGGCAAAGTTGCTTTTAAATCATTTGTTGGCAATAACCATCAGAATTAGTGATCAAATATGAGCATGTAATCTTCAAAAGAATAATCTTAAATACAGGGAAATGTGAGTATTGACAAAGAGACACAATATCAACTGAAGAGTTTTGTAACCTTGTCGTAAGATAATGAATTATTTTCATTTGTATGTATGCACAATTATAATTCAAGACATGAACATTTGAAATCTGAGGCAATTGAAAACATATTTAATTAACATAGTACAGGGCACAACAAATTTTTCACAGGCAACCTGTCCTGCAAGATGACTAGCTTAGAATTTTAAATAGTTCTACAGTGATCACAACTCATCCTGAGTAGATTTCTACTCATTCTTACGAGCAGACAAGTGGATTTGTCGAGCCCTGCCCTAAAGGTGAAATAAATAAAGTTTTGAATGACAAACTTCTAACATCACCTGTCAGTGATTCCACAACAGATACGCCTCACATGTTTCTTTAAGTGACAGAATCAGGAATGATAAAACATTAACAATATTAGTGCAATCACTTCTTTCTGTTACTATGAATTAATAGATCTTGCTCAAACATGTTTTAACATGCATGTACATCTGGTTCTATGATCATACCTCCAATGACATTATTTCAATGTAAGAATCATGGTTCACAGTCAGCATGACCTTTAAATGCATGAAATATTTAAGACAAGAAAAAGTATAATCAAATTTACAAAAATATCAAAAGCTGAAATTTTATCATGCATTTAAAGCTTTAGCATTTATTACTGTCTTCAATAGTAGATTTGTTACAGTCCAGAACAACCTGAAATGAATTTCATTTTTTACAATAAAATCTGGTCTTAATATTTCAGAGAATTTTCTTTTTTTAAGTACAGAACAGAAGTAAAACTTTGCAGATGAACTTTGTGACAAATACATCATACATACATGTATATTCTTGGAAATATGTCAAATTTTGAAAAAAATGGTTTCTTAACACGTTGTGCTCAGGTGAGATAAAAACTCACAAACCTAACCTAATGCTAGCTTGGTGTTTATGTCCATTATATTGTTTGGTCCATCATTCCTTGAACGTTTGTCAGTTGATATGGTGGTCAGTGCTAAGTGTTCATATCCATTATATTGTATTGTTCATCATTCCTTGAACGTTTGTTAGTTGATATAATACCTCAGAAGTAAAATCAGCCTGTAATATATTTATGATAATGTACTCAGTTCATCAGTTCATGATAAATTTTATGTTAAAATACAATATAAACCAGAAACAGCATCAAAAAAACAGTTATGTTGTGCTGTGTCAATGTGATGTTTTTATGACTCATCATCAGATATAGGCATTATGAAAATAAACAAGATTCTTACATACATTTCACAGGTAAAGAACTATTGCATTTATTTAACAAAGTGTTAGACAATATGTTTCTTCAGTGACTGGACAAATATTTATACCACTGCTTAGTACCATACACAAAATGATTTATGCCAAGACAGATGGATGATTTGATTGGTTAAATAAGCATTGGCCAATACATGAACTGGTAAAATTGTCATGAAAAACAAGAAAACCAATCATTACTTAGTTTACAATTCATTTCCAATCAGTAAATTAAATGACAGCTTTAAGAAATTGCTGTCCATTACAGAAAATTTTCAAATACCTGCATTTTACTTTCAAATGGCTTCCAGCAGCTTGATGTAACTCAGACATAAAAAGTCTAAGCTCCATCTCACAGCTGGATCAACCACCATGTAATTCTGTGACAAGATGATGAAGGTTAACTATCAGTTTACCAGTCTTCCAATCAACCTGTGGACAAGCGTCATTGTTATATTCAAGGTATCCTCAATGAAACTTTCCTCTGGTCCTGATGAAAAATACAACATACACAGTTTGTAAAAACAAATTCTTTCTGATAATAATATATATATATCAAATTGTAAGACAAAGTCTGTGTCTTCTCTATACAATTTCAGATAATTTGTAACATTATACAAAAATGCAAAATACAATGATAATGTACATATGATAAACCTAGAGCACAGTAAATGATACAAAGTATTCACACCTCTTGTATGAGTAATCACAGCACTATCTAGACACTATCTGGCAAAATCATAGTTAAAATAAGGCCGTACAAATCGTATCTATGCTAAGCGGACTGATAGGTTTTGACTCACGGTGTAAGAAAAAATATTTCGTAATATTGAATTCTGTCCTTTCTTGATCGTAACACTGCATGGTCTTGAGACAATTTGCCCTATAAATGATTCTTTTGACAGGTGCTATTGAAAATAGAGATTTCACAAGCTCATTCTTCAACTGTTTAGGTAATGCATCCTGAATTAAGTTGCATTCTTCTGCTGATAAATAGTTGGCCTCCTTGCCAGCAGAAACCCAAACAAAATCCTCCAATACTTTATTTTTTAATCCTTTTTATTGATTTTTTTGCACGTGCAATTTCATTGTGTGTGTAATTGTGGTTATTTAACACTTCTGAATGTGTCTTAATTCTGTTCGAATCTATTGACTCTGATGATGAGTCGAATGAACAATATCTGTGATCAACAGTTTTCACAATTTTTGGTAATATAAGTTTCTCTTTTGGTGTAGAACAAAGCAGTGGGGAAAATTCAACAGATCTATTTTCCATTTCAGCCTCTTTCAACCCAGTTACTCTATTCAATTTCAAGATCTTGGCAGATTCAGATCTAATCTTGTTCGCTTTAAAAAGTTTCACACGTGAACTTTTTATGGAAAAGTTTGATTCCTTGGAAGAACATCTTTTTCCACAAACCAGATGGAAATTATTCTTGCAAATTAAATTGAAAGTCACAAACAGCTCAATACTCAAAAGTTTCCTTTCACAACCATGACAAATAAGTCCTTCAATAACATCAATGTCACCGTAAAATTTGAGTAAATGCGATAACTTATTTTGATGGCCTGATTCTGAATTAATAGATCTCCAATCTATTTTCTCTGCCGTTGTCTTGCACACAACAAAAATCCGACTTACAGATTTTCTAGGCATCAACATCTTGTTATTCTATGTTTTGATTTATTTTTGACAGACCGCGCAAAAATTTGACAACTTATAAACATATCCCGTGATGAACTAAGCGGAAAATCACGGAATGTTATGATGTAAGTCTCGCAAGATCCCGCGGCAGAATTCTGCCCGGAATTCAATGCAATTAACCAATCAGCGTCCCGGATATTTTGGGCCATACCAGTTGCCTCTGTACACCAGAGTCAACGGGTACCAGTTTAGGATTAAATTACCTGTGCAGACAGAGTACTGTCCCTCTGATTTACATTGTTGACTAACTTGCAGCAAGAGAGAAGAGGATTTGCTCAGTTCTTAATACTGGTTGATCTTGTCTGCAAGGTTAAAATGAACACTGGTTAAACTTAAGTAAGTTAATATTTTATGCAAACTAAGTTCAGGTAACTAATGAAAACATCCACAAACTTCCACCTTGCTTTATCTGGGAGACCAAGATCAAAGATGCTCAGACCTGAATACAGCATTTGACATTCAGGCTTTCATCATATCATTTTACCTTTTGTTGCATAGCAAGTCAGCATGCATATATGCCCTTGGCCATTCACAATTAACATTAAACAGAAATATAATGGGCTAGGAAAACAAAAGAACATGTCTCGTAACTGATTATTGAGGTGGTTGGTGAGACTTTTAAGGAATTTATACAAAAAAAATCAGGAGATTTACTAACGTTTTAGTTAAGAGTCTTTAAAAATAAAAGTGCATTTTACCTGGGTCACAGATGCACACAGCCTGATTGGCCAGTCTAGAGCATACTTCTGGTAGCAGACGTAATTTAACAGGGTCAATATCTTCATCATCAACGTCAACTTCAGCTTGTAGGTTCAGAAAAGCTCATACAACTTAATACAAAGTATGAGCTGTCTGCTGTGTACGGCTAGATTCATACAACTTTCTGTCAACAACAAAAGTGAATACATTTCCTCAATGTCACAAAAATGGTTTCGTTTCATAGACATATCTTAGCTAAGATATTGATTTTTAAACATGAAATCATGCCTATGATACATATTGCAGACATTTATGTTTAACAGAGTATACCAGTTGTACAAACAAATATAACAATTATATCATTACACACCGGGCATGGCATGATGACTAGAATTAGAAAGTTCTATCTTAATTAAGATGAGTCTATGAAACAGGCCCCAAATCAAATCACTTGAAGTTCAATTTTTGTACTCATTAGCATCATACGCTCCAAATATCCACTGACATTCAACTTTGGGCCTTGAATATGTCAAAATAAAACCAGATCAAACTACTCCCTTACTTACACTTATTTCAGAAATACATATGGATCTGAAATAGTTTGAGGAGATGAGACTTGAGTGATCTCAAGTTTTATAACTCCAGGACGAAGATGAGACTTGAGTGATCTCAAGTTTTATAACTCCAGGACAAAGAGGAGATTTGAGCGATCTCAAGTTTTATAACTCCAGGACAAAGAGGAGATTTGAGCGATCTCAAGTTTTATAACACCAGGACAAAGATGAGATCTGAGTGATCTCAAGTTTTATAACACCAGGACAAAGATGAGATCTGAGTGATCCCAAGTTTTATAACACCAGGACAAAGATGAGACTTGAGTGATCTCAAGTTTTATAACTCCAGGACAAAGTTCAGGATTCCCAACAATTCATCAATTATTTACTGTGGAAAGTAATATTGTCAACTCTTTCTGGATATGAATGTATTTGATATGTATGAAGTGTAGTTCACCGTGAGTCATATTCATACATTTCAATACATGTTACATACCCACATATCTTTACAGCAGTCTCAATGTCTCCAGCATTAGCATACTTTATTGCAAATTGTCCTGAATTGTTGTGTCTGATATCTGTAAAATTCTAGCCAGCCTGTTGAGGAAATTATACTCATAATGCAATTAAAAACATGCAAGTAATTCTGGCATATTTCATACTTCAATTCAAAATAGTAACCAATACTCATGCATTTAACTGCAGTGGTTTGTGGTATTGTACGCCTTTTATTCACGAATGTTGATACCAAGTGCACAGGTACATGATCAATTTTTGTCTTTACTATACTTACATGAATTAATAAAATTGGCTCTGACCCCTTTTCTGGGAGTATTAAACAGCAGGTAGTCAATTCAGAAGATGCTGTACCAAAGATAGATGACCACAGCAGTGGTTGGATGCCAGTGAGCTTTTCCATGAAGGCAATCGGGGTAGATTTGGTGGCGCCTGTTATGATGTGCAACACATGGTTCTGTACTTTATCTAGAACTTGCTGGTTTGTCTAGGCTGTTGTGGACCATGTGGTTGAGCTATACTCCATGGTGGGTCTCACCGTGCCCTGGTAGACAGTTTTTAGGATCTGCCCATTTGCATCCCATGTTGTTCCAGCTAGTTTGTGCATCATAGTCAACTTTCTGTGAGCTATCCCTTCAACATGGTTTATATGTGGCTTCCATGTTTGCCTCTTGTCGAATGTCGCTCCTAGGTATGTGGCCTCATCTTCTTCCTTCAAATGCTCATTATATTCCACATGTTATGAAATTTTATAGGATTTAAATGTTCATTATATTCCACATGTGATGATATATTGGGGAAATTAAATGTTATTACATGCCAAATGTACTGACATTTAATATAAACTCACTGCCCACATATAAAAAGTAAATGCTAGTGCATGCCATATTTTGTCGCACGTAATGAAAATGACATTTTAAATTTACTTGAATGTTGGTAAACTTAAGTTCTACATTTGACTGTGTTGGTAGCAGCAAATTTGATAACATTTTGAATTTAATGACATGTTGGCCTCCAGTAAATGCATTATAAACTTGGGAATTTAAGATAAAATTAAATGTTAAGTAAACTCCTATTAAATTCTGTGATTTAATTTCAATTGAATTTGCTTACATGCAACTGCATTCCACATGCAGATAAACTTTACATTTAATTTCAAGTAAATCTCAAATTTCATGCAGTGTTTACCTCATAATACCGCATTTCCTTGCATCTGATGTAAGTGTGAGGTCAAGCCCAAAAAACTAGTTTACCATTCAAAGGCAGTACCCTCTTGAAGACGGTGTTTTGTCATTCATTTTTTGTAAGATCATAGGAAATTTGTGTGGGTTTTGGTGGGGTATTCAGTCGGGAAGTTTTATGCTGGGGAAGGGATGTTTTGTGTGTGATATGCCAAGGAATCCTTTTCTTGTCTATCTATCTTCTACAAACATTAGATACTTACTGACAAATTTCATGTTATCTTTATCCATTGACCAGAAACAATGATCAAATGCAAATGACTTTGGTGCTTTTCTCCGCCCCCTTTTTGTGTCTCCGCTCCCTCCCATCAGGTGGCCATGTATATCTAATGGGCTGCAAATAAAAAGTGCATAATATATATATATGCACTAAAAATACAACTAGCACTTCATGGATTAAAAAATTACAGCAGACCACTTCCATATTAAAACCACCACATTACATTATAGCAATCACTTATTTTCAAACCAGTTTTCAATATTTACTTTTTGAAAATAAGACCAACTAAATATCAAGCCTGATTTTTACAGTCTCAAAGGTGGCCTCAGCAATAAGAATTTATGATATCATTGGAAAGATGTACAAGTCTCTGTCCACAGGTGAGCTTTAGCACAAACATATTTGGGGTCACCTACAAAAGCAAACATTATTCTTCAACAAGCAAGTCATCCATCATGGAACAAAATCAGGATGACATTAATGACAATACACAAATGTATCATCAACTTAAAGTTGGGAGCAAAAATACAATAAAGAGAATTGAATGTATGACATTAATATTCACAGATGAATGCTGAATCCACAGAGCTAAAGGACCAAAGTTATGAAACTGATCTAGTCGACTAGTCATACAGTACAGCTTTGCCATTGGTCAACTCTTAAGAACCAACCAAACAAAAGCTTGTACTTCCAGACTGGTCTCCCAATAAAACCTGGAGCTCTGCACAGTGGCACCAATGCTCGTCTGTTTTACATGTCTCTATTATATAAGCAATTTTGACCAATATTCTAAGTTAAAAAGGGGCATAACTCCACAAAAATAGCTTTCAGAATAATGCCCATAGTCTTACAACTGCATCTTGTCATGATAATCAAGTATTACAAGTGTCATGTTGATATCTTTAAAAATGTTTAAGTAATGGGCTACATCAAAGCTTTTGCACAACAACAACACTGTAGCGATCATATTAGCTCAACTTTTTCTTCGAAACAGACAAGCTAAAAATCAGGTTTATAATGTAAAACCACAGACTAATATATCAGGAAATCATATGGAATTCTTTCGTTTAAAATATTCATTTCCCTGACTAAAAGAAAATGTAACCATCACAATAAGACAATGGGATAGTATCGAGAATCTCAACAAATTCCAGACAACAAAGCTTATTTGACAATCATTCATGGTCCAAATCATGCAAAGAAAACATCTTCAAACAGCATCTGAATAAAAACTCTTTGATATAAGGTGTAATCAGACAAAGAATTTATAAAATTTCTTTGATTTTGTAATGCAAGAGGGCCACAAAACATACTTGAGAACATCCAATTAGATCACATTGAAAGCAAATTCTTTGGCTTTCAGTGTGTTATGTAAGGACATAATACCCCTAAACAAGATCAGTTTCAAATTTTCTTTTTTTCTTCATTTTATTCAGGGCAAATATCACATCAACAAAGACTGCAATATCCAATCAATGAAACTGTAACATTAACTAGATAAGGTCTGCAATATCCAATCAAAGAAACTGTAACATTAACTAAAAAAAGTCTGCAATATCCAATCAATGAAACTGTAACATTAACTAGAAAAGGTCTGCAATATCCAATCAACGAAACTGTAACATAAACAAGATAAAGTTGTGCAATATCCAATCAATGAAACTGTAACATAAACAAGATAAAGTGGTGCAATATCCAATCAATGAAACTGTAACATCAACTAGATAAAGTTGTGCAATATCCAATCAATGAAACTGTAATATTAACTAGATAAAGTTTGCAATAACAAATCAAACAACACAAATAGACATCAACATAAACTAAAATTCCAAATATGGTAGACAATGGAAGGTTCCTGTGCACATTTGATCTGTTTATGAGAAACTGAAGGCTATGCATGTAATTTTCTATTCATAAAAATGTGCATAAGGGTAACATTTCAAAGATATATCTTAGTTAATGCGGAATTTTTCCAACTTAAAAAAATCCTCTGCCAACAATTCTTTGTCAAGTAAAACAACATTGCATCAGTTGTTCCTCAGTCCACTGCCAAAGTTAAATGACTAAGATATACACCATCTTTTATAATTGATCATAAATTCCATCAACTGGACACCTTAATTATCAGACAGGCCATAAAATGCCACCTTGTTGAACAATTTTTACACGGAGCTCATAAACAACAAATAAGTAGCTTTATTACCATAGCTTCGATAGAAAGAACTAGAGACCAATCAGATTAATTATTGAGCTCTATCAACTTAACACAAAACATTTTGAAATCAACCAAACATATCTTTGAGTTCCACCAACTCAAGACCAACAATTTTGAAATCAGTCAATGACATTGCTGGGCTGTATCAACTCAACACAAACAGTTTTGAAAAGAGCCAATCAGTTCCATCAAATCAGGACAAGAGTTTTGAAATCAGCCAATCAGATCACAGAGCTAAATCAAATCAAAACAAACAATTCTGAAATCAGCCAATCAGGACACAAAGACAATAATTTTGAAACAATCCAATCAGGTGTTCACAAGCTCAACACAAAGACAGGTGTTTCATCTTATTTGTCACAAAACAATCATATATTGGTAAATCAAGGGCAGAGATATCACATAATGAAATGTAAAAGAAAACACTGTCTTCAAAACAAAACTTGATATTTTTTCCTCACAGACAACTAAGCACACACATTTACAGCTAATCTGTCTGAGGATAAACTTATTAGTCTAGACGCCCGATGGAATCAAGGCGTAATCAAGATTTCTAGACCAATCACAGTTGATTAAATTAAGAAAATGAATTCACACCTTCCCGTAAGGGACACATGCGTCATAACAATGTTTCACAGTTACACATGTCAGACAGACTACATCTAAAAGTTGATTTTGTCAGTCCTACCATGTGCAGCAGTTTTAGAATAATAATTTTTCTTAGATCGTATTGAAAGGAACTTTGTCTTCATTATAAGCTTTAGAGCACAGGCTTCTTACCTTGCCAATCACTAAGCCCCAAACTGCGAATTTCTTTACTTCAGTGGCTGTATAATTGGGTCTTTTTCAGAAGTCTCTGAATGGGTGGTTATTTATTGAACCACTGACATAAGCCCATGATCTGTCTTCAAGACCAGCAAATTTAGAACACATAGAAGATATTGAACAGTGCTATCATAACTATGAGCATGTGGTATTTCCTATATCTGTAAAGTACCATATATTTCTAACAGCGACCAACTTCATACTATACTTAGCAATGGCAGTGGCAAATTCTTGGCAGAGTACATTATTAGTTGCCTTTAAACTGGTGAGATCTAGATATGGAGGGGGATATGCAGACCACAAAATTCAAATGGGTGAAAATGATAAGACATTACAGTATCATGGCTTTTCACGGCATTCTGTTGAGTGGCTATTGGCATGAACCTTGCTGAATGTTACATGGACACTGTCACTCAGAGATTTGGGTTAGGTTTCTTGCAGGTTTTTATGAAATTATGCTTCATTATTAGGTTACTGTGGCAGTGCACTGTAACAGCACTTCTGATAGAGGCTACCAGCATGAACCAACCAAATATTCCCCTTATAAATGCCCAAAGTGGGTGCTGCATTCCACATAATTAATATCAATATATCAACTTCATGTTCGAATAATCATGGTTGCATTGGATATGATTGGGAAGATGTTTTCAGGTCTTATGGAGGGTCATGATGTTTCTTATTTCCTAAAAACAGTATTAAGGGCATAAATAGAGGGGCATTTATAAGAAAAACTTAGGCATTACTTTATATTGAGCAAACAGCTGAAAATCTCCTAATCTAAAAAGTAAATCAAAGTACTCCGATAATATTCATACTTTATGAAAAAAAATATTTCATAACACTGTTGCATAAAACTAATACTTCACTAGGTTATTGCACTAACAACCTCTTGAATAACAGTAAAATTGCACAATTAACTTGGCTAGCACAGAGCAGTATTACTCTCTCTTTTTTTTGCCATGGAAAATCTTTAAAAAGGGGACTCATTTAAAATATTATTTCCTTATATCATAAAATTACAGCACTTAGAAAACTTCACATTACCAAATCCCGTCAAAATGTTCACAGTTAAGAGCTACTTTAAGATTTGCAAGAGAGGTGTTGGAATGAATGCTGTGCCAAGAGAATTTCAAACATTTGGTGAAAGTATATTATTACCTGAAGCAGAGTTGTAGTACAGTGGAACCCAGAATACAGAACCCCTTGGGACCAGGTGAAAAGTTCGGTTTTCTGAGGTGTTTGGTTTTCTGGGTACTGTGTACACTGTCACATTATGATATTTCATCATATCACAGAATGCCAAGTATTGAATTTGCCAAAACTTGAGATCAGCACCTAAAATACTGTAATTAATTCTCTGCCATACTACTTTCAAAATTATAATCAACATCCAATCTATATCACAGTTTGATAAACCCAATTATAATCAGAATTTAGGTAACAACCAACAGGGAAGAAAGACAGGCCACTCTTTGGCACAAATTTACAAATATTTTTTTCACAGATTTTATCGCCATTTTTCAACAATTTTTCAGTTATATACAGCGGCCAGTTCACCTAACAAGCTATCCAGGACTGTGTAATAACTTACCGTTTCATAAGGAGCGGGCAACATAATGTAGGAAAGATACGTTTAGAAAAAAAGGAAAGTTTTGCAACCTATTCATCCTATTTTTTGTAAATTAAATGTAAACAAAGTCTAACTTAAGTCTAAGATTTCAGTATTTGGAGGTGAACAACAATTAAAATTGGCTTGCAGCTAGGGATCAATAGATATTGAGGTCTTATGAGTACCTGTAAGGCCATCCATAAAAAATGTTGGTCGCAATTCCACAGCACAAACTTTTTAACAGAGGGCAGTTAGGTAGGCAGGCATTTTTTTTGTAAACTTAATATGCTAGTACTAATTTGAAAAGCTTGAAAAAAGAATGAAGCGTAAATTTTGTCAAAGTCACTGCATATTTTTTTCAGTTTGGGATGTGGTAGGAGTCGGTTGCAAACTGGAAACCTACAATTTTTTAAGGATGGCCTAACTAAAGACACTGCCAGCAAACAAGAAATTACATCCCAGTTTGTTACCATAATTTATGGGTATAAGTAATGCTCCTTTGAGAAATGAGAATATTAAAAACCCAAATCATATTTATCAGACTCCATATTAGTAAGTTATCTGCACCAGATTCCTCTACAATAGCAATGAATATTCTAGCTAAATGAGTATTACGCCTTACAAAGACGAAATAATTCAAGTATGATATACCTATTTAAAGAAAATTACAAGCTGTGTCATGATAAGAAAACAAGTGAATTATCTTGACAGAACAAGTTTAACATGTTTTTACATGGCTAATTTCATCTGTTTAAAAATATCCCACCAAAAATTACTCAGCAAGGTACTTTGTACATTCTTGTAGTTAACTCTTCAAATCCGAATAATTCTTTTTTAAAGTATGCGCAAGTGGACCTTAGTTGCCTAAAGTACTGGCAAAGTTTTATATACAATAAACAAACCATTTCGGAGAAGTGCACACAAGATTTTGTCAACAGACAAATACAAAAGGGGCATAACTCAGTGAGAATATATCCAAATATTTTGTTTTAAATATGTCCAAGTAGACCTAATGCCTAATGCACTGGTAAAGTTTAATAAACATTCAACAAGCCGTTTCGGAGAAGCGCACGCAAGATTTTGTCTATAGACAAATAAAAAGGGGCATAACTCTGTGAGAATATATCAAATAATTTTTTTTTCAATATACGCAAGAAGACCTAATGCCTAATGTACTTGTAAGGTTTTATAAACATCCATTTAGGAGAAGAAGCGCATATAAGATTTCGTCTATAGACAAATAAATAGACCTAATGCCTAATGTGTTGGTAAAGTTTTATCAAAATCCAACAGCTGTTTCATTTATTTATGTGCATTTATATAAGCTTAAGGATATTTAATATTTTAAGGTAATTCCTAGTATTTACAGTTTAGAAGCCACTAACAACCATAAAACTAGTCTTTGTTTACATGATGAATTGAGTACCATATAATCCCTATTAAATGCCCCCAGGGGCATTACATTTTTTAAAGAGGGGGCATTTAATTGAGGACAAAAAATAAAATTTGAAACAAGTTGCCAAATATATATTAATAAATTTAAACCACAGACTAACCTTTGAAAATTGTCCAAATGTCAGATTCTTTAAGCTTTTTTATGTAACAATTACAATCTTTACACTGGTCTTATAAGTGGGGTATATACGGCAATGACTGTTCTATTTTCTAATTCCTATTGTTCATCTTGGATTAAAATAGCCTGTCCTGGTTAATCACTTTTGTTTTCTCTTGTCATAATAAGGGGTGGGGACATTTATTATGGGAGGGGCGTTTTTAAGGGAACATCCGGTATATAGTATTAAATGTGAAGTACGTTATACTTAATTGTTGCTATGTCTTTCTGTGCGTTATGGCCGACATACATGATTATGCTATTATAGTCTGTATATATTGCAGATCTAGATTTTCACTTCTGCTTCGGCTTTTTGATGATACTTAATGTCTGTATTACTGGACACTGAACAAACTGAATTAATGCAGACCAGCTTGAACTCACTGACTTTCTACCACTTGTGATCTCCTCATACATATATAGAGATCATAGGGTTACAATAGTTGTACACCTTATGGAAAAGATCTATCAGGGGACAAAACTGAATGAAAACCCGAATCATGTCTTTGACAGTTTTGTGTCCAATGCTGAAAAACATTGCTCCTGGTGCCTTCATCAAAGTAGTTGAATCATTCAACAACATGCTTGCATCAAAGAAACCTCATCACTGCTATTATTCAGCATCAGGAAGTTTGAAAGAATTGGCTGAGTTGGGCAATGGCTCAAAAGAAAACTGGCTGCTCTTACATCATAATGTAAATTTGAAATCTGGTATTCTGTCTGGTAAATTTTATGCCAGATTAGCAGCAAATACAGAAGTTGTGTAAAAAAAATACAATTTGAACATGCCAAAATCTTTACAAAGCAGAAATTAGACAAAAAATGAGGAACAATAACAACAGTGCACAAATAGAGCTATGAGAAGGAACATCATATCAGTTAGGTGTTGCTATGGTCAATGTTTGTGATGTGACAGAAATCTTGTAAAATTCTTCATGAAGACAGTGGTGTACTGTGATATTCAAACAACATCACTTTTCAAAACATGTGATATCATACAGTTAGTAGCTGTTTGTGCAAATGAAAAATTAAATGAGTACATTATGCCATTATAACCAATTTCTGAGGGAGCATCACACATTACTGGACTGACAGTCCATAATAATCTCATGTATCTAAAAGGAAAACCAGGCCAAGGAGAAAGTCTAGATATGTTCTCATGTTGGGTGGAACGGCTTACTCTTAATCATGTTTTTAAAGTTTACAAAGGTTCTGCATCAACCTCTTACATTATGCACAACCATTATACAAGATTCAGTTCTAATTTATGTTTTAGAATTCCAACATTTAAGGATTTGGAAAGAAATCCTTTGCATATAATGGTTGTATTTTAAGGAATAATTGCCAACACATCTTAGGAAATGTACAACAGGAGACAATTTTGAATATAAGACCAGACATTACATTTCAGACTCTTTAGATTAGTTGTTTTTAAGTGAAAATTGTGTCTGTAATATTTTGTGTTTTCTTAATTCTGTAAATGTCCATGTTCATTATAACTTATTATCTATATATTTTAAGGACCACAATAGAAATGATGGGATATTAATTCCCTTTTTTGTGTCATCCTTGTTTATGTTACATGTGTAGTATTACAATAACTTTGTTTATAACTAATTATCTATTTATCTATATTTTATGCTGTTTTAGTGATATAAATTATGTAACTTATTTCTATCTATGTATTGTATGTACCATACTACAGGATCAACACAATCAAATAAATATTATATATGTTGTTCTTGTCATGGTTATAACTCCAAGAAAAGTGTATTCTTACAGGTCACAAATTAACCTTTGCCTCATAATACTGCATTTCCCCACATCTTAAGCAGACGACTTCGAAAACTTTATGGCAAAAGAAGGCATTTTTTGTAATAAGTAATGTCAGAGAGAAATAACCCAATTTTCTTAAATAAATCAATGTTTTGTATATTGGCTTTGGATTTGGAAGAGTCTAAAGGGTTAAGGAAGTTTCATCTTCCAAGACTCGTTAGAGCTTTTGAAATATACAGGCTACTCAATGCTTGTACAGATTTTGTGTCTGATGATACACTGCCTGTATCCAGATCTTGAATGTTACCATATTAACCAAAAATATACATTAAAACTTTGTTATTACAAGCATCGATATCACAAGTACCCAACTTATTTTGAGGTGTTTTTAAGTTCCATCAATTTTTATTCTTAGTTGTGTGTAATTTTCAACCAACAAACAAATACCTTGTTATTGTGAGCACAACATTTATCTTGAGCATTTAATCTGTTGTGATGACTCCTTGAGATAACAAGATTTTACTGTAGTTACAAAATTTAGGAATGTTCAGTATTCAGCGCATAGACAGCACTATCTAATGTTGAGTATGCCACAGATGGTGTTGCAGACAAATATTAATGTTACTGTTTTGGTAGACCACAGTGAGTCAATAAGTATAACTAGATTTATGATTCTAATATGTCAACTATGGACTGTTTGATTGATGACAAAAAAGAAATGGTTAAAAAAATGCTTGTAGTAGTCTTTGTCTGCAGTATTTACAGTTGGCCGTAAGCTGTAATGGTTTATATGGTTTGACACAATTGTTCATGGAGAAAACATTAGGTGGGAAGCCTGGAGTAACATCTCTCAAACACATTATTGAAAATGTTTTTCACTATTTACAGAAGTTCAGAAAATAAGATATTTTATGCTGAGCATATATGTTTTTAGCAGATAATTTTTTTCTTATCTGAATTCAAATGCATTAAACAATCTCAAAAAATGTTGCTAATTACAACATGAAACATATTGAAGGAAGTGTAAAAGTATGTATTTCTTATGTACTAAAATGTAGCTGTAAAACTAATTGTGAATTTAATACCTATTATCTATGGTGAAAGTTCCATTTTTCCCAATAAAAGGAGGTAATAATTGTTAATTTTGTTCAGAAACTAGCATGGCACATATTTCTTTTCATTTCTGTTCAGCATGTATAATAATATACCAGTATTACAAATATTAACAAATTCTCTGTGCTTGAAATTTATTTAAAACAGTAACTATTCTACCAAGTTTTCAACTCATCAGCTTTTGCAGTAAGAATGAATTTTTTATACAAATCATATAATTACTATGTTTTTGTTCTATAGTGTTTAGAAATGCTTAATACAAGTAAATGAATAAAGAAATCATGACTAAATTTATAATAAATTCATTGATATGTTTAAACATAAAAACAACAGTCATTTAAACATTTTTTTTTTCAGAAAGTACTGATAAGTGGTCATTGAAAAGCAGATATGGCAACCAACACTTCTAAATCCCGATCTTTTATTTCATAACATACAAAAAGTGCATACCAAAAATAAATATATGTATATTCTCTGCACTAGTACTTACTCCATGATAAGTCTTGAACAATAAAAGATCTGGTTAGGCAGAGAGACTAAGAACTGCTGCATACACAAATACAATTACATCTGAAACACTTGATAATGTTAGAAAGTGCCTTCAAAAATCTGAAATTAGTCTGTATAGTAACTATTGTGGGACTGAAATCCATGAAAAAAGACAGAATGGTTGCTATATTTTACAACCATGAAATAAAGGACAATATAGGTTAACTTTGATGCTGAAAAGGGAAAAAAAACAGTTTGTTTTCCAGCCATCAAATTCTAAGTTCACCGTGCATTGATGTTCTGCAGTACTAATGAAAATTGCATATCAACTGGATTAAAAATCCAGTTTGTTACTTCAACTGCATTAAGAAAACAGCTAGCAACTCTCTCCCAGGCATTAAATCCAGGTAAAAATGGTCAAGATGTGGGAGTGAAACTCATGGGCCACAACCTGCATGTTCGTAGAGAATATTATGCTTCCATAAAGCGCACTCGAGATTGCTTCAGTCTCCTAAGTGTTGCATACCCTAAACAATGGCTCAATAGGAAGTCTAAAGGGAAAACATCTCAATGAAATTGATGCAATAGATCAATCACAGTAAAAAGTATTCCTTCATTATATTCTGCCTTTGTTTAATATCCATATCCAATGTTTATATATAAATAATTTTGAATACAAACATGCCGACAGTTAGTGGGGAATGGTTCATAATTATTTTTGTTATAAAAGTCTGCTTTGAGACATCTTATTCATGAAAACATGCCTTTGCATATGAGGCTGTATCTAAATTGGCCAATAATTTTGTGCAAAATGATTTATCTTGTGTAACAATCATTTCTATGCAAAGATTTTATTACCATGACTGGGATATAGTCATCTATACTTTGCTTAAATGATTATATAGTACATATAATGTACTCGTTAATGAAATGCTTTGTCTATTGGCAATCAAGTGTTTGAAGGGAGCATGCATGTCCAACAGAGAGTAAGCATAAATGTGGTATTCATCAAGCATTCCTAGACTTCAAGCAGACAAGAATTCTGAAACAGAGCAGAACTTTAGAACTGAAAGTCCTAAATTCAAACTCACTTTTCGACTGGTCTGTAGTTTCCTTTTAATTCTAAATCCAAGAATTTGTTTTGTAAAACTGACCAGGAGTTTGAATTGTTAATTTAGTCATTTAATTCATTTGTCCTACTGTTCATGTATATTTCAAAAGACATTTCATCATGCATGCCAATATATTATGTCAGTTCAGACACATCTTAAATGTGTGCTACATGACCACTAGCTGTTGATGTACTGTATAACACCATTAAACATTAAGATGTTAATGTTTTTTATCAATTTAAAGGGAGGATTTCTAAACAACCTACATCTACCTATGCGTCAGTCCCTCTGCAGCACTTTTGTTTGGAGTATAGCTCTGTAATCATTAATCAGATTAACTTGAAACCTTTAATGCTAGGTGTATGACAACAATATGTAGGATTGCTGAGCTCAGAAAACCATATTTGTACATTCACAATTTTAAAATTAATTATATTGAACTCATCCTTCAACTTCTTCATTTTCTTTTCATTTTATGTGATAGATTTTGTCTGAGTTTAATTCATATTGCCTTCAAATTGGCTTATTTGTGAAATACAGATTGAAATTGGTCAATTATTCAATGTTTATATTATAAGTCACTTAGTTCATTCATTATCTTGCAGAAGTGGAGCAACCTAGCAATGATAATGACGATGATAATGATGACAATGATGACATCACTGAGGAAAATTGTCCCAGTGCCACTGAATGTGCATATGTGAACAACAGATCTGCTGTACTGAAACTAAGTGACAATTATTCTGGTAATTCTGATGATGATGATAAAGTTCCAAATAAGAGACAATCAAGTGAGGAAACTTTTTTTAGTTGTAAGGAAGAGTCTAAAGTAACCTCTTTGTCCACCTCACTGTCTTTTACACTATTTTCAGCAGAGAAAGAATGAAGGAATTTGATTCAAACTTAAAATATAGAAGGAGAGGAAGTGGACGGTACAAACACCATAGTGCCACTTATGTATTGTTATATCTTTATCAGTGCCTAAAAAAGTGCATACCATAATAACACTTCTTTATTTTGCTCATACTTAAGTTGAAATGTCAAACTTTCCTTTATTAATTTTCCTTGTCCATTCATTATGTCAAATTCAGTTATTACAACACTTGATAAATGACATTCCTAGAGCATTCTACTGATACCCTTGTTTCATTTAGATTTGTAATATTTTATGGGTGGTTAACAGTGACCTAGTGACCTATAATCAGGTAATTTTCTAAGCAAATTACAAAATACATATTGTTTGTAAGGAATACTCATAATACTGGTTATTATATATTGTGTTATGAATTTTGGATTGAAATATATTTTTCTATTCTGTTTTAATGTCAATTAAAAATGTTTAGCTCAGTTGCTGATTTATAGTGAATATTTGTTATGCAAATTTTCCAACAATATACAGTCAATCTTGCCCACGTGTATTAAGCGACCTTTTCTTTAAGCGACCACTTCAAAATCCAACCAATTGTTTTTTTCACTATGTTTTTAATGTATTAAATGACCTTTGCTCAACAAGACCAGCGACCGCCAATTCGTCGGCAAAATGAGACTGATCTTTTTATTAAGCGACAGTGTTAGCTGTCAAATCGTTTCTTCCGGTAGAATGTAATAAGCAAACACAGGTGTCCAAAATTAACCCGTGTCAAACATGTGAAAAATATTAACGGTTGCTAATTGATTCATAAATGATGTGCAATTGCGTATCATCCAATCAAATCATCCAAAACAAGACCATGCTCCGTCTTTATGCATAAACACATACATTAAATTCAATCACTACTGTGACGTCATTTGCATTTGAAATGTATTTTGTAATTTCTTGTGTGTATATTTTATAAAAAATAAAACATCCTTTGTGAAAGTAGCATTTCCAGAGAATGTAGTCTGAACAAACTGTTAATAGTCGTTTCTAAATATAAATCATATGAAGAGGAGCAATGGAAGATAGTATAGAATATAGTGACCAATGCATAACTCTGTACTTCATGCAAAGGCAAGAAAGTTGGAGTTTGAATACTATGTACAATGGAGGAGAAGAATGTTGTTGAAAATGGTCTTAGAAAGTGCTTCAGACTAACATTTCCACCAAAAAAGTTTGAATGTAAAGAACTTATGAAACAAAATCCAGTACTTTTTAGACAATCATGAACAATGGTAAAGGGATATGTCTGAACTAGGGTACTTCCCCCTGCAAAGAATTCTTCAAACAAGAAAAGTAAAAGGACAACTTATTGTTCTGCATAAGGTGCAGGTGGTAGCTGAACTGAACCATTACATCCAGGCACATAGCTTCTATTAGGCAGTACTAGGCATTTGCCTAGCCTTGATTTCCAAAAATAATTGCTATCTTTGACTATTTATATAACTAAAATTATGATTTTTTTCACTTCTAATGGTCATCAAATACCCCAAAATATCTTTGTGTCATTTATCATATTTCAATTTGTAGTAACACATAGAGATTGATCATACTATGTCTACAGAGCAACAGATAAGTTGCGTATTTGCATATTTACTCAAATAAATTGACAAAATATGCAACTGAAACTATTTTAGATGAGTATCAAAAAGCAATTACAAAAGCAAAATACCCAGTTAAAATATTTATGAAGCGTATCGAAATCAATTTTCATCAATATACAGACATATCATCATTTTCTACTGCCAGTTGTTCCTCATTGTCTCGGACAAACGTTGTAGCAATGTGGTCCAATAACAAGTGAATGTGTTCAGTTCGGGAGTGTGTATTCCCTAGCACTGGGAAATAAGAAAAATAATTGAGTGCACTTCCTCAGGTTTTGAAAATCTTAGTGTTTTATTTTTTGATTATTTGCGCAACAGGTATAATAAAAATGAGTGGAAAAATAAAATAATTAAACCCAAGGGTTGTGGAATTCGGACCCAAACTTTAGCGACAATTTTTATTAAAATTTCAATTAACTTCGCACTGTTCAAAGACACATTTTCAGACAAGATATATGAACAATTTTATGTTGTCATGAATACCCAATTGATATAAAAAAATCATAGAGTAACAGGTTTCAGAAAACTCAATTATGTTGGGAAAAACCCAATTCAAAATGAAATGATTGGAGTAATACCCAATTCACTGAGAAAGCTTATCTGTTGCTCTGCATGTATGTTTTGAATGAACAATTATTATGTATTATATTCACCCATATAGTGATTGGGAGAAGCATGCGCCATGCGCTATAGTCACATTAAAATTTAAAATATCATTGTCTTTGGATGTGCCTGTGGCACATTCACGTTTTCAATCTTTTCATGTATGAAATGAAGTGAGTACGATGTAAATATTGCTGCTCTGCGTCATCGGATACTTAATGCAATTCTTTCTTTTTGCAAAAGCAAGTACTTAATGATAGACGCTCTGTGTCATCAGTTGCTTTACACCTGCTTTTTCTTTATGCAACAAGCACCTAGCAGATAGACACTTATAAATAGTTATGAAAACTGTTTTAATTGCTACTCAGTTATCGCCATATGAAAATGGCACATTGGTTTTCAAAATGTCACACTTATTTTGCATCCAAAAGGGCCATTGTCCATTAAGAAAATTTCTTTCCCGATCAATGGGTATGTTTAGTATTAAAATGGAGTCACAATCAAATTAACAGCTGAAGGATCAACTTCATGCATAAAATAGTAAATATCAAGAAGCAACAAATATAGACCATTTAAAAGGATAATATATTAATAAGAATAAAGAATAACAGATGACAATTCTGGTAATATGAGTGTAGACAATGACAATTCTGGTAATTTGAGAGCTGATATTGACGATTCTGGTAAAATGAGTGCTGGCATTAACAATTCTGATACAATTAGAGCTGGCAATGACAATTCTGGTAAAATGAGGGCAGATGATGACAACTCTGGTAATATGAGAGCTGATATTGACAATGATGGTAAAATGAGGGCAGATGATGACAATTCTGGTAATATGAGAGCTGATATTGACAATGATGGTAAAATGAGGGCAGATGATGCCAATTCTGGTAATATGAGAACTGATATTGACAATGATGGTAAAATGAGGGCAGATGTTGACAATTCTGGTAATATGAGAGCAGATATTGACAATGATGGTAATATGAGAGCTGATATTGACAATGATGATAAAATGAGGGCAGATGATGACAATTCTGGTAAAATAAGAATAGATGATGACAATTCTGTCACCATGAAAACTGATAATGACAGTGCCTGTTATATGAGTGATGATATTGACAATTCTGGTAAAATGATTGCTGATGCTGACAATTCTGGTAATATGAGAGCTGATATTGACAATTCTGGTAAAATGATTGCTGATGCTGACAATTCTGGTAATATGAGAGCTGATATTGACAATTCTGGTAAAATGATTGCTGATGCTGATAACTCTGGTAAAATGAGTGCTGATATTGACAATTCTGGTAATATGAGAGCTGATATTGACAATTCTGGTAAAATGAAGACAGATGGAGACAATTCTGGTAAAATGAGGGCAGATGGTGACAATTTTGGTAAAATGAGTTCACATGATAACAATTCTGGTGATATGAGTGATGATAATGACATTTCTGGTGATATGAGTGTTGATGATGATAATTCAACTAATATAAGTGATGATAATGACATTTCTGGTGATATGAGTGTTGATGATGATAATTCAACTAATATAAGTGATGATAATGACAATTCTGGTAGTATGAATGCTACTTCTGATGATGATAATATTCCACTGATGCAGCTTTCAAAAGATGAAAAAAAGACAAATGATAAAATTTGAACAAACACTGTGGAAGGCAGTGATATGGAAAATTGTATTAAAAGGGGGAGGGGATGCAAAAGTGTGAAAATGACTCAAAATTGAAAGAAAATGTAACGAAACAACAAAGGATTATGGGCCAAAGGTATGAAACAGAAGTTGGGAAAGTAAGAGCTGAATGGATGATGAAAAATAGATGTGGCCAAAGCTGTAGATTCAAATGCCATGATAAGTTTTCTGATGAAGAGAGGCAAAAAAATGGCTTTCAGTAGCTTGGAGAGGACTTTAATCTAAAGTATGCTGTACGTAAAATTAATGTAACAGTATCTAATTCCAGACGTACAAATAGTGTGAATTGGCTTCTTCCAAGGAAAATAGAACCTGCAAGGCATTTTTCATTGAAACTTAGCAATATCACCAAGATCTATCTACAGCACATCAAAAGCAGACACATATGGGAGTGTGTGTGCAGATGAGAATAGAAGACATCATTGTAATAGACCAAATGAAACATCATCTGAAGGGTTTGTTAATCAGGTTCATGCAAATATTGAATCATTTAAGCCAGTTGATAGCCATTATTGTCTGAAAGACACTGCCAAACAGTATTTGCCATCAGACTTAATGTTGCTAGGATGTTTCATATGTACACGGAATACTACCAATCAAAGCCTTTACCTCCTGTAGAAATATCAACTTACAAAAGAATATCAATTCGGTCTATAATCTTAGTTTTCATACCCCTGAAAGATCAATGCAACTTATGGGCCTCACACAATAATGCTACCTTAGGTGAAAAGGAACAAATGGAGAATGAGTACAGGGGTGTACACATGTAGCCAGTAAGCTAACAAAAGTAAAAGGGGGTCTGAGGGTTCCTCCCAGAAGTGGGCAAAGGGGCAATGCTGCCTATGGGGAAAAAGTAGCCAGCGATAGTGTTCAAATAACCGGTTGATTTTTCTGGCTCCTTCTTATGCCCCTATGAGTATGAAAGCCATATAAGAAATAAAAATGTTGTGAATAAAATCAAATTAAATTCTAAAGAAGCTATCCTCCCAGAGGTAACGTCTGTGCTGCTTTGATCTGGAGCAATTTCTTCTCACTCCTCATAGATTTGAATCAAGTTCATATGACAAAAGATTAAGCATCTTCAATTTCACAGAATATGATCTAGGTATAAAGGATGGTTATTGTTACACTTGGAATGAAACTGTTGCTAAGTGTGGAGGCTCGGAAATTGCATCTTGTGTGCAGTGCTCCATTGCTTAAAAGACTAAGACTGGAATAAAGAATTTTGGTTTAGTGGTACCTGCCAGGGACAGAATAAAAATAGGCAAAAACTATGTTTTGGTATTGCATGCACCATTTTAATTTGAACAGTATAACCCACTATTGAAAAAATGATTCAATTCATCAATTGAACATACAAGTGGAAATTAAATAATTTTCCCAACATCCCAGTGGGCTGCTACTGTAAGGACTGCAAGACGAAATGTGATCACATCTTCCAATGCGATGGAAATGTCCTTAGTAGAATTTTTTTATTTCAAAATTATACAAGAAAATATTAAAGGCTTTGAATATAACACTGAAGAATACTGGGGGGTTGTAGTTTTTACTTATCTGCAGATTCATGTCATATAGTAATGTATCAAGCTGATCATGATGGACCTTTTAAGACTGACCTTCACAAAAATCTAGGAACAAAATGAATCCTACAACAATCAAGTTGTTACAATTAAGAGAAGGTACTATTCCAGACTTGCAGGAAAACTATTCAGATTCAACATGTTTTTTACCTGTTCTAATCACACAAGTAATTTTTAAAATATAAGAGAAAAAGGAACTTTAAGCTCACCTTCCTGTTAGGCTTTTTTGTAGTAAAAGTAGTATGAGAGTTTATATACGTTTACTAAATTACTAATTCTTCTTTTTACAGTTAATTGTACAGGTCATGTTTGATGTTTTTATGTTAAATTTTAATGTAACTTTTATTCATGCTTTATGCCAAAAATCCATTCTTAATGCTTAAATAGAGGATATTGAATAAGTGTAGGTTCAATACTGAATTCTTTGAACTCATTGAATAAAAATCTAGTATACGAGCCTATGGCCAGTGTTGCGTTCAGCCACTGATTTTGTCTTCCCCAAGGGTGGCCTTTATTCACATGTTTGACTGTATGCATAATTAAAAGGATGTGTATAAAAATATCCCATTTTATTTTATAGTTTGATGTCCTTTGAATAATTAATAACTGTTTCAGGCCTGACACTTTCAAAAATCAAGATGAATTCGAGTAATTCAGATATTTCAGGTACCCATTGCAGCCCTATTAAACCCCATGTAGATTTACAGCAAATCATCCCAAAGTGGGTACCTTACAGGAAACTGTTTTGTCCTCCATTTTTTGTGTGTTCCTGTTTTTGGTGGGTTTCAGGCTGTGAGACTTTGAGGAAGGTGATATGTTGGGGAAGGTAGGATGTTTTGTTATTATCACTATTATTATTATGTGCATAGATTGTAGCTATTAAGTTAACACAGTCAAACAATGATTTATTTATATTTCTGTTCCCATATCATCTATATGACTGTAGAGTGTCATTACTTTAAGAGTGATATAACTGTTATAGGATTGTACAGAGATATGTATCATATGTACTTTTAGGCCATACCAAATGGATACTTGTTAAGCATCCTCAGATTTTATTAAAAAGAAAATCACTCATATAACGTTGTAAAATTATTACAGCCACTGTTTTTTCATAACCTTTGAGCAGAAATTTATCAGGGAATGGTAACGTGTCAACTTGTATAACATATTGAGCAAGTTGGAATTCACATGTTTATGTAATGCATGTCATAATGGGGGCCACAATGTACAAATGTCTTGCAAGTTTCTCAATATAAGCTTGTTTATTTCTATCATTCACAAATCATTCGCTGGAGAATATCAACTGCCTTTCCTACAACTTTACACCCACACCGGCTCTTAGCCCATACTTCTTGTTTTGTTTGTTAAAAGATTTCACTCATAAGATCTTGAGGTTAGTAAAATGGATAAATTAAGAGCATCATATCCAGCAAGAAAGAAGCTGGCCATCATAAAGTATGCTGAAGCACACAGTAATTGGGCTGCTGGATGAGAGTATAATGTATCTGAGGCTTACGTAAGAAGATGGTAGTGTTTAGCATTGTCTCCAACAATGGCCATCAAAGAAAATGGCCACTTGTGGTGCAAAACCACAACATCATGAGGTTGAGAAGATGTTCGACTGAGTCGCAGATTGTCCCTGGCAGGGCACAGTGGTTTCCTCAGTCGAAATAAAGACTCACAGTCACCATGATGACAAAAGAAATGAGTCAGCCAAGCTTTAAAGTGTCCGTTGACTGGTCAAATAGGTTCATGAAGAGACACAACCTGTCCGTAAGAAGGCATACCCACATCTCCTAAAATCTGCCCAAAGACCATGAGGAGAAGCTGGTTGCCTTCCAACAAATCATTATAAAGAAACGTCTGGAAATTGATCTCCCATTGAGTCAGATAAAGAATATTGACCAGACTCCCAGACATTTGATCTGCCATACAATAGATTTGAAGAGGAAGATATCCACCACAGTAAACACAACTGGAAATGAAAGAACCATCTCACAGTCATGCTGTTTTGTACAGCTGATGGGGAAAGCTACCACCCTAGATCATCTTCATGCAGTTGTTAATGAGCGGCATGAGACCCATGTTCGAACCTAACCAAGATATCATTAAGACAACCTTTTTGATAAGGTTTGGTGAAGATCAAATCAAACTTGTGACCCATAGAGTGTTAACAAGGTTTTCCTATGATTTGACCTGGTGACCTACTTTTTGATCTAAGATAACCAATGTTCATACATAATCAAGATATTATTAAGACAAGCATTTTAACAAGGTTTAGTGAAGATCCAATCAAAACTGTGACCCATAGAGAGTTAACAAGGTTTTTCTATGATGTGACCTGATGACCTAGTTTTCGAACCCAGATGACCCATGTTCAAACTTAACCAAGTTATCACTAAAACAATCATTTTGATAAGGTTTGGTGAAGATCCAATCAAAACTGTCACCCCTGGAGCGTTAACAAGATTTCCCAAATGATTTGACCTAATGACCTAGTTTTGACCCCAGATGACCCATGTTCGATATTTTTCAAGTTATTAATAAAAGAAATGTTCTGACAAAGTTTGATGAAGATTCAATCAAAATTGCGACTTCTGGGTTTTCTGGTGCATTGACCTAGTTGTAGCCCTGTTGTTAGTGTAGGCCATGTACATTAGTTATTACTTTTCATTTCTTAGTCACTTTCCGTTACATATAGGTGAATTGGGTTAATTAAACAGCTGACATCTGTCACTTATTCCGCTTCCTTCGAGCTTGACAGTCATTTTCTGCTATCATCGAGTTGTTAGTATTTTATCATAGTACATCCAGGTTATTTATTGGTAAGTCTGTGGGTTAAGGTTTTTTATTTATTGTCTGTAGGTTAAAATTTGCACATGTTGATTATTATTATGCATATTTTTACAGTTGCACTTTCCATCCAGCCTTTTCATGAAAGACAGAGAGTCAGTCCAACGTACCACATATTGTTGTATGTATGGTGTTTTATCTTTTGTATCATTGACATTTTCTAATTTTCAGTATCGTACTATTGTAAAGCCTAAGTCATTTCATTTTAGTAATTATGTACATGTGTTTTCAGACAAGGTGCTACACCCGACTAGAAATGTATCTTGTCCATTTCTAATTTATATAATAAGTTACATGTTATGTTTTGTATCGTTGTAGGAAGAGCCATCTCATGGTCCCCTCAGTGTTACATACTTTTGTGTTACAACGTGTGCCAGTATACATATATATATTGTGTGTGCAGAATAAATAATTATTTATATTTAATAATCAAGACATTTGCCTTGGGTTGTGTTGTCAGCCCCTTTGAAGGGTAGTTACATAGTGACATAGTTTTTGAATGGAGATGACCCATATTTGCACAATTTTATAAGATACATTAATACAAACATTCTGACAAAGTTTCATGAAGATCCAATCAAATCTGCATCTGTAGTGTTAACAAATTTTCCATTCTATTTGACCTGGTGACCTAGTTTTTGACCCCTGATGACCCATGTTTGAACTTGTCCAAGATATCATTGAGATAAACATTCTGACCAGTTCTGATGAAGATTCGCTCAAAAGTCTAATAACTAGAGCATTAACAACACCCCAAGTATGGACGACGGATGATGGACAATGTATGCCGGAGTAGACTGACTGATGACTATAGCTCTCCTAGCACTACATGTTCATGTGAGCTAAAAAGTAGTCATGTTTGGGATCAATTAAAAAAAGTAGCCAAGTTTGATGTTACTTGCAAAAAGTAGCTAAGTTTGGGTTTACTTGTAAAAAGAGGTCATGTTTGGGCTCACTTGAAAATATTAGTCAAGTTTGGGGCCACTTGATGAAGTAGCCATATTTGATGTTACCTGAAAAGTAGTCATGTTTGATGCTGCTTGAAAAAAGTAGTCATGCTTAGGGTCACTTGAAAAAAACTACTCATGTTTAGGCTTGCTTGAAAAAAACTACTCATGTTTAGGGTTACTTGAAAAAAGTAGTCATGTTTGATGTTACTTGAAAAAAGTAGTCATGTTTAGGGTAACTTGGAAAAAGTAGTCATGTTTGATGTTACTTGTAAAAAGAAGTCATATTTAGGGTTACTTCAAACAAGAGGGCCAAGATGGTCCTTTTTCGCTCACCTGAGAAAAGATTGCAACTTTTATGGTTTTCCTGTGATTTGAAATGGTGACCTAGTTTTCAACCTGAGTTGACCCATGTTCAATCCCGTTCATGATATCATTAATACAAACATTCTGACACAGGTAAACAAAGATCCAATCAAAACTGTGACCTCTAGAAGGTTAGCAAGGTTTACCAGTGATTTGACCTGGTGACCTAGTGACCTAGTTTTTAATCCCAGGTAACCCATGATCGAATTCAACCAAGATATCATTAAGACAATCATTTTGACAAGGTTTGGTGAACCTCCAATCAACACTGTGACCAATAGAGGGTTAACAAAGTTTTCAAAAGATTTGACCTGGTGACCTAGTTTTTGACCCCAGATGACCCATATTCGAACCTGTCCAAGATATCATTAGGACTACAATTGGTGAACCTACAATCAGAACTGTGACTCCTAGAGTGCTAATAAGGTTTTTCTATGCTTTGACCTGCTGACCTAGTTTTTGACCCAAGATAACCCATATTTGGACAAGATATCATTGTGACAAACATTCTGACAAAGGTTGCGGATGATCTAATTAAAACTGTTGCCACTAGAGGGTTAACAAGGTTTTCCAGTGATTAGACCTAGTGACCTAATTTTTGACCCCAGATGACCCATGTTCGAACTTAACTAAGATATCATTAAGAAAAGCATTTTCACAAGGTTTAGTGAACCTCCAATGAAAATTGCAACCTCTAGAGCATTAACAAGGTTTTCTGGGGCACTGACCTAGTTAACTAGTTTTTGACCCTAAATGACCCATGTTCAAATTTAGTCAAGATATTATTGAGACAAGCATTTTGACAAGGCTTGGTGAAGATCCAATCATAACTCTGACCCCTAGAGCGTTTACAAGGTTTTTCTATGATTTGACCTTGTGACCTAATTTCTGACCCCAGATGGTCCATGTTCAAACTTGTCCAAGATATTATTTAAACAAAGTTTCTGACAAAGTTTGATGAAGTTTCAATCAAACTTGCAACCTCTAGAGCATTAACAAGGTTTTCTGGTGTGCTGACCTAGTGACTTTTGACTGGGAATGGCCCATATTTGCCTTATTTTACAAAATCATTTATACAAACATTCTGACAAAGTTTCATAAAGATCCAATCAAACCTGTGATTTCTAGAGTGTTCACAAATTTTCCATTCTATTTGACCTACTTTTTGACCCAAGATAACCCATGTTCAAACATAATCAAAATATCATCAAGACAAGCATTATGACATGGTTTAGTGAAGATCCAATCAGAACTGTGACCTCTTGAAGGTTAGCAAGGTCTTTCAATGATTTAACCTGGTGACCTAGTTTTTGGCCCTAGATGACCCATTTTCAAACTTGTCCAAGATATTCATAAAGCAAACTTCCGATAAAGTTTGATGAAGATTCAATAAAAATTGTGACCTCAAGTTATTGAGTCTGTTTATCCTCGCCTCCGGGTTATCCCCATATGGGCGAGCATTCACTATCTTTAACAATAAACTGTAGTAAAGTATTTAGCCTATTTTTATAAAAACAATTTTTAAAACAATCTTGCAGGGGTAGGCTATTTTTAGTGAATGTTTGTATGTCTGTCTTCTTTTTTTTTTTAACTTATGATACGTTGACTATTATAATATACTGTTTTATTTTATTACTTTTTCACAGAAGAAGGGGGATCTATAATATTATATAACTATTTTATTTTACTAATTTGTTATGATAGTCTTTACTTGTTTTAGTAAAACTATTCGGTTTCACTGTTTTATCAATATAATTCATAATTTCTATTTCATTTCTTAATTGATAAAAAAAGTATGGGGGATCTGTGTTATTTTTTACAATTTTAATTTATATTCTAAGATTGGTATATATAGCTATTATATCTAACATAGCTATTTTTTTTTTATTTTTATTAAGAAATGAGTTGATGTTTCTATTATTAACATTATTGTATATAGACTACCATCCTGATATTCATGTAACTTTGATATATTATTATTAAAGAGATAAAAAGTTTTTGCCCACTTGGATACCATAGTAAATAAGTACTTTCCGATATGTGGTTTGCATTCTCTTTTACAACATATATAAGAGGATGCAAACTCTTGAGTGATTCTGATATAGCGTGTGCTTCATCTAATGATCGGAATCACTTGTTTTTTGCGGCCAGCCGCATTTATAAAAGTATGATGAAGTCTTTGATACATACCAGAAAGTATGATGATTTAAAAAAAATAACCCCCAGGACCTAAATTATAATTATTTAATTAAATTTATCTTAAAATAAAATATGAATAATTCAGGACTGGTAGTCATTAAAAAATTTGTTCACCCTCTGTGTAGTAATTAAAACAATAATTAAAATAGTAAGGGATAAAAAATAATGTTTTCTGGGGGAGCAAACAAAAAACGGCTTACTTTTTAGGGCCATAAAAATAACTAAGTAAAAGGGGACAAAAAGTAATAACTGTTAAAATTATATTACATATGCATATTTACAACTAAAATACTTTCTACACAGAGGGGTGAAACTTTATTAAAAATGAAGTAGTCCTTTTTCTAGTATACTGAGACCATTCTTTTTTGTTCAGTGATGCTGGTGGATCAGGTAAAGGCAACTCGTAACAAACATGCCCCAGTTTTTATACATATTTAAGGAAAAAATTCTGTGTTGATAGTGCATGCCATGATTCCAAAGACTGTGAGTGTTATAGTCTACACAGTACTTTGGTGGCATGCACTATTTGTATAGTGATATATTATTGGTGTTTACTGGTTTTGAAGTTTTTGTAGGGGTATTAAAATGTACTGATGGTCTGATAGTGACCTTAGCACTTTGATCAGTCCGATCAGTTTTTGGGGATTTTAATAAAAAGGGCCTGTCATTGAATATTGGGATCCAGAGAGTGGCCTAGAAGCTCAATCTGGGCTCAGTCATGTTTATCGTCCCATGACTGTTAATTGAGCCATCTGGTCACACCCAAACCCCAATAACAACTGTTATTTAACCGGTAGGGTTTTAACTGGGGCTATTTGTTTCACATTTCAGTACTCCTGTAATGGGTGGGCCAGAGTTCACTCCCTTTCCTAGTCCAGACATAAGTGTGCTAGATTGTCAAAAAAAGGTATTTATTTTCTTTTATTGTTATTAGATGTCATTGAAATAATTTTTATACTTTGTTCGTGTTTATAAAAAAGAAGAAAAGAAAAGAAGAATGTAACATTATTCCATATAGGTATTAACCTTTATATAGATTGAATAATAAAAGGTACAATGTAATTTAGGAGTGATCATAGACTTTGACTGCTATGAAGTATAATTTTACCTCTGCAATAAATATGTTTATTCTTTCTTAAAAATTGTGTGTATTTATAATAAGAGGTTTATATCTATATATATTATTGTCATTTATAGAGACAATGCTAGAAAAAAAAATAGTTTTATTATTAAGAGAGACGTTTTGCAGCCCAACTGATTGTGCAGTATATAATTAATTAGAAACCTGTATAAGATATTTCATGTTACAATAAGGTTAACATAACATTAAAAAAAAAAAAAAAAAGAAAAATGAGAAAAATGAAAATAGATAGAAAAAAAGAAAAAAAAAGAAAAAAAAAGGATTATTTATTTATGAATGTATTTTTATTCTCATTGAAACATGTGATACCAATACTTATAGTTAACCTATGTATTAATGAAGGTATCAGGAAGTTAAAAAAGGTTTATTCATTAGAATAGTTTATGTTATATTGAGATAAATGAGATTGTGCTTAAAATAATTCATGTGTCAATAAAGGTCACATGAAGTTTTTTTAAAAAAAAAAGAAAAAATATTTATTAAAATATTTTATTTTTGGTATAGGGATCACAACAGTTGGGCTGCTTGTGCACACCTGCCTGGACCTGGGGCCTTAGATTTTATTTGTCATCTGACAAGATTTTATGTATTTTTCTAAGGCTTTGAAGACTGAGCTTTTTACTGCCCCGCTCGGATTGAGAATATTTTCAAGATTAAAAACCAAGCCTAAATTTACAAGGGCAGCTTTTAGCTCTAGTCTGGGAGTGAAGTGAGCCCCACAGTGTAGCAGATAGTGACTGGTTGTGTTCAATACTCTACACTGGGCGCAAATAGGGTCCAGTCCCAGGATATGTTTTCCATGGGCTCCAGACAACAGATTTGCCCCCAGTCTCAGACAGGTGATGCATTTGTCTATCATTTGATCTGAGGAATAGACATCAGGCCATCTGAGCCCCACTGAGTATTGGACAGAATCACAGCCATCCTGTTTCACGCTGGAATAATAACTCCTCCAGCGCTTAATGGACTGTGACCTGACCAATGAACTTACCTCAGTGGGTGAGAGATTGACTTTAGTATCTACAGTCACATGATCCAGGCCAGATTTGGCGGCTCTGTCCGCCGCCTCATTTCCTTCCACACCTATATGAGCTGGGCACCAAACTAGAGTAATATCCAGACCAGCTTGTTGGATGGAATAATTTAGGATGATAATTTTTTCTAAAAGGTCTGGTCTGGATTTACTATGATAATTTTGGATTGATTGCAGTGCCGAAAGTGAGTCCGAATAGATAACTGATTTTTTGGGTTTATGATGAAAAAACCCAGCTCATTGAATTAATTAGGGCTATCATTTCTGCTGAATAGATTGAAAGATTATCAGAGAGTCTATCAACAGAAGAAAAGTTTTTTGAAGGTATATAAAAAGCTGCTGCAACTTTGCCAGAATTT
Source organism: Lutraria rhynchaena (assembly GCA_008271625.1). NCBI lineage: Eukaryota > Metazoa > Mollusca > Bivalvia > Venerida > Mactridae > Lutraria > Lutraria rhynchaena. Next base: position 4,458,686 of record VIBL01000014.1, on the reverse strand, counting down.
GGACATTTAGAGCCATCCGTATAAATACTTAGATAGTTATTGTAAAATTGTTCAGTATGTAAGTTAAATGAATTTTACTTAGGTGTGGAAGGTCCGTTTTTAAGTTTTTTAAAGATAGTGATAAATCTATATGCGGTGGGGACATTAACCATGGATGTTCAATTACTGACCTGAAATCTGCTACCTGTATGTCTTTGAGACTGAATCCCTCCACCAAGAGTTGAGTAAGGGCCCCAATTGGAGGGGCATTTTTTTGAGATTGCTCTTTGTGAAGTGACCAGTCCCAAAGATGAAGTTCACAGGGTTATTTCCCCTTGATTGTGCTCTGGCCCAGTATTTGACAGTATGAGCCATGCGCCTGCTTCCAGTTTATGTGTAGGTGTGGAGCTCAGGGCCCCCAGGGCTACCCTAAGGGCTTTATATTGAATTTGATCTAGTTTTTTTAGTAGGAATGGGGCAGCGACAGCATAAATTTCTGCACCGTAATCAATTTTGGATCTAATTAGTGATTTATATAGGAGCAGTAAGCTTTTTTTATCTGCTCCAAAGTCAGTATTTTTGAGTATTTTCATCATATTAATGTTTGTGGTACACTTTTTAATTAAATATTATATGTGTTGCTTAAAAGTTAATTTTCTATCTAAAATCATGCCTAAAAATTTTGTTGCAGTTTCAAATTGGATTTGTGTACCACCTAGGTGTATGTCTAATTTATGCTGCTGCTGGTTCCCAAACAAGATACCAACAGTTTTTTCTTTTGATATTTTAAATCCCCAATCTTGTGCCCATTCCCAAATCATGTCTAACCCTTTTTGTGCCTTTTTGGCCATTATTTTTAAATTTTTGCCTGTTATCCATGTGCCTGAATCATCTGCAAATTGACTGAGAGACATGTCGGATTTTGAAATGGATACAGGTAGATTATTGATTAATAAATTAAATAAAAGAGGTGAAAGAATCGCGCCCTGAGGGGTACCTCTCGAGATATTTTCTTGATCTGAGAGGGTACCATTTGCCCTTACTTGAATTTTGCGCCCTTCTAGAAAGGACCTGAGGTATTGGAAACAAGCTCCTGTTATGCCATATTCTTTTAGTTTAAAAAGTACACCGAAGTGCCAAGTTAAATCAAATGCTGCCTGGAGGTCTAAGAAAATGGCTAGCACTGTGTGGCCAAAACGATGTCATGTTGTAAGCGAGCTAATTGGTCTAAAGTGCTCCTTCCCTTTCTAAAGCCAGATTGAGAGGGGTTTAGATAATTATTAAATTCAATATGATGGTCTAAACGGGCCTTTACCATCGCCTCTAGCAATTTCCCAGAGTGTGATGTAAGGCTTATTGGTCTATAAGATTTTGGTTCTTCACTGTTTTTGTCAGGTTTTTTGATAGGTATAATGCAAGCTTCTTTCCAATTTGTTGGATATTTGCCTTCACCCCACACCCTGTTATAAAGATTAAGCCAAATATTTAAAGTTTCATCTGACATATGCTTAAACATTGAGTATGTAATTTTGTCTAATCCAGGGGCGGAGTTGCGTCTGTCATGAATACATTTTTTAAGTTCTATTAGTGAAAAAGGTTTGTTTAAAGGTGTATCTTTTAGCCCCGGCTCATTTACTTTGTCGCTATGCTGTGACTCAAATTGTTTTTGATATGCCAAAGTTTCAGGAGGTAGATTTGAGTCACTTGATACTTCTTTGTAATGTTTTACTAAAAATTGAGCCTTTTCAAAGGGTGTTTTAGCAATTTCATTTTTATATTTTATTAACGGTACAGGGTTAATAATTTTGCCTGTTAATTTTTTAATTTTGTTCCAAAATAGTTTAGAATTGGCTTGAGGAAAAGTAATGGATTCACAAAATATTTGCCAATTCTTTTGTTTTGCTTCTATTATTGTTTTTTTGCATGTTTTTCTGCGTCTTTTAATTTTTCAATATTATCAGGGCAAGGATTTCTTTTTGCCCTATTTAAAGCTTTTTTTCTGCCCTGTACCGCTTCATGACAATCATCATTCCACCACTGGACTTGAATTTTTGGTTTTCTTTTGGGTACAGTAGATGGTGTACTTTCCTTTACCATGTGTAGAATTGACTTTGTTAAATTTTGCAAGTGTTGATTGATATCATCAGAGAAGACCTGGTTTTCATGTATTGTATTACAGAGAATTTTGAATTTTTCCCAATCTGTCTTTTTTAAATTTAGATTATTATTTTCAGAATTTTGATTTAGAGGGTTTTGACCATTGATCGAAATTAGGATTGGGAAATGATCTGACCCCAGGGTATCATCATGAACTCCCCAAGCTGAAACTGAAGCAATTTTAGATGTGCCAAAGGTTAAATCTATGTTTGTTAATTTCCCAGTTGATTGATCTATCCTTGTTGGAGTGCCATCATTGAATAGAATCAAATCATGTTTTTCAGCCCATTCCAAAATATCCCTCCCATGACGGTCTATAAATAATGATCCCCACTCAACATGGTGAGCATTAAAATCCCCTGTTATTATACTGTTAATTGCCTCATTTTGAGTTGGAAAGCTCTTTATGATGTGATCTAAAGATTCAAGATCACATCCTCTGGAATAAATATTTGCCAAAAGTAAAGATTGTTTGGTGAAATGTATTTTTATTAATTGGTACTCTATTTTAGAGTTACCATTTTGATCCCTGGGGTTGTCTACCCTGATGTATTCATAATTCAGTGAGTTTTTGATGTATATTGCCAATCCTCCACATATAGTTTTTTTTTCTAAGAAAGGTTTATATTCCAAATTGAATCCAGGAATATTTTTTGATGTCCTACTGTTAAACTTAGCTTCCTGGATACATAAAACATCTACATGTGGGTTTTTATTTAAAAGAAGTTTTAATTCAGAAAGTTTTTGAGCATTTAATATTTGAGCATTGAATGATATTACATTAAGGTTTCTACACATGGTTTGGCCTTGTTTTGGCTGTTTTATTTTGGGCCACTCTATACTGTTGCCTACTAGGAGACTGTGATGGGATTCTACTCAGCAGTCTCCTACCCATTTTAAGTTTTCCAGGAGTACTGGTTGCCTTTACCCTGATCCTTACTCTTCTGCCAGGTGTTGGTGGCTGAGTGCCTTTAGACACCCCCGGTATTGTGTTTTTTTGTTTGTTATTAGTGTGATTTTGATTTATTTCTTTTTTTTGTGATGTTTCTAGTTTTGGGAATAATTGCTTTTCTAAAGAATTTTGTATAAATGTATGTAAATTTTTCCTGATTGGTCTTGACTTGTCTGTGATGATGTTTTCTATTATTTTGGTTAATTGTTTTGTGTATATTTTTGTAGTTTGATGTTGATTATTTCTTATTTCTAAATTGTAATTTGAGTGATTGTCTTCATATTTGGTGCTATTATTATGAGTGTTTACACCGGGGGTGCTTTTTGCTGGCGTCTCAGGGATCGCGACCACTCCAGATATGGATAAATTATGGTAGGATTTGAAAAAGCTGGAGTGGACGGAGACCACTGAATCCTCCTCGGTGACATTGTATCTACTACTATCACTGACCACAGAGGAGATCTCTGACACTTGGGTCAGGGATTCTCCACTGTGGTCAGATTTCACCGGAGAGGACTCAGGGGTCTCCCTAGGCGTAGATGTGCCCTGTAAGGTAGGGACCTCTGCTTGCCCGATTGAAGGAATATTGTTCAAGAACACCTTGGCTACCATCCCGGAACCTGTCCCCCTGACCTCCATGCCAATACTGGCAGGGCGGATTCAGGGCCCGGGGAGGCAGCCTACTTCTTATCTTTCATGGGAATTTTTGGGCTCGCAGGATCCTTTCCTGGCGAATTTTCAAAATCTTTTTCCGCCTTTTCTATTGTTACAACTGGCCTGGACCACGGGATGCCCTCCTTCTTCATCAACATAGTAATACATTGAGCTTTCATTTACTGGGAGCATCCTGGGTACCAGGCTGGATGGTTCCCACTGCAGTTGGGGCAAAGGGGGGGCTTACTGCAGTGGTCGGGCTTATGGGATCCCGAACACCTGGCACAAGTTTGTTCCATCTTACATGAAGTAGCCCTGTGGCCGAACCTCTGGCACCTGAAACATCTCATGGGGGCATAAATAAAAGGTTCTGTTTTGAAGTTAATTTTGGTGTCACAAATTTTTATGTACAAGGGTACAGCCCCCCTAAAAGATAATTTGACTGCCCCAGTTCCCTCACCCCTTTTATTGTGAATTCTATTTATGTGTATGAGCTCCACCCCATCAGCTGGTTCGAAAATTAAATCGGGGCGGAGCTCGTTAAGATTAATGTCAGTAGGCACCCCATGAATTATCATATCTGTGACTCGGTCCTGCTGGGGTAGCATCGCTACAACCCTACAGCCCCCGAGCCACAGATTATGATCACTTATTATCCTTGCCAGAGGTTCGACCCCAGGAAATTCCAGCATCACTGATCCTGATGATAATGGGGTCACCCGCTGGACTAAAGGCATTTGTGTACTGATTATTTTTCCCAGTTTGATAACATTGATCTGGGAAAGCAGACTCTCTGGACCCCTTGATTTCAGGATGCAGATAAATTTATTAGGGACCTTGACACGATGCTGGTCCCTGGGGTCCAGAGTTGATCCTACTAGTCTGCTGATGTCCAGTGGGTGCTAAAATCCTCGGCTTATTATAGAACTCCTTGCCAGCCATAATGGATATATAAGAGAGTAAAGATATGATGAAAAATTGGGAAGATTTCTCAGCTGGGAGACTTTAACAATGTTGTAGTATTATTTTGAGTTTTAAACTATTATTTAAAATAGACAAGTAATATATATATTTAATAAACGTATTACAAATATTTATGTCTTGCTTACGATAGCTTCAATAATGGATAACAAGTTACTGGATATGATATCAAGGGATTATAAAAGAAATATTTGAAAAATGTGGGCCAAGCTGAGGATTTCGCAGGAATAGGTCTCAGTATAACAACAGTACTCCGAGTACTTTGATTTTATACATTAAAATTTAATGAGAAAGGACAGTCTAAGGACAATTAGTTGGAAAGGATAAAAGGACAGTGAATATGACATACACCGTATATTGCTAGTATGATAGTCGACACACATACAAAGATAAACAAACTCAATATTACAATCTAAGCATGAAGGGATAATTTTGTTGACCGGAAGTTCTTATCCGAAAACACCTACACAAATCAAAACAGAGAATGAGACCTGCGGTAAAATGAAAATTTCTGAAAACAAGTAATAAACCAATGAAACTAAGAATTTTGGGGTTGTTAAAGGGTTAACCAGCCGACGATGATAATCTGTCTTTCTTGGTGTAGTTAGGAGGAGGAAGGTGCTGTCTTGGAGACTTTCTTGCGTAATTTTCTCTTTCTTCGTATTTTTCTGTTTGTACCCAGACACCGGAAACGGAAGTCGAATCAATTGTGACCTCCGGAGTGTTAACAAGGTTTTGTGGTGTGATGACCTAGTGACCTAGTTTTTGACTGGAGATGACCATTATTCACACAACTTCACACGATCATAATTACAAACATTCTGACAAAATTTCATGAAGATTCAATTACGCCTGTGACCTCTAGAGTATTTTTCATTTGATTTGACCTGACCCCAGATGACCCATGTTCGAATTTGTCCAAAATATTGAGAGGAACATTCTCACTAGGTCAGATGAAGATTCAGTCCAAATTGTGACCTCTAGACTGTCAACAACCCCTAGATGTGGACGATAGACAACAGAGTAGACAGAGTGATCACTATAGCTCACTGAGCACTACATGCTCAGGTGAGATAACAACAAATGTTATGTTTATTTTTGTTTTTAGATATTGATAACATTGTTATTTGAATGATTTAGAAATTTAAACATTTGAACTGCCATCAATTTCTTTTTTCTTTATTTTTTTCTCATTTGAACTGGGAATTATTGCCTAGCAATGGGAAAGAAACATACTTTTTGCCATTGGGAACATGACCAAATATCGGTCGTCAAAACAGCCCCCCCAAAAAACTTGTTATTGATTTATTAAAGTTTTCTTTATAGCTGAATATATTCTGAAGCTGCAGGACATTTTTTCATGAAATATTTTTTCTTACCGCAGGCCGTGAACTGACTTTGTGTTAATATAGGAAACAAAGGGCCACAATGGCCCTGCATTGCTCACCAGAATAAATGTTAATTAACTTGTTACTAAAAAGGCAATAAAGGGACACTTGTGGGCAAATAATGGGGGAACAATAATAAACTTGATAAAGGACCATCAAAAGGATACTACAAAGGAATATTCATGATGACTGAAAGATGCCATAGACCAAGTTTGGTGATGATCCAACCACTGGTTCATGAAGAAAAGTCATTTTAATGTATTTCTATTTTCAGCTTTAGCAGCCCCTAATTGAGGCCAACCATTTTAATTTGAGCATACCTGATAGATGACCATGTAAAAATGATACAATCATCCATAGGATCATGAGCAAAAGACAATTTAAGGTACTTCTATTTTTAAATCTAGCGACCCCTAACAGGGACTGACCAAATTGGTTTTTTGCAAACTTGACAGAGGACCATCTAAAGATGCCACAAACAAAGTTAATGGATGATCCATCAATTGGTTCATGAGAAGGAGACACTTAAGGGTATTTCTGTTTTTAGCTCTAGCAGCCCCTAATAGGGGCCAACAAATTTCATTTTAGCAAATCAAATAGAACACTATCTAAGGATGCTAAAAACCAAGTTTGGTAATAATCCATCGTTGAATCATGAGCAAAAGACATTTTAAGGTATTTCTATTTTTAGCTCTAGTGGCCCCTAAAAGGGGACTGACCAAATTTCACTTGATAGAGGACTACTTAAGGAAGCTACAAACCAAGTTTAGGGATGATACATCCATTGGTTCATGAGAAGAAGATGTTTAAACATATTTCTATTATTAGCTCTAGCTGCCCCAAAAAAGGGGCCAACCAATTTCATTTCAGCAAATCTGATAGAACACTATCTATGGATGCTAATTTCCAAGTTATTTAATAGTCCATTCATACAATCATGAGAAAAAATCATTTTAAAGGGGTTAACTGGTATAATATGAGCAAATTACATTTGGAATGTCAAAAGGCTTCTACACAGCAAATCTGAAGTAAATCTGACTGGTAGTTTCTGGGGAGAAGACCATTGTTGACGCGAGGCAACGGACAACAGACGCCGGAGCATCCATCCACCCATCCTATCAGCTCATCCTGAACCTTCGGTTCTGGTAAGCTAAAAATATAGGAATTTTTGCTTCAAAATATAGGATTAGGTGTTTTTTCTTTGGTTTTTAAATATAGGAAATTTAAGACAAACAAGAGGGCCAAGATGGCCCTGCATCGCTCACCAGAATAAATATTAATCAACTTGTTACTAAAAAGGTAATAAAGGTACACCTGTGGCCAATTAATGGGGAACAATAATAAACTTGATAAAGGACTATCAAAGGATACTACAAAAGAACATTCGTGATGACTGAAGGATGCCACAGACCAAATTTGGTGATGATCCAACCACTGGTTCATGAAAAGAAGTCATTTTAAGGTATTTCTATTTTTAGCTCTAGCAGCCCCTAAAAGGAGCCGACCCAATTTTTTTTGCAAATCTGATATAAGTCCATATATGGATGCTACAGACCAAGTTTGGTGATGATCCATCCATTGGTTCATGAGAAAAAGATGATTAAAGGTTTTTCTATTTTTAGCTCTAGTGACCCCAAAAAGCGGTCAACCGAAATGATATGAGCAAATTGCAGTTACAACGTCAAAAGGCTTCTGCACAGCAAATTTGAAGTAAATCCGCCAGGTAGTTTCTGAGGAGAAGACCATTGTTGACGCCAGACAACGGACGCCTTAGCATCCACCTACCCATCCTAACAGCTCACCCTGAACCTTCAGTTCTGGTGAGCTAAAAATATAAAGGAAAACACTCAAAAGTATAGGAAAATATGCAAATATTGGAATCAGTTGATAGCCTGTTGTTACTGGCATAACTATAAAATACCTAACTAATGAAATTGTACTTATTTCATAAAAGAACAATAAAATATACAATATCCATGTATGAAAGAATCAACATTTTCAGCACTATTAACTATGTAAGATTTGTTCTCAGGAGAACTTTAGGAATACTTATTCTTTACTGCAAAAAGAAAACAATTGAAATAAAACATTCTTTCTTGCATGTTAGTAGAATACTTATAGCAGAGCAACAGATAAGCTGCGTATTTGCGTATTTAGTCAATCAAATTTACAAAATACACAATAGAAACGATTTTAGATGAGTATCAAAAAGCAATTACAAAAGCAAAATACCCAATTAAAATATTTATGATGCGTATCGAAATCAATTTTCATGAATATACCTGCATATTTTTTGTCTGTCGGTCGTTCCTCATAGTCTCAGACAAACGTTGTAGCGATGCGGTTCAAAAACTACCAAATGTGTACAGTTTGGGCTTGATAAGTAAGAGCATGAATTCCCAATCAATATAAAAATCATAGACCGACAGGTTTCAGGAAACCCAATTATATTTAGCAAATACCCAATTCAAAATGAAATTATGGAGTAATACCCAATTCACTGAGAAAGCTTATCTGTTGCTCTGCTTATAGACATCGGTAAAAATAATTTTAATGCTATATAAATTTGTAGAAAAATGTCCTACAGCTTGGATCAATGTTTTGAAGTAGTAGTTGATGATTTTTCATTGCATGGCAGATTAATTTTCAAAATGCTGCCCAGACAGCAAAATACACAAAGGGGATTGTTGTATGTGGCCAAGAGAAAGACTGGATGGACGAGGCTCTTGTATTTGACTAGGTCAAGTAAGTGTGGGCAAGAAGGCCTGGCAGGATGACAAAAGTCTTTACCAGTCTTGGATGCATTCTGTGCTCATCAGACACGGTTGTGAAGATGATGTTAACGGAGAATTGCAAGACAACACTGCTATCATCCAGGTGGAATGACCTCGGGTTTACAACCCCTAGACGTGTTGATCCATGAGCTGATGACGAGTATCCTTCAATGGAAATAGACCAAGCAGCATGTGGACAGCTGACATACAAGTCCATTGGCAGAATTCGAAATCCTGAGCTAGACGAGATTCGTAAATGGATGCCTGTTGACGCCCGTGATGAAATGGACATCATTGATAAAGCCTTCAAGAAATGTTGCGCAGTAAAACCTCATTATCTCAAGGAGTCATTGGAATACACTAACTAAATGCTCGAGATAAACGCATTGCTCATAATAAGTTTTGTGTGATGTGTCTGAACTAGCTATTTACATAATATTATGAAATGCTTAAGTAAATTGAAGGCAGAGAAAAGCACTGTTTGTTGATTGATTAAATAGTTTTCTATTCATCAATACATTTGTGTACAATACCTGAAAATTGTGTTGCCTTCATGCAGTGAAACGATTGTTGGCACATAAATATCATTGTATTCAGTGCGAACTTGATACACCATGACTCTACTCAAGATAATCAAAATAATTAATACTAACAGTTAAGTCATGGGACCATCATTTTTACTTGAGATATTGAGATAAAGATGTCCATAATAAGCATGGAAAATTATATACATCTAAGATTAAAAACTGAACCTTAAAGACTCCTTTGAGATAAGTTCGTTGTTTGTGATAGCAATGCTTGTAATAACAATTTAATGTATATCTAACAACCCTGATGGTGAGGAATTCTAACCTGGGAATACAACCTGAGATCTAATGTTTCACATGAGTACAATGATGATGATGATGATGATGAAAAAGACTGTACAAGTGATGCATATTACACTGGTATAGGGCTATCATGATACGCATACCTCACGATACAATACCTATTGAATATTAACCACACGATACAATACCTATTGAATACTAACATCACGATACAATACATATTGCGATACAGAACCAGGGAATTATTGAAGATGACACCTTTGATTAAAATGAAGTGAGAGACTTTACTACCTGCAGCCTGTCCATATTTTTGGCAATATTGTTTATATTGTAAATGACACCACAACATGTGCTGTGGTTACGCGTGGTGTAGCTATATACAGTATACGTAACAAAATAAATTCATACCAGTTACAGTTGCATAGTAAATGTATATTCATATAAACACTATAAATAGATCTAATAACAACTTGAAAACGATTTCAAACATAAGTTTAGAAGTATACCATTATCGCTATTTTTAGCACATAGTTGAGTACTGGATAAAGTCCGTAAAAATAATGAACCAAACTCGTACAGTACATTTGAAACTTTGTTACTGTAGATCAAAACGCGATGTGGCGTTCTGCGTCTCAACATAACAGACAATGAAGTTGATAAGTTTGATGCATCAGATGACAATGGAGAATTTGAAGATCTTGACAAAGGAGACCATCCACTTCCTAACATATGTAGAAAATAGACGGTAATTTTAAAGACTACGCACATTTGGAAAAAATTACCAGAATTTCAAATTGTCAAACAAAAAACAAACTAACAGTCAAATTCCTTTTATTCTATTTATTTTCAGTACCTTTGTTCTAAGAATTTAGTTGCCTTACAACTCAAGTTACATAAATATCACATTTTTATAATATTTATGAAGCGCACAAATGTTTAACCTGTGTCATATAGGTGTTAATGGTAATGAAAAACGTTATTTTTGATAAATCAAGACCAACTATAAAAAACTTACAACTTTCATAAAAAATCATTGCAAAACAATTAAACTTAGGATCAAAATTGAAAAAACTGACATCTTAGAATAAAAAAATACTCATATGCCCAAACAAAAGTAGATCTATCACTGAATTGTGATTAAATACCCTGGCACATATTAGTGGACAAAGTGCAAGAGAGCATTTCTACAGCCCATGCAAATAGTTGACTTGAATATTTGTGTATTGGCATATTCAGGCAATGGTATAATTTTTTAAAGACAGTAGTTAAGACCAATTAAACACAGTACACAATTTTAATTTCGGATATAATACAGTATCCAACCACAATGTATATAGAAAATTTGAAGAGGTTTGCACAAGAAATGTAAGAGAAATATTCACCATAAGATTCTACATCATTTGGGGACAGACCATGTGACCAAACAACCAACCAACCAACCAAACAACAACCAGGGCAATTCAAGAATACCACTAAAACTTCATTGTGGGGTATAATAAAAACTCCATACCCTTTATTAGAATGAAATAGTTACCTACAATGTATTTTTTAAACATACACTATATTACAAAAGTTTATTATTTACAAGATATTTTCAAGAAATTAGAGGCTGCTAGAAAAAGAAAGGATGTTAGAAGGAAATTGCCTCAGCAAGATCTGTCAGTAACCATATTTAGTGGTGTGCTGCAAGTAGCAACTGTGATGGAGGATTGGTGCAACAGAAATGGCTGTCAGCACTGAACCATGTAGATGTCCATGAAGGTCATGGTGACCATTTTCTATGATGTGAACACAGAGATATTGAACAACAATAGTGGATGAAAGATGGTACCAGACCATGTTTAAATTACTGTTACCATATCAACCATGGTACAAGCCAAAACTGAAAAGGGAGACAACCCTAGAAAGATCTGGATTCCTTATGAGAAGTTCAGTGAGCATTGGCATGCAACTCATGTGCCTTCCCATACTGAGTTTAAATGTACAGGGTGCTGATACCAAGCTTTTCTGACTGAGAGGTCAGATGACATGGTAGAGAGCATGAGTAACCAGACAAGCTCAGAGGATGCAAGATATCATGAAAATATACAAGAAAAGAAGGCAAGGGTTCACACACAATGAAGTTTATACATTAATTATTAATTCAATGCCAAAAAAACATACGATAATGTTTAAGGATGGTATATGCAATTGAAATATAACAACAAACTTGTAAATGTAATATCAATTATACATACTTATTCAAAACATTGCACTTTAATAATGAATTTACTGTCTAAGGACGAGGTAAACTGAGTAACTGCATGAGTTGTGCATAAAACAGCACATGGTTACAGATTAGATGTTATCAGTTTAGACCAGGATGGTAATGTGCATATAAAAAATAAAATTCTGGGAACATTTGATGTTTATATAGATTTATTAAGATTGTTTTATTACTAATTGTTCCTTTAAGTAAGGTTTAATTGTTTATATATTTTCATTGCTACTATTCATTTATTACATTGATTTATTTATCATTCATTTTATTTTATTAATTATTTATTTTATCCTATTTTATTTCTTCATTCATCTTATTGTATTTTATTTATTCATTAATTTAATTATTTTATTATTAATTTATTTATATCATCTTATTATTTATTTGTATAGATCTATTTAGTTTATTTTATTTATTTTATTTATCACATATTTATTTTATTATTTGTTACTTTTTTTATATTATCTTATTTATTTTATTATTATTTATTTATTTATTTACAATTATCTTTATCTTCGAGTGTATTATACTGCTCATAACAAATGGATACCAAAACATATCCAAGATAAGCAAGGTGTTGAATACAAACTTCTGAAGGACAGATGATATACAGAAAACCCAGATTTCCAACCAAGGAGGAAAGGGAGGAGATAAAGAAGTAGACTTTGTTAGGACAAGGTAACAGCTGATACTTCATTACTGGAACTGTATTTTACACATTTTGAGGAACTACATTACACTGTCATATACATACTATACATTTATACTCTTTGGTATGTGACACTGGTTGACAAGAACGACTATTACAATTCTTAGAAATAATGTCATTGAGAATTACACATTATATAAGTAAAACAGTACCCAAAGATACACACACATAAGTCATTATTTTGGAAAATCAACATATCTAACAGCAACATAAGTAATTTGGAATAATTAATGTTTAATATTTACAAGTTAAATATTGAAATTGTTGAATACACAAAACTTATGATACAATACATCCTTCATTCAGATTCAAAATGGAAGGAAAACACTTAGCTTGTTCTACATTATACATAATTCACTATGAAATCACTTAGTTTGTTCTACATTATACATAATTCACTCGGACTTTATAACAGAAGGATTAGTGTCAGAACTCAATCTGTTTGAATTAACCAGTACACAAACAAGCATCCTGGATCAGTACCACAAAGAAGTGCCATTCCTATCTCATGGAGTAATGGTCTGTTTGAAATTTTCAACAGTGAGAATTCTATGAACTAATAGGAACCAAAAAACTCATAGTGGTAAATCATACTAGTGTACAGATTTCAAAGATTAAATTAATTAAATTCAATCTACAGTCTAGACTGTCTATAGTGACCTTCCTTGAGAGAATCAAAATATGGTCACAGAAGACAGGGGGTCACTATTCACAGTTGAGCCATTCCAGCATGGTTCTTCACTCAATTATTATGTTTTATATCAAGGCTATTGTTCAGGGACAAATAAAGATTGTCACTTCATTCATTTTTGTATATTATTTTCAAGAAAGTATAAGTTAAAATACAATAAAATACAAAAATTTAATACATGTATATTAAGGTTTGCATAATAAAATTAAGAGTTAAATAAAATCATTTTAAAAGCAAAATGACAAAAATTAAAAGAGTATTTAAAAAAGATACAAAAAGGGTCACTATGGACAGAATGTCACTGTATACAATGGGTCACTGTAACAGTCTAGACTGTAGTTAATCCAGTTATTATTAAAAATGTTGGAAGTTCTAGACATTTTTCTTACAGACACCTGACCAATAAGAAATGCTGTCAAACAACAACATGTGCCCGCTTCTGAACAAAACAAACATGTTTCATCAACAAACATGTGGCTAAATATACACATGTTGATTAAATCTTTATTTCTATCCATGGATGGCTTTCTCCCAATACACTGAAAATAATCATTTGTTGCACATCATAGCTTAAATATATACTCCAACATTGGGCTATGAACATTGCCAGTACCCAAATACTTGGATGTATCATTAAGCCTAGTGCTTTCATGATATGTATTGCCATCAATGTATACCATTTACTGTTAAAAATGGCATGTTAGCAGTACATTAACTATATTTCTGTTTTGTGAAATATCATCATATTTCACATTCTTTTGCACAACTTTTGCAACTTCCTGCTCCTTGTTTTGTTCTGTATTAGTCACCTAGTTCAGTGGTTGTTTTCAGACATTGGTAACAGGTGTCTGGCTGATTTTATCCTGTACTGTATATATATAATGAGAAGGTAAGCAGCACTCCATTTTTGCATGTACTACCCTAGTGCCTTATACAGTACTGAGTTTTTATAAAGACACTGTCCTGCCATTACAAATTCAAAGTAATTATGTTGAGTTTTGTTTCAGTTTTTTTATACTAAATGAATGTCTATAATAAAAAATTAATCACTGCGAGACGCCCCAACTTTTCAGTGAGTACCGGATCAGATGTCTGGCAGTCGGACAAAATTTACAGCATTTATAACTTATTTATAATATATTCAATCAGACAAATTTTCATTTGGTCAGACAGAAATTTGATCGTTGCCTGACCAAATGTCTGGCAAGTAGTCCGGCAGTTTCGAAAGCCTGCAAATCCAAATGCCTCCTGTATTTCAATGTTTCACTACCAAATATACAAATGTGTGTGTCCCCTGGGTACAAAACAGACAAAAAAACTTTTATGAGCACAAAATACTGATAAACGTTCAATTGTCAACTTCCTCATAAGAGACAGTATTCTGAATTTTCAAAAAATTTCCCCAGTCAACCATCTTGCCAACCATATGACATTCGAGTAACGAGCCTTCTGATTGGTTGTTATCAATACAGTCGACCTCGTCTTATATGACCTTCCAAATTTGGTCATATAAGACAGGGAGTCATATAACACAAGCCCTGGTGTTACCTCAACTTTATTTGGTGTGTATTGTGGATCCATTTCTTGTATGTTTCTTACATGTATGTTGTGTGTATATTTTAAAGCAATAAAATCTGAAATATTTTTGGTCTTGTCATTCTTTTAATAAATATTCAATTTTTCATCAAAATATTGTGTTAAGACATAAAAAATACATCAGTTAAAAACATTAAAAATTTAAAATAGAGACATATTGGCAAAACTGCATCAATATTTACAACACATGTAACATAAATTGTTAAATGGTAAAAAATGTCATCAATTTAATTAATAAGATAAAACTGTAAAAAGAATTTAAAAACAATTTAAAATCAAAATAATAATGTCCTTCTGAAATGGAGTCTGGACACTATGAAAATGGCTACATTCTACCAGTAAACTTCAGGTGTTCCTTTCAAAAAAAATCAGTAATACTTGTTTGTTTTGTTTTGGCTACTAAATTCAATGCAGAAATCACTGCAACATCAAATTTCCATTTATACACAGTCATGTACACTAATAGCCACCTGTGCAGTACACACTAAATGTGTACTAGCTGTTAATCACATGTTGCATTGCGACCAACTGGGGAGCGTCTCCCGATACCTGCTAAACAAACACAGAGACCGTCTCAAGGTCATTTAACACAGCCAAATTATCAGTTTGGGAGACGCTAATTATGGTCGTTTGTCAGGTAAGACAGACCATTGTTATATACAGACCCATTATATAGCAAAATCTCTCAGGAGGAAATTTTTAGGTCCAATTACACAGCAAGTCGTTGAATACTGCTGGTCGTTAAGACAAGCTCGACTGTATTTTCAATTGTCTGCTGAAGTGGTTTCCATTGATTACTGGCTCCCAAATTTGAGCCCAAATCTATAGTTTGAAATGGTCACCAGTTCCATTATGTAAACAAAAGCAGAAAGTTGTATAAAGTTTAAAACTGGAAATAAAAACTAGACTGAGGAAACTGAGGAAAAGGTAGTTGTTCCAGCTTTAACAGGCCATAATCTGTTTTATGTTTTTAGGCCAAGCTGGTACAAGAAAGTCTTTTGCTTTAAAGGAGATACTACAGAAATTGTCTGAAAACTTTAAAGTAGCTAAAATCACATGATCCATACATGAAGACAAAGCACATCTCAATGATGTTGATGACAACCTAAGAAATACTGATCACCTAATCACAGGTGAGTGTTCAATGATAAATGAAAAGACATGAGAATCAAATGTAACAGATGAAGACCAGATGAACTAATGAAAACCATTGAAACCAATCTTATCATAAAACAAAAGCACTGACTATTGCAAAATACATCTGTTTATAATTTGTGATGGCAAGTTGAACATGGGCATATGTAGATTGAATTTAAGTTATTAAACTAAACCAAAGTAGAGATCTATGAGTTACCGTATATTCCCTTATAAACACCCCTCCCGTAATAAACTCCCCAACCCCTTTTTGGACAAGAGAAAACAAAAGTGACTTACAATGACAGGCTATTTTAATCCAAGATGTTAAGAAATATGAGATGAAATTAGTAGAAAACACTATTTAAAACCAAGGAATGACATAAACACATTTTAAATCCAGTACATCCGACAGTTCCCTACCAACATTAAAGGACTTGAGCCCCTAGACGTAACGTCACTTCAACCTAGATGGTAGCGGTGACTTCAAAGAGATGAGAGTCGGCAGTCATTGCCTATATACCCCACATATAAGACCAGTGTAAAGAGTGTAATTATATCATGCCTGTGTACAATTTTCCCCAAGTTTGGTGCTGTTTGGATTAGAATTGTATGAATTATAGAGCAGACAAGGCCAATTTTACAAAATTTTAACAATTAAACAGCAATAACTCACAACTGTCAGAACCAAATTGGCTGGTTATCAAACTTGGCCTTTGCATTATGCCAATACACAAGGTAACTAAGTTTCATAAATGTAAATAAGAAACCTCACTGTAGATGGAACAAAAATTCGTCCTGTTTTACAAACGGGCACATTAAAAGACATTACTTCATCACAAGCAAAACTGAATTAATTGTTTCGAGACTTGATGAATTGAAACAATTTGTAAAAAATGTCTTTTTTAAGTCAGTAATAATTATATTGCATTGAGAAAAATGTAAATTAAGATTTGATTGAAGTTCAAAAGTTCCAAAAACTTTTGTAACAAGTTTATCTAGCTTAGCATCAGTGGTTAATATGCTGAACATGTAACCTGGCAATAATCATTCATGTTCATGTTTTATTGATCTTTATGTATACAGGCAGTACATAATTTATTATCTTTTTATAGGTCACATTGTTTTGTTAATTGGAAATGAAAACCAATGTGACATTTTCATGAGAAGATTACCAAGCAGAGCAGCAGTATTTACTTCGTACTCACTTCATTTCGTACACAAAAAGATAGAAAAAAATCGGAATGCACCACGGGCGCATCAGGTGTCAAAGACCATGTGACATTTTGAATTTTAACGGGACTATGGTGCATGGCACATGCCTTTCCCAATCACTGCATTTTGTTGATATCTGCTAATAAAATTGATTGTTACAGGTAGATAAATATATCGCACATTTGCATAAATAATACAAACATGTGATATTTACTTGTATAATAAGGCAAAAATGAAACTGAAAATACAGTAAAATCCCACCATTACGACAACCTTTCGTTCTTAAGCAAAGTGGTCTTAATAGCAGGGTGGTCTTATTAGTTGTAGAAGGTGTCCAAGCTTAAGTATTTTGTCAGACATATATGACCTACAGGCATATTATGTTTTTTGTGTGTTCATGTATTCAATATTACTCATTAACATTCCTTGTTTCATTCAATATCAGCATATTATGGCAAATACAATATAAATTTTTAACAACTCTACAACATCATCCAATGCATCAAACACATCCATTCATTCTCTATTAGGCTTGTATCAGCAGTAAACGTATGGTGATACTAACAATGCCTGAGATATTTTTTACTTGATGGGAGTAATGTACTCTCAGTTTTGAAAACAAAAGAGTGATGTGTTCCGAGCTTGAAAAACATAGGGGTGAATGTACTCCTATGTTTCAAAAGTTAAGAGTAAATGTACTCTTTATGTGTGAATACCAGTGAATCTATTTCACTATTTCAACATGTTATTTGATTATTATCATGTTTACTTTTCCTATGACTTGAAAGATGCTTGATCAATTTCACCGATGGTTTTATGGCAAGTTGAAAGATGCTTGATCATTTTCACGGACAGCTTAACTGCCAGTTGAAAAACCCTTGATCAATTTCAATGCATGTTTTTAGAGCTGGGCCGATACGACCATAGTGTATTGCAATATGGACAAGGCAGTACAATATTTTCCGACATGATACAGACATCACAACTAATCCTAAAATATACTTCAGTCCAAGTCATAAAAAAAACACTAACAGTCAAATTTTTTTTGGAATACAATGATGTTGTTGTAAGAAATTAATCAAGAATAAATAGAATATATTTTCACGTTTTTTTGCATTAAATACTGAATAAAACAGTGTGATTTCTAGTAATTTTTAAAGAAATATGTTAGCAGTGATAATCTAATTAGTTTTATTTTCTAAATCTGAAGAATGGAAATAGTTCAAGATCGATCATCTTGTAATACTTGCACTCAAGTCTATGGCTAAACAATATCAAAGTCAAAATGAGAAAATTCAAACTGAACAAGGTACACAGTAAGTGCATCCAAACATATCTGAATAAAAAACATATTTCAAGACCCAATGTCTCCATAGTCCTATCTTAGTCAAACATTCAATATTGTCTCTAAGTCAAACTGACAAAATAAATTGTGTAAAATCACCATGTTGATAATAAACTAGTTATTTTAACAAAGAACATACTTCAAGAGCTTGTATTATTCAACAGGGCAGTAATAAGCATAGTAAAATCAGAGGTGCCATTCCATATTTACCACGTAGCATAGTGAATCATGAGTTGTGAATCACCCTAGTATCAGTGTAATATGCATTTTCGATACATCAGATCCCTGCTTCAGTGATAATTCCTCGTACAGTACGTCATCTTCAGAGAAGTACAAGTAAGGGAGGAGCCTTACTAAAATTTGAGGAAAAAATAATAACATGGTATTTTTGCAAAAGGGGAAGAAAAAACTTGATGAAAACTGAATTTTAGGGGAAAACTACATGATTTTAATGTTTTTTTCCAGAGGGAAAGACCCCTATAAATGACCCCTGGGTTGTTAGATATAAAACTTTTCATGAAGGCTTTAACATGGATGGCTATGTCCAAGGCATCAACAACGCAACTGTAGATCTCATCTCGCTTCAGAGAAATTCAGATTCAGATCTCGAATTCTGCCTCTGGGCATGCATGTATGTTAATAGTGTTTCCTGCAGAGGGCGAGGCATGGCCTTTTGTGCGCCAAAGGGGCACTTTCAGAGCGCAGTTCTGTTCAAGATTTTTCAACAAGGACAACAACTCAAATACTGCGATACGTAATACTTGTCTGAACCGATTCACCTAGCGCGTTAGAAAAGGTCGTGGCCTAAAGTTCAACTGACTGAAATTGTTGTAATGTTGATAATAATTACTAACACGATTTAATTAATGCTAATTTGTTGTGAATGTTCTTCAGACATTAGGCATTGAAATCGAACAACATTGAATGTGCAAGTTTCAGCTTAAATAACGCGAGTATGAATTGTGAAAAACAAATTGATGTTGTGACCTTAATTATCCAGGTACTAACGAAATATTTATTGGCAGGTCAGTTTGTAGATTTTTAATTACTATCAGCTTCAGTGTACAACAGTAGGTGTTAACACAGGCATGGTTTGTATGACACATTTGAAAAATAAATTTACGAGGTGTTATCCATCACTTCTTGATTAAGGATAAGACAAAGGCCTACGAAGGGCACATTAATGACACATGGCGCAATATGCAATTAACAAGGGCAGCATGGTGCGTTGTTAGTGAGGCATGGCGCAGCGCCACCCTGAAAAGGTCTGCAGGAAACACTAATTAACTGTCTGCATACCACTCAGTCCATTCTTGTTGAAGGGTACACTTCATCAGCTTATGGACACCTCTAGAGGTTGTAAAACCGAGGTCATTCCCCCTGAGATGACAGCAAGTGTCATCTCACAATCCTCCGAGACATCATCTTCACAACCAGAGTCCAATGAACACTGAATGCATCTTAAGACCAGCAAAGACTTTTGCATCCAGCCAGGTCTTCTATCCCACACTTTCTTGACGCAGACTAGTACAAGAACCTGGTCCAGCCAGCCTCTCCCTTGGCAATGTACAACAATCCCCTTTTGGTCATTGCCTTGGGCAGTGTTATCTTTTTTTAAAAATGATAAATAATCACCTCAGTGCAAGAAGGTTGTATCTGACGTTTTATTCAACATTGACTTTATGGTAGAAAAAGATTTAATATACTTATATACATATGATATAACAATATTGAACTTTTATTATTAATTTGTCTAAACTGTGTATGTCAAATTGTTAATATTGTTTCGTACAACAAAGTTGTATCTTATGATTCAACCTTCAGGCAGTTTACAAAACACATACAAAAGCAGGGGTGTAGAAATGAGCCAGACACCAGAAAACTCAACCAGTTATTTTAGCATTCCCGTAAGCTACTTTTCCCGCAACAACAGACACAATAATGTATTGAACCCCAAAATCCCATTCCACTTTTAGAAGTTTATCAGCTACATGAAAGCACTTCTACACCCATGCAAAAGTACTCTGTTTGGTGCAACAAAGTTGTATCTCAACTCATATCACAAAACAAGAGGGCCAAGATGGCCCTTTTTCGCTCACCTGAGTAAAAATTGCATCTTCTATGGTTTTCCTGTGATTTGATCTGGTGACCTAGTTTTTAAACTGAGTTGACCCATGTTCAAATCTCTCCATGATATCATTAATACATACATTCTGACAAAGATTGAGGAAGATCCAATCAAAACTGCGACCTCTAGAAGGTTAACAAGGTTTTCCAGTGATTTGAACTGGTGACCTAAATTTTGATCCCAGATGACCCATGATCGAATTTAACCAAAATATCATTAAGACAAACATTTTGACAAGGTTTGGTGAACCTCCAATCAAAACTGTGACCTATAGAGGGTTAACAAGGTTTTCCAAAGATTTCACCAGGTGACCTAGTTTTGACCCCAAATGACCCATATTCGAACCTGTCCAAGATATCATTAAGACAAGAATTTTGACAAGGATTGGTAGACCTCTAATCAGAACTGTAACCCCTACAGTGTTAACAAGGTTTTTCTATGATTTGTACTGGTAACCTAGTTTTTTACCCTAGATGACCCATGTTAGAACTTAATCAAGATATAATTAAGACAAGCATTTTGACAAGGTTTGGTGAAGATCCAATCAAAACTGTGACCCCTGGAGCGTTTTTCTAGGATTTGACCTGGTGACCTAGTTTTTGACCCCAGATGACCCATGTTCGAACTTGTCCAAGATATTATTAAAACAAACCTGACAAAGCTTGATGAAGATTCAATCAAAATTGCAACCTCTACAGCATTAACAAGGTTTTCTGGCACGTTGACCTAGTGACCCAGTTTTTGAACAGAGATGACCCATATTTGCCCAATTTTAAAAAAATCATTATTACAAACATTCTGACAAGTTTCATGAAGATCCTATCAAATCTGTGATTTCTAGAGAGTTAACAATTTTCTTTATTCCATTTGACCTGGTGACCTAGTTTTCAACCCAAGATGACCCATGTTCGAACTTGTCCAAGATATCATTGAGACAAACCTTCTAACAAGATCTGATGAAGATTCGCTCCAAAGTGTGACCACTAGAGCGTTAACAACCCCTAAGTGTGGACAACGAACGACAGAGCATACTGACTGATGACTATAGGTCACAGAGCACTACATGCTCAGGTGAGCTAAAAAAAACTAAGCAATACAATTTTTTTGTTCTATATTCTAAGAAACATGACGGAAAATTATAAATATTTATGAGAATGTAATAATATCTAACATCATAATGCATTATTATCAGAGATTTGTTTGCATGATTTATATTTTTCAATAATTCATTGTAATTTTTCAATGAAACAAGCAAATAATTTAAAATATTTCTGTGAACTTAAGAAATAAACAATTAAAAAATAATATAAAATTTGAGTGTATTTTAGTAAAATGATGCATTAACATTTTTCAATGAAACAAGTAAATAAATGAATTAATAGTATTTCTGTAAATTTATGAAATAAACAATAAAAAGATAAGATAAAAATTTGAATTTTTTCTTAAACAATTTGAATCTTATTATTACAATAATATATTGTTATTCTACTTGTTAAACAAAGTAAAACCTTGCTGCACCAAATAAATGGAAAGAATAAAACTTTTTCATCAACAACCTTGTTGTGCTGAGGTGACGATATGGCTGCAACTTTGAAGGATAGCATTAGGAGGAACATTGAATATTTTAAATAAATCATAGAAAAAAACATAAGTTGATCAATGTCCCAACAGAGTATTGTTTCTTAATTGTTACTTTTATTCTTAAAATATTGTGTGCTAATATTATATTTTCATGTCCATTATTTCAATAATGAATAATTAAGTAAATTATTAACTATTTAGAATTTTGTTAAAAATGTAACAAGTCACATATATAACAAGTACAGGTTAGACCAAAGAAGAATCATCAATTTGTGACTGAAAATATATTACACTGCAGGGCCTTCATTTGACCCTCAAAACAGCATTTTTAGTCTTAAAATTAGTAAAATTTAAAACTTTTAACTCTCGAGAATGTGTACCAAAGAGTCAAATTTACAATAAATTCAGGAGGAAATTTTGTTGACCCTCAACTTTTGATGTCTCGTGAAAACCCTGCACTGTACTTTAAAGAAATGAATGATGTACATTAATGATTAATAATTACCTAGAAATATCACCACTTCAAGAATGGAAGAACAATAACAACAACTTACTTGAAATTGTCCGCCAGTGATTAAACTGCCAACCTCAACTGTTCACATCACAAAAACAGAATCTCCTAAAACATCAATTTTGTTTTATTAAAGAAATATCGCCACACAAAATGAAGAATTAGTCCGTTATCTCAACTCAAGTCCATCAACAGATGGAAAGTGTCTAAACTGGAATCACTTTAATATCAACATGGAGTCTCCAAGTCGCGCCATTCGCTGGATCAAATTAAAATTCTGGTGTCATTGGAACGCAAAACAGAACACAGAAGACCTGGAGCACGTGCAACGATGATTATTCAGAGCTAGTTGATATCAACCGTCCAAATTACGAATGTTTACACGCGATTAACATTTTCTAAACACAGACATCCTCACACGGTAATTCGACATTCAAATCGCACCCTTTCTCTTGAGGTACAAATGAGCGGGATTTTAGACTTCCGGTCGAAAACGGAAAGTGGGGTGTAAAGGGGATCCAGTCGGTTGCTGGTTGTTGAACTGGTTCCCGTTGACTCTGTCTGTACAGAGACAACGTTCCTTTGAAGCACTGCAACATGGAACCAGTTAATGACGATAAACTGCCCCAATAGAGCATATGTAAAACATTACGATATATTAATGCCCTGAAAGAACATATGTAAAACACATAACCAAAAAATCGAAGTATCGCATTCAGAGGAAACAAAGGATTTCACGATGAATTAAATTAGCATTCCGTCCGTGAACGGCGACAATGAAACTCAATTTACCCAAAGAAAAGTCGTATTAAAATCATAGTTGCGTAAAGTGGGGACAGTTATTATGAAATAGGTTGTACTTATAATCACTAGTGTTTACAACCATTATAGACGGGAACAAATCATATACACAGAATTCAAACATGAATGAGATTAATAAAATGAGAAAACATGAAGATTACTAATTATGTAGATAAATCATTAACTATTCTATATACATACAGTCGACATACTGACTTTTTACGACAAATACTATGCTGAATGGCAAGCCAACGACATACATGTAATTTGTATGAGTTCGTCAGTAACTCTGAAGTTACGGAACTAATAACACCGACAACAATCACTTTCTAGTACAAGGTTCCTTCATGTTTTTCACCGAAGGTGTTCAAGATAAGAACGATTTGTGTTGTTCGCCGAAGATGTTATAAGATCGATTTGTGTTGCCAGGACACTGATGACGCTGTTACTAGGAAGAAAATGTAGGAATGCTTTTGTTGTTATAATTAACTTAAACATTATTGGAAAATCGAGTGTGTAATTACTTCTCAGTTCCGATAAACTTTCTTGTAAAACTTACACTGCTTGTATACAAAAGACATCTTAATTGGCCGAAAACAAAACGATTTTGTCACATATGTGCAAAAACTCTTCGGATTGGTATGTGCAAAAACTCTTTGGAAAAAAAATGTATGGCATTTTATTTGCGTCGGAAATGAAATGTACTCCAGTCTGGCTTTCTCTTAAACGTTTCAAGGATCAGCGTGTTTACATACCCGACATCATCAAATACAAACCAAGTACATTTAAATAAACTACATACAAAACTAAACTATCGATGGAACTTTTTCAACATCCCAATAGTGAACAAAACATTAAAACTTTATTATGACAGCGATTGGAAACAGTGAACCCATAGCGATGGTGAATATTAACGATTCAATTCCACTAATAGCTCAGTAGTGCCACCTGTGCTTTGGACATCCGCGCGAAGCCATTCATAAATTATCTATGCGATGAGCAGTGTTAGATTTTTATTAGAAAGCTGATTTAAAACGACATGTATATGTCAGTGTGTAAATTATGCATGGCTGTCACACCTGATCTAAACCTGTATATTCTCACTGGATATACACTTGATGAAATCATGCACAAAAAGTCGCTATCAAAAGCCTGTGGGAAACGTATTTGTAATTTTCTCACAACTAGCCAGGAGACATTCATGCGGAGCATACTTGATCCTAAAACAGCTATTGTTTTCTCTCTCTTCGGAGAAACATGAAACATTTATCAAACTATCAATCAAATGCATTCATGACACTGTGGGCTATTATCACAGACACACAACCCACCTTCTGCTTAATGTGAACCAAACCACCAGTTGTGGATGATAAGGAGTGATATGTAGACAATACATCAATAATAAAGATACTCGAGTGAGTGTCATTCAGAAAAAATTAACAGTTAAATATTAATATACTGATCCGGTGTGAAAATATTCTCTTAACATCTCATTCAGATAGGCTAAGTTCATTTCCAGGCTCTCATAACAAAATTGCATTTAATGCATTCGGCGTTTGTCTTTGTTTTAAAGAACATGCATGTTCTAGCTCGTGATTACAGAGGACAAAGTGATCACGTGATGTCTGATCTGATAGTCTTTTTGTTACACTTTAAACAACTAACTTGATGCACCAGCTCCGGTAATTATTTTGGGGCTAAATAGTAGGCGAACACAATTTCGGCAACAGACATTTATTGATAGAAAGAAAAACGACAGAGTTCGTCCACAATTAATATAACAGTACTTCGCGCATAATTTCAGTGTTTAAACCTAGCCTAGCTTATCTAGCTTTAAGATCGAAACGAATGAATGAATGGCACGATTACCCCACCCACCAACTTGGAAGCTCCGTGAATAAAACTATTTCAATGAGATACAATTTATCGTTCAATGTTGTTCTTGTGTCACTAATTTAGACTGTTTACGGATATGCAAGAGTTATCTTTTCATGTAAAAGACTTTATTTTTCTGAATTAGACCAGCTTTAATGAAACGTCACTTGACAGGATCTATTTTAAAACGAGACTCAGTTTGATCAATTATTTTGAAGACCATTGCTTAATGAATCATTGTATTATTTATGATAGACAAAATTTTATTAGGAATATATGATAAAGACTCAATGACCGGTCTTTATTTTACCCACATACAATTTAAGTCATTTTAATTTCAACCTTTTCATATTACATTGATTGTTGAGGAGTTAATGGTCTATAGCCATGCTCAATGAATGTATCCTGGGTTTTACACCCTTCTTAACCAGCTCTACCTGTGAGACCAAAGGATTTGGATCTTGCAGTTCAGGACATTTTAAATTTAGAACAAAACACTCTCTAATAACTTAAAACATATCCAGTGATCTACTAATGCACGATGGTCTGATTAAAATTATTATTTAGTTTATACTAATTTATTTTAGCTCGATGGCGAAATAAGCAATTTTGCTTATATTAATCAATTAAACACTAGTACCAAGTCCGAAAAATGGGATTGTGAAGTTCATGAACGAAACCTGTCGAAGCCAGGACCTTCGGATCAGAGGGCAGACGTTCTACCTCTTGACTAAGATGCCTCCCACCAAATTACTTTTTAAACTTGGTCAGAAATATTTCTAATGAGCTGTTCCATTTTCATGATTGTGGACTTCTACAATTTGATTTTTATATAAATATTAAAATATTTTACAAGCCCAGTCCACTATGGAAACAGATTTGTCTGATTGTTGAGCTGCACAGTGTGACCAAGCTGATGTTTTGTGACGACTGTCAAAACCCTTTGCATATGATGAGCATCGTGAAAACTGGATATGGTTCTTTATTGATAATTTAGTTGTTAACGTCATCTTTAAATAAACTTCAATGTGTAGAAAATGCAGCTCGAATAACTATGAGAAAAGCTCGTTTTGAACATGTGGAACCACTACTGAAGGAATTACACAGGCTACCTGTACGCCTCAGGATCGAATATAACATCATCTTACAAACTTATAAGGCAATTCACAATCAATCGCCACAATACATCAAAGATTTGTTAAAATTTTATCCTCCGGCAAGAAACTTACAATCTAGTGACACGGTGACATTAGTGGTGCCAAGAGGTAGGACAGTCACTTTTGGTGAGCGAACTTTTGAATATGTGGCTCCAAAAATGTGAAATCTGTACCCTCGAAGATGAAATGTGCAAAGTCCGTTAACATTTTGAAGAAACTTTTGAAAACTTACTATTTTAACGGCTACTAGGTGTAATTTGTGATAATAATTTTTTTTATTTAATTTTATTAATGCTATGCACATAATTACAAATACTGCAATTCATAGATCTGGTAATCAATTTTATAATCATGTTTCTTAGATTCTTACAATTAGTATGCCTATGTTTTATGTAGCTTGCATTATATTTTAATGGTTTTAGTGACTTTGAAATTAAATTACTTCTCCCCTTTTTAGCTCACCTGAGCAGGTAGTAGTGCACAAATAATACAGACTGACTGTAAATAGCGCTAACCTACAGAAATAAAAACATGAAAATAACACATCGCACAAGAAATACACTGATCTTACATTTCCTGGCAATTAGCATTACTAAACGTGTTTTCTTTTGTTGTTCCAAACAGAACGAGTGCACCGTGGGCTCCCCTGTAGTACAAAGCTGTAAGACTACGAAACTTTTCCTGACCTGAGAAGATATGATACTTAGAGTGTATAGAGTTTGTTCCCAAACATATTCTAGGATAACAACAGGGGTGATTGCAGTATACCCCAAAAACTTCGTTTGCGGATGGGTATAGAAACAACATTTAATCACAATGAAGATGACTAAACGGAGAGAACAGAAACAAATTTTCAACAATTTTTCAGTTATGTATAGCAACGGTTCACCTAACCAGTTTTTCTGGACTGTATACTAACCAGTACTAACCCTTCCACAAGGAGCCGGCGACTTCTTCACATATGGAGGAAAATCGACATTTTTGTCAAATTTTCATAGAATGGCATAACCTGCCGCGACCGGGATTCGAACCCGGATTTCCGGGTTACAAGTCCAGTGCGCTGACCACGGCCGCGGATAAAAATCACTATTTAATCAGACAATTAAACACAGGCCGCGCATTTTCATCGTCTGATGCACTGACCCACCGATGTATGCATCGAGATTATTACAAGCATGATTCTATTGCAATGTCACCAGATATCAAACGTAAATAAAACATACCATCAGAACAGAAGAATATCTATTTTGTTTGCGTTTTATTTTGTTTATTATGAGAAAGCGAACCATACTGCAATCATACTGGATGCATACTGTGAAATCTTAAAATACTATAAAAATCTTGGTGATATTTTTATGACAAACGATGTGCACTACTTATCCTTCCAGATAAACAAATTAAACATTTTGAGAAGTTTCTCAAACGCTATATTTTGGTTGTTAGCATTTCTAGTTGGGGGTGGGGGGCGGAAACTGAACAAGTAAGCTAGGAGTCCAGCCCCCCACTGGATCCGCCTATGTTGTGTTACTGTAATCGTAACTTATTGCACGCGTGGCGTGCGAAATTTTTTTGACATTTATATATATTTTCCCTGGTCCGCTCCCCCGGATCCGCCTATGGTTAGCATGTTGATAAACAGCTGACATACATAATTATATTAACAAACGTCCACCCGCTCAGCTGCATGGTGTGTGCGTTGGGTCAACAGACCTCGGCTTTGTGAGTGCGGAACCATTGGGTGGCGCATAATCAAGAATTCAAATCCATCGTGATTACTTTACACCAATATATGATGATTATCGTCAGACTATATAAATTGCAGTTCTTATAACAATCACTGCGCCTTAACTCCATTTTTTAACTCTCCATTTAGCGGACAATGTTCGCAGGTATGACTGTATATACAAACAGCCGCTCATAGGGCATGAAATGACACACTGAAAATTTAGTAATCAAACCATCAAAATTTGCAATCATAAAAAAGTCTAGATTTTGATTAAATTGGGAGATTGGGGTAAACGGAAAGATCAGTTAAATACAATGTCCATCTTCATCTCGTTTACGTATTGATACAGATACAGTCATACCGATCACAAGTACAAAGTTCACCTGTAAATAACGACCTAGACGTATGTTAGGGTAGAATCGCCGACTGTCCGTAAGCCTGCAGGACTGCTTCCTCACATTTGAATTTTTCTGGCCCCGGATGGGATTCGAACTCACAACAGTGAGAGGCTAATGATTGCTAGTCAGCGATCTCTAGTACTCCACCACAGAGTATCCACATCTGAATAATGGTCAACCATTCCGACTCATCCTTTGGTTGGTGGACGTTTTTTTTTAGATAAACGTCAGAAATTAAAAAGATACTGCCAACCTTGTTTGTTTAATTGTGCTTGTATCGCACCAACAGTTGTTATAGGAAATGGGCTGATTTTTTGTACATTGGAATGAATGAAACATTTTACATTGTCACTGTTTGTTTACATTGTCACTGTTTGTTTAAATTGTCACTGTTTGTTTACATTGTCACTGTTTGTTTTTATGTGACACTGTCACTGGGTTTAACACTGTTTTTTAAAACAATTTTTCAGCTATATACGGCGACCGGTTCACCTAATCAGTTTTCCTGGCCTGTATACTAACCAGTACTAACTTGCCCTTCCACAAGGAGCCGGCAACTTCCCCACATATAGAGGAAACTCGACATTTCAATCATTTTACAATGTTTATAGCAACATATAATGTATAACAACAGTTCACAAGGTGAAACAATGGATTTTTCAATGAGACATTATAGTGCATTGTCATATCTTCCAGATTCCACATATGGGGCATGAGAGGAAATGTCAATATAAAACTGGTTAATCCACACATTATTAAAACCATGGTTGATCAATATACTTTCATGCAAAATGCCCAGTTTCTCCTGTTAAATGTTTTGCCAAGATCAACATCATGTTTCAACATATAATAAACTCGTTTAACAATATCTGAATCATTACGTTTTAGTATTTTGATCCAGTATTTGATCATATACTGGCCGTCATATGGAAGTAACCGTCATAAAAATTCTTCTATCTTACCCTAATATACTGACCTTGAAATTTTAATGGTAAACAACAATTTTAGGGTCAATAATGGATAACAATATGTTTACACATAGCGGTAGTAATGGTTGGTTGGCTTACTCATGGCGCACGTGCAAAATTGTTCTTTTTAAGAATAACTTTTATAAAATAAAAAATTATGCCAACATCACTTACTGGTTACTTTCTTATGACGGCCAGTATATTACATAGACTGTTACATAGAAAGGGCATCACATAGTAAGTTCTCCATCAATGAAATTCCGCGGTTACAACCGAATATTTACAAACGCCACATTTTTCTCGTGATTTCAGTGATAATACAAAATCTCCCAACCTAAACGTTTGATGATACAGAATAACTCTACAAATGAAGACCACTGTCAAGACATATTATCTGTCTCTTTATTTAAGTAACTTATTGCGTCCAAATAGATTACTAACCCCAAATTATTGCTTTACAATATTTATTTTGTCTTTTGTATTTCTCTGTTAATTTTAGTGTTACTTTTCGATATTCCAACCACAACCCTGCAAAATATAAAATATCGTCTGCTTTCCAAATAAGTATCGGTCAATGTTTGGTAATTAGTCATATAACTACCTACAAGACTACTTCAGTTATCTCCCTTATATAAGTCAGTTACTATCACATTCTGCATGTAAGTACTACACATATTTTATGGACTGTTTCAATGGAGTTGAATTTTCTATTCTCGACAGAATCTTTTCGAGTCACATATTAAGGTGTACCACAACTCAGCCTGATGCCCATCTGAGATCGAACTGGTTAATACAATTAATGTTAAAATACTCAGTAAATATTATAGTTGAATAGATTCGTATTCATCAAACACATAATTAACATACTTCTCGGAGGGGAATCTGCACTAAGATGTACGTGAGAAAAAGTTGGTAGGCACTAGTTTTTTACAAATGCAAATGGCAAAACGTTGCACGATATTAATACATGTGAAGCTGCGTATTTGACGTAGGAAAACAATTCGAAGGAGAAAGTCATCATTCTAAAGTCGATTGCCAAAGATGAGAGTATACACTGATGTGTATCTGCAGAAGGGATTGAATGAAGGATGATGATAAATTTGGGTGAAGCGTCGACCTGTTAACTTCAAAATTGTTGAGCTATCACAGACATTGACGTAACTGCTAGCTGGTTTTGAAATTTAAGTACGTAAGCAATACAAGGGATTCACCACATTATTATATCATACATACAGCATAAGGGGATTCACCACATTATTATACCTTAAATACAACATAAGGGGATTCACCACATCATACATAAAACATAAGGGGATTCACCACATTATTATTCACCACATTATTATATCATACATACAACATAAGGGGATTCACCACATTATTATATCATACATACAACATTAGGGGATTCACCACATTATTATTCACCACATTATTATATCATACATACAGCATAAGGGGATTCACCACATTATTATTCACCACATTATTATATCATACATACAGCATAAGGGGATTCACCACATTATTATACCATACATACAACATAAGGGGATTCACCACATCATACATAAAACATAAGGGGATTCACCACATTATTATTCACCACATTATTATATCATACATACAACATAAGGGGATTCACCACATTATTATATCATACATACAACATTAGGGGATTCACCACATTATTATATCATACATACAGCATAAGGTGATTCACCACATTATTATATCATACATACAACATAAGGGGATTCACCACATTATTATTCATCACATTATCATATCATACATACAACATAAGGGGATTCACCACAGTATTATATCATACATACAACATAAGGGATTCACCGCATTATTATATCATACATACAACATAAGGGGATTCACCACAGTATTATATCATACATACAACATAAGGGGATTCACCACATTATTATATCATACATACAACATAAGGGGATTTACCACATTATCATATCATACATACAACATAAGGGATTCACCGCATTATTATATCATACATACAACATAAGGGGATTTACCACAGTATTATATCATACATACAACATAAGGGGATTTACCACATTATCATATCATACATACAACATAAGGGGATTCACTACATTATTATTTCATACATACAACACACAGAAAGTTTGCCATGTCATCAATATCATAAATATACAAAATCACATAACAACTGTAGCAATAACATTATTACTCTACATTTATTTTTCTTCATTGTAAATATATACGCAGCTCTTGTCTGCAGAAGCAAATAAATAGAATTTTAATAAAACTCATTAAACCTAACGGATTCCAAGTACGATAGACCCGCAATGTGTTTAACCTCATTTCTTCCTGCAGTCGTCAAATATATATCTACATGATGTAATACAACACTAACTGATCAGGGATTAAATAACCAAACACCAACCAGATTCTGTTCTGAGATTTAGTAACATAGACTGACAGATTTTACACATATGATTTTCATAGATTTATGCTTATGATAATGCATTAGGCGACATAACCACTCAAGATTTTTTGTAGTTGCCTTATTTAATCTGTAACTGCATAATAATGTTACCAAGTTGTCCGGATGTCGAACTAGAAATCATAACTTCAGCTTTTAAATGTACTAGATTTTAAGTGGGTAATCGATCATTTAGCATGTGTAAATATGTTATGCAAACAATAAATAGGTATATTTAGTTATCACACAATCTGTGACAAAGCTGAACCATGAAAATAATCGAGTATTTGTTATTTCAACGTTTTTAGATCATATTATGATCAAAACATAACTAAACTAGCAACAATAATGAAGTGATGAAAACAGAGTTACATGCTTCAAGTGACCCATGAAGAGGATGACCAAAAAGTGGTCTCTTAACAAAATTTGGTCCCTGATTCAACATTATCTGTCCACTATCTTAAACTATTGTACAATATAAAATATAGAAGATTCATGTTAAAAGTAAGACTCTTTTCTCATCAATTATTAACATTTTACAATCATTTGAACATTCCTAGGAATGGAAGGTCGTGTACTTATTTTACTTTAAGACATATGCAATATATATTTTACGTTGTTTTTATTTGCACTTCATACAGTCAACTTAGAAATATCTTTATTCCCAGATTTTATCTAACTAGACCTAATATACACTAAATTGTTATTCATTAATTCATTACACATAATATTAATTAAGTAATCTATCTAACACACATGCAAATATAATTATAATTGTATGTGTTATGACGATGAACTGTTATGCTAAAGTGTAAACAAAGTATTTGTTCTGTTCTATCTAACACTACAAATTATCACGAACCCCTGTTACAGCACAAGAGTTTAAAGAATATGCCACGAAATGCATATTCGCTTACATACATGTATATACAGGTAAATATAAATCATAGGTCGATGTGGATCCCTTGTCTCACAAATGAGGGGCCTCCGTAGTCGAGTAATTATGGTCTCTGATTAATGATCACTAACCCCTCGCCGCCGCTCTGGGTTCGAATCATATCCGGGACCAGACAATATCACAGGTGAGGGAGCTGTCCAGCTGGAAAAGTCGCTTAATGACCCTGACCGTTGGTCGATGTAAAACACAGGTAAAAAGTTGTCCCCTAATTGCAAAGCAGTAATACATGTGATTCGCTTTCTTTTGAGTATAAAGAGTCCAGTCGATGTATTATTACACGTATGTACAATGAGTTCTATTTTCATTGAAACTGTAGTTGCTATAAAACGTGTGCGCGCTGAAGTAAGGTATCAATGATGTCTGGTTAGTATTTCTTACATGATCTACAATCTGTAAACATCAAGAAAATTGTATCATTATAAAAATAACTTGTCAAAGAAATTTTCACCAACGCTGTAAGTTCGAATACCACCTGGGACAAAGCGAATTTCACACATAAGGACTAGCTTACACTCTAGCTTATGTAGTGTTGGTAGTTCTACCTAGATGTAATCCTGGCATCTTTTCCAACGTAAAAAGCTGGATAAGTCGCTATGTGAACCTAGTTGATAGCGCGACGTTATACAGCGAATTTCCTATTCATGGAACGGTAAAGATTATACACGAACATGTGCATGTAAATTGTCTACAACACATACTAAAAGGACGACCAGTGTATAGTGTTCACGACATCGATAGTAGAAAGTTTTATCTTTACAATTTTAGAAATCACGATTCTAGGGTGTTTTTTGTTTTTAGTATTGAAAATATACAGATGTACATTGTGTTAATTTTAATTCATTATCGAGTCATGTTTTCATTGATTTGTCACACTGAATGATCAATCCGTGAATATTTTCGTCAATTTATCATTTGTTTTCACTTGTAAAGAAAATGTATCCGAAAATGTATTGGAACAATATTGAATACATCAAAAGTTATGATAAAAAATCCCCCTCCACCAAAAACGCATGTGTCCATATTTTATATATTTGATTAGATGAATAATCATTATAACTATGATTGGAATAATAATGACTATTCAGTTCAGATTTGGCTGTTCAGCAGAGGTTGATTACAGACAAACTGTTATTACAGACTGTTATTTAAAAGTGGTAGACGTTGTACCATATTATTTAAGAAGCTTTGTGCATTTTCTTTGCTACATTATTGTCTGATTAATTTATTACTGGTATTCATTAAGACTTTTTGAGAAGATCTTATCTCAGTAGTTGTTCATGGTTGTTGTATAATCTACAGTACTGTATTGTAATCGTTTGTGTTGTATAAACATTGTATTGTCAATCAATACACATATTCATCTTATGTTATATTAAAAAATGATATTAATTAATATTTTATCTGAGAAGAAAAAAATCTCAGGAATATCTTAAGTTGAACATATCTACCACTGGAGCTTAAACATATTTTTACAGAATACAACAATAAAAAGTAGGATCTTCTGAAAATATATATGCACTCATACATTGACCATCCTATATGACTACACAATTTTTGAAGATTCCACTTTCAGAATGGTGGCTGTAAAATACTTTTAGCAAAATATCATATACTAATTACTTGTGAAAATGAATACAAAACTTGATTGTGGATGGATTTCAAATAAAATTAGCTTAAGAATATCTTAATTCAACATCTTATGAATAAACAGTTATGAAAATATCATAGATGTTCGAACTGTCAGCTAGGGAAGAAAACTAAATGACGGTAACTATTCAAGGAAGACAATAATGTATAAATTGTACAAAAAATGAGCAGAAAAAGTTTTTAGGTCGTCTTTTGTTCTTTTCGTACACTTTTTTCAAGCAAGAATTTCATGAGGTAGTATATCAATACAGTGAACCAATTCCCCTCCCTGCCAAGGTAGGTAAGTTAAATCCGACCTGAGATTTTCAAGTTTCATGATATTCATTGGTGAAAAAAAGGTAAAAGGTAAACAAAAAGAACAAAAGATGACATAGAAAACTTTTTATGCTCATTTTTTTTGTACAATTTATATATTGTTACATCCTTAGACTATTTCACTGTAAATCCAAGTCACGTACTCAGTGCTCCCTCTCACGCACATACATGTATACAACTTTGAGCAAATAATTGAGAAACAAAGAACATAAAAGTAATATAGAAACATAAAAGTAAATGCAACTGATGACCAGAGAAGATGATTGCCACACATGCAATGGTTGTTGAACCTAAATTATTTACATGTCCTTTTTCAGCTACATTATATTAATTTAAGCGATAATTTCATGAAAAAATAACCTAATTATCAAAGTTAGATTATTAGCTTAATCCCAATAATTCAAAGCTACCTCAAGGAGTTTTCCGAGTATGCTAACATTCCACTGATAATAACACAATAATAACTAGGGGTTAAATTGTATCACGAAAATACAAAAGGTCGAATTGTCCAGAGGTCGAATTGTCCTGCATTATTCAAAAGTAATCCGAATGATTATCCGTTTCCGCTTCCTTTTTCAGCCGTGAAGTAAACATGGCGCAGGGCAAGAATAAGAGGCTTACTAAAGGTGGCAAGAAAGGAGCCAAGAAAAAGATGTATGCTGTTTATATTGTGCCAACACTATCATTTTACTCATATGTTTGCATTAGGATTGCTCTACTTGACTGATGGCGTTGCAAATGCTAGATATAACAGGATTGTTTTGCTGACATCCATACTATGTCACTTAAATTTTGCTCTAATATATGGTCGCTAAAGCGTTTCTTGACTTATTGAAGATCTCCAAATACTGAATTTTGGTAACTCTGGACTGGTATTTTGGTGTATTATTCGTTGAGAAATATTGTGTTGTCTTTACTTTATAGCTGTATCACTGAAATTTGCAGTCTTATTCAGACATGGCACTCAAATTTAGTCTAAATTGATCATTTCAGTCTAGTCTATGAATTAACATACTCTATTGTTATTAATTTTATTTTCCGCACTTGAATTTGGTTTGAGAAAATTTGAGAAAAAAGCTGTCGGAGATGACAAATCATAACATGGTGAAATAAGTAGTGGTCAGCTCTCACACAGTAGAATCAGCATCAGTGCCTCCCTACGCTTCCCAAACTTCCAATTTTTTTTTGGACAGTTTGGGAATGTGTCTGGTTGAGTTGAAAAAATATGTGCGATGCGAAGGCAAAATGGGTACTTTTTGGGTCGGGAAAAGGAAAAAAATCTTTATTTTCGATTGGGAAGGATTGCACATTAAACAGTCCCAAAAAAGGAAAAAAATCTCTTCAAAACGAGTGCTGTTCTTGTCCATGTGAAATATGTTGTGTGTGACTAATACATTTTTTTGTGTAGCTTCTTCTAATTATCAATTTAGTGAATACTTCAATGTTTACATTGTCAGTTGGTCTTATTGAAGTATGATCTTGTGACTTCCTCTTCTTTTCTGTGTTTTCAAATTCAAGAATGCGATTAGTACAATCCAAATTTTTTAGGGTCACTGCCCTTGAGATTTGTTGAAATCATTTGCCATTGTGTACACTTAGTTGAATTTGGATGTCTCTTTCAGTATTGATCCTTTCACCAAAAAAGACTGGTATGATGTTAAAGCGCCATCCATGTTTAACATTCGCCAGATTGGAAAAACCCTAGTTACAAGAACACAGGGAACCAGTAAGTGTTTTGTATTTGAAATACTCCAATGTAAGGAAAAGTGGTGAACTTAATGACCAAATATGATTACTTATTATAATTCATGATTGTTCGGTTTTTAATTCATCAAGGTGCCTGTAAGTCAGATATATGAGCATCCAAGACATCATATTCCTTACATCTTTATTTCATTTTAATGATTGAAAATAATTTTAGGTAGCATGATCGCTTGGCTCAACAAATCCGCTTGTAAGTACGAGTAGAATTTGACTCGGGATGAGTTGAAAATTGCTGTAGAACTAGTTAAAATTCTTAGCTGGTTATCCTGCAGGCCGAGTAGCCTGAAAAAAAATGTTGAGCCCTGGATCCTGTCAAATTTTGATACCTGATGAATTATGAATTCAATGATTGTTGATTGGGCCTTATTTCCTAAAATTGGGAAGGGGCCATTGCCTTTTATTTTGGGAAATTCAAGTGTGATTTTCGGCCAAACTATCAAGATATAGGGAGAATCATATTTCAGCGTATTGGGAATTTCAGCATTGTATTTGGGGAAATTTTTCACCAAATTGGGGAAAAAGAGTTTTGCAATTGGGAAGTCAATGATTGACTGAATATCAACTTGTATTATAGGATAGGGCTTTTTTCGCGGGTAGGGGAAAGGGTCTTTCTTAAATTTGGGGAAAAAATAACACAGTATTTTTACAAAAGGGGATGAAAAACTTTAAGCAAATTGAATTTTAGGGGAAATTGCATGAATTTAAGGATTTTTCCTGAGGGGAAGACGCCTATAAACGGACCATGCTAAAGGCCCTTGTTCAATGTTGATAATATAAATATTTAGATTTCTTTGAACTATAATGTCTGTTTTTTAGCAAATTTCTGCCATGTTATGAAATTCATTTACAGTATGACTTCATGAATAGCATACTTAACTTAGTGTATATTTGTATCTTAGGTTTTAAACTTGTTTTCTAGAAATTGCCTCTGATGGATTGAAAGGCCGTGTGTTTGAAGTATCCTTAGCTGATCTTCAGAATGATGAGATCACATTTAGAAAGTTCAAGCTGGTTGCTGAAGATGTCCAAGGAACCAATGTTCTCACCAACTTCCATGGCATGGATTTAACCCGGGATAAACTCTGCTCCATGGTCAAGAAATGGCAGTCTCTTATTGAGGCTCATATTGATGTGAAAACTACTGATGGTTACCTTCTCCGTATGTTTGCCATTGGTTTCACTAAGAAGAAGCCTTACCAAGTAAAGAAGACATGCTATGCCCAGCATGCTCAGGTATATCTATAATACTGTGTAGAAAACTTCTGTTAAAAGATATTGCTCAACCTGTTTTTATGTACTTGAAACGGAACAGTGATAATACTTTGTAATCCCTGTAAAATGATTTTTTTAATATTTCTGTTTTATGCAATGCTATTGTCAAATGATCAAATTAATACATACTGGGTCAAATAAATAAATGCTAAAATTTGCATCTTTAAATCTGCAGAACATTTTACTATTTGGGGGTATTTTACATTATAAATTTCATAATTCTTCAGACAATACATTACTAATGTCGCAGCTGATCTTCACTTTATAAAAATCCATGCATTGGAGATAAATGTAGATCTTTTATCTCACAGATCATTCATGCAAGATTTTGTGAACTGAAATTCAATTTGAGGTGTTTGATATTAGGGCCAAGTCATTAGCAAAGAATAAATATGTTCTGTTGCTTTAAAGATGGCTGATTGTTAATCTCAGGTTATTGTTTTTTCTTTGTCTTCAGATCAAACTTATCAGAAAGAAGATGGTTGATATCATCACCAGAGAGGTTTCCTCGAATGACATGAAGGAGGTTGTCAACAAATTGTAAGCATAAATATGCTATGTAATTTTTTTCCACACACTTTTTGACATTAAGAGCATTGTAAACAGTACCAATTTGCAATTTTGTTTTATGCTTAGGAGTTAAATGATCATATTTTTTTTAATTTTGAATAAGTATAGTCATTGAATGACTAATGACTTATAGCACTAGCCCAAACTTTACATGAGGTGTTGAAAATTATTTATTTTAGTGATTTTTTTTCAATTTTGAGAAAGGATCTGGGTTGGTTTAGTTGGGGAAAAAATGCACGGTGTGATGCCAAAATTGGGAAAAATGTCTTTTCAATAAGGAAGGGTCCCTTTACCCAACCTAAAGTAGGAAAAATATTGCTGTATCTGGAACGGATAATTTTGAGAAAGTTCATCAATCCAGAGAGAAATTTACTGACTCCTGAGCTTTGGGCTATTGGATTAGCACCAAGACTGAAATATTTTTCCTTGATAAAATGAAGTCTTTTGTAATTGGCTTTCTGCGTTTACTGTTTTACTTATCATTTGACTTAATTTTGTATTTCATACTGACATGTTAATAATAGGTTGTAAATGCTTTTTCAGGATCCCAGACAGTATTGGTAAGGATATTGAAAAAGCCTGCCAGGGAATCTATCCTCTTCATGATGTTTACGTAAGAAAAGTCAAGGTTCTCAAGAAGCCTAAATTTGATAGTAAGTTTAGTTTTGTTTTCTCTAACTGTTCAAGCCATGAACTTTTCTTTTAATAATATGGATGTGAGTTTAAAGTTTCATTATAGTTATCACTTATTGACATAATTCTATTTGTATTATTAGCTTGTCTGTTTCAAAGAAAAGTTTAGCTATTATTGCTAGGTCATCATTGTTATCAGTCTTGCAAAAACTTTAACACGGTCCATAACTCAAACACTTTAAAAGGCCTTTTCCAGGCATTTTGGGAAAAGGCCCCTGGCTTAAATTCTGGGAGAAACATGCAGGTTTTGCTACATGTTAGTAAATTTGAGAGATTTAAAAAAGTTAAAAAAGAAACTAACTTGTTCTGGTATACATGACTTATTCATGTGTATGATGTAGCAACTAATACTTTTTTGAAAAGTTCTTCAAAAAAGTATTAGTTGCTACATCATACACTTGAATATAACATCTTTTTGCATTTACTTTTCTATTTTTCATAGAATAGTGCTTATAACATGCGACATTATTCATGTTTCACGAAATCTGGTGATATTAAGGTTAAATAGAATGAAGGGCTATAAATTCCTTATGTGCCATAATGCATATCAAGGTAATTTTTTGCAGCTGTATGGGAATTTATTTTTGAAATTGGGAAAAAATAAGGCTATTTTGGCTTGGGAATGGTACGTATTCAGTCCCTGGTGATAGGGCGAAAATGCCCTGCTTTAAGATGTCAACACAACACTTGGAATACTTGATTATCATGATCAGGCACAGTTGCAAGACAAGGGGCATTATTCTGAAAGCTATGTTCTTGGAGATATGCCCCTTTTTAACTTAGAATTTTGGTGAAAAATTGTTTATTAAATGAAACTATTTGAAAACTATCAAAGGTATCAACATTAAAACTTTGAATGTGTTATTAAGTTATTTTTTATTCCTTATCATGTTCAAACTTGGAAGTCTCAAATGTGGTCCCTATTGTCAACATGTGAAACAGATTAGTGTTGGCACTGCTCTGTGGAGTTCTAGTTTTTGGATATTAATATAGGATTTAATTTACCTGATTCATTTTGCCTACCTCACAGCCTCTGTGGAAAAATGTAGCAGTCTATGACTATTGTTGTTGAAAGCTAATATTTTTTTGTTTGGCTTTGGGTGTGTGGACATTTGACTAAAACATTGCTGAGATAATTTGTTTACATAAGAAAGAAGACTAAGTGAATTTTATTTATATTTCAGTCGGTAAGTTGATGGAATTGCATGGTGAAGGTGGAACCAAGACAGTTGTCACTGAGACAGGAGAGAAGATTGAAAGGTCCGATGGCTTCGAGCCACCAGTTCTTGATTCTGTATAGACTCTGTTACATATTGTGATGAGGCAACTAAATAAAGAGAAAAATACCTAAAGATGCGTGGCTACTGTTATATGAATATTGTTACATGGGGTTTACTACATTATATCTTGAGTTGCATACTAGTCTTTAAGCTCCATTATGTGGCAGCGTAGAGCTGTGTCATGAAGTTGTTTCAAGTGATCTTGGAAGATCTCATTGGCTAAGTAGTGCCTGCAATGTGAGCTTTCAAGGTATTAATAATGACGTGTCAGTTGAAAACTGCTTGTTTTCCTTGACAACAGTATTCTCTGTTATTGTAACATGTAATTAAGTATTGCCCTTCCATCACAGATTCTACATTTAATATTTCATGGCTTGGAATGTTCTCTGTTATTAGCTGTTCACTGGCATTCATGATATAAAGCCATTGAAATGGTCGTTCTAATATATTTCCTACCAGGATTCATCTTGAGACAAATTAAATTTTCATTTTGAAAATACAATGTACATAAGTAAATATCAATCCATAAAAAATTCTTTAAATCATGATTTCTAGCTAAATGTAGCGTAACAAAATTGGGTCAGTGAAATATATTAAGTCAATTAACAATGAGTGATTTGGGATTCACAATGAAACACTGAATTTTCTAAGTGTATTGCCCACTCAGGCCGAAGACAAGTTCATGAGAGTTCCTAGGAATGATATGAATAATAATAGTTGCTGTTAAAAATAATTAGCTTAGGACAGCACTAAAAAATATCTGATCAACACTGAACCATCTGGGGGAAAACTGACTCATTATTCATTATTTTGAACAAACAAACTGTGTCATGAACAAGTGTCAAATAACTATTTCGCTCTCATACGTATGTTTATGGGAATACTAGTACCGAATAAGAATTTAATTTTACATGCTGGTGATTTAAATAATGTCATAATGTCTTCAAAGCTGGGCTAGGTGTTCAAATGATGGCTACAACAACCGAAACTATGAAAAGAATCTGCAAGAAAAAAATTTATTATGACCAAAAATGTCTTGGGTTAGCTGAAAAAAAATAGGGGGTCAGGTTATTTAAAAGGTTGGTACAAATATTTTATAATGCAGCAAAAACTTAGCAGAGTAAAGTAAATATGTCCAAAAAAATAGCTACCGTTAAAAACAATCACTAAGGTTATGTAAATTAGTAAGGGCTGAGAACATAATGGTCTCAGGTAAGGGCTAGTCAATGAGAACTTCATACTTTGGCCAACAGTACAGCCATCCCTTGTCTGTACAGACAGGAACCCTACATATAACATCAATTTTCTGGTAATTTTGGGAAAGGATCTGGAACCATTCCCTTTCGGAAAAAATGTGCAGTGTAAAGCTTAAATTGGAATTTTTTAGGTTGGGAATTGGGAAAAATGTCCTTTGATTGGAAAGGGTCCATCTACCGGACCCAAAACAAAGACGAAAAATCGCTGTGTAGCGTCCCTGGTACAAACCAGCCCCAGTAAAATTGCTTTTACTAGGCAGCTGCATCCTTTCTACCAATTCTAATTCAGTATACTGCCTTTATTTTTTACCTCTGTCACGTACTTCCAGCCATGTCAGGATGTAGATCTATATATATCATATTAAGCTGTCACGATGTTCGATCATATTTTCCAATTAGCCTTATCAGATACACTAATACATGAATGACATGCAGAAAAAATCCAATGCACGTGAAATATACTATCTATAAATAATTTCGTTTTTTTTTATACATTGTCACTGTTTCATGTATTGCACGAGTGGTACTGAATTGTTTTCAATGGTGAATCACCGTGGTGAATAAAATGCACGAATTTAGATTCGTAGATTACTGAATGCAAATTTTACAGTATACCCCATGTGGACTTTTTAAAACATTGGATATATTCAAAATTCGCTATGAAGCTTAACGAAGTACTGTGATATACGAAGGGAGACAACTACGATATTCAAAAGTAATCCGAATGTGTAAACTGGTCCCCGTTCCATATTGCAGTGCACCATAGTACAGACAGAGTCAATGGGAACAAGTTTACCGATTGTTTACGATTACTGTTCAGTTGTGAAATAAACAGGAGGCATTAAACTGTAACAACCACAGAAGGTTTGATAAGCTGTACTTCTGCAAAGCAAAAGGAGTAAATAGACATGATTAGAAAGAGTCAGAGGCTTCCTAGACTTGGCAAGAAAAAAGCCAAAAAGATGTATGTTGTTTATACATTTTTACAGTACTCGTATCATATGGGGTCCGACTCGTATGTTTGTACATTAGAATTGTTCTACTTGACTGTTAGTCAAACAAACTAAGAATCTGTTTCATCTAACATGAGCGACACTAACTAAGTGTCGTTCAATTTGCACAAAACCAGATTTTTTTCTGCTGACATTCCTGCTATGTCAGAGAAATGATGGAAAACAACTGTCAGAGTAGTCCAAATAATTAGACTGTTTGTGATGGGGAGACATTTTTCGATTTGGCCCCGACCCTCACTGGCTGAGAGAAGGGCCTGTCCAAATTCATTTATGAAATCAGCCATGCCGAATAAGTAAGACTACTGTCAGAGATAAATCTTAACATGGTGAAATGGGCAGTGGTCAGCTGCAGTGGCTCCATGAGGGACTGAGTGAGTGCTGTATTTGCGCATGCGAAATATGGTGTGTCTCTCTGGTTTATTTCAATTGTATATTTTTTAAGGTCTCAATTTTTATGAATACTACAGTGTTTACAGTGTCAGTTGATTGTGAGTTTTCAAGAATGTGGCTGAACTGTTTAAGATTGTGATCAGTACTAATGTATCGAATGAAAAGCTTGTAGCTCTGGTCCTTGTTATTAAATCAAGAGTTTCATTGTAATAGGCTCTTGGTCTGTCCTGTAGGCTGAGTGGTATAGATGAGTGGTTTCGAACCTAGATGGAGTGGTCCAGATGGCTGGTCATATAGTGTTTTTCTGGTGATATAAACTACATTAATTAGAATGATATTATTGTAATTAACCCTCTGTCTTGATAGTTT
Source organism: Lutraria rhynchaena (assembly GCA_008271625.1). Lineage (NCBI taxonomy): Eukaryota > Metazoa > Mollusca > Bivalvia > Venerida > Mactridae > Lutraria > Lutraria rhynchaena. The sequence continues at coordinate 4,414,867 of VIBL01000014.1, read as the reverse complement.
TCTGCAACTAACTACTGATTATTGAAGCTAAATATTCATTATACAATGTAATTATAATACATGGATATCCAATTGTGTTTCACATTTAATTCAGAATCCTAGAGATAATATTATATTTAAATGGTATTTTAGATTCCTTAAACTAACGAAATAATTTTTTGATATTAAAAATTATGGTCACATGACCTATGAAAAATGCAACTTTCACTTTCACTATACAAAAACAAAATGTCTGTGTCCATGGAGAAAGAGCTGCGTCTGTGGTCCAGTGGTTAGTGCGCTGGACTTGTAATCTGGAAATCTGGGTTTGAATCCTGTCGCGGCAGGTCATACCCTTCTATGAAAATTTGACAATAATATCGATTTTCCTCCATACGTGGAGAAGTTGCCTGCTCCTTAAGGAAGGGTAAGTTAGCACTGGTTAGTATACAGTCCAGGAAAACTGGTTAGGTGAACTGGTTGCCGTATATAAGTGAAAAAATGTTGAAAAATGGTGTTAAACCCCGGTGACAATAAGTCACATGAAAATCAAATCAAAACCATGTATAAAATTTAAATAGGATTGAAATTTTGAATTTTAGATTCACGTTAAGTGAACTATTACTGACATACATTATCTTTGTGTAATCCAAATTTTTAGGGCCACTGCTCTTGAGATTTGTTGAAATCATTTTCCACTGTGTATTAAACTTACATTAAAATTCGGATGTCTCTTTCAGTATTGATCCTTTCACCAAAAAAGACTGGTATGATGTTAAAGCACCATCCATGTTTAACATTCGCCAGATTGGAAAAACCTTAGTTACAAGAACACAGGGAACCAGTAAGTGTTTTACTTTGCAAATACTCCTACGTAAAAGAAGTGGTGAACTTAATAACCAAACTTGATTATTTGTTATTTATTTGGCCAACATGGGTCATCTGGAGTCACAAACTAGGTCACCAGGTCAAATCTCTGGAAAACCTTATTAACACTCTAGAAGTCACAGTTTTGAAATGAATCTTCCCCAAACTTTGTCAGAATGTTTGTATTAATGATATCATGAGAAGGTTTGAACATGGGTCAACTAGCATCAAATCACCTGTTCAAATCACAGGAATACCTTAGAGGTTGCAATCTATACTCAGGTGAGCCAAAAAGGGCCATCATGGACCTTGTTCATAAAGGTCCATGTAATTCTGTTTTGTTATGAATTTCTTTACCAGGATGAATAGCACATTTAACTTTGTGTATACATGTATTTGTATCATAGATTTTTTTTTCTAGAAATTGCCTCTGATGGATTGAAAGGCCGTGTGTTTGAAGTATCCTTAGCTGATCTTCAGAAAAGTGAGGACGCATTCAGAAAGTTCAAGTTGGTTGCTGAAGATGTCCAAGGAACCAATGTTCTCACCAACTTCCATGGCATGGACTTAACACGCAATAAACTCTGCTCCATGGTCAAGAAATGGCAGTCTCTTATTGAGGCTCATATTGATGTGAAAACTACTGATGGTTACCTTCTCCGTATGTTTGCTATTGGTTTCACTAAGAAGAAGCCTTACCAAGTAAAGAAGACATGCTATGCCCAGCATGCTCAGGTACATCTATAATATTGTATAGAAAACTTCTGTTAAAAGATATTGCTCAGCCTGTTTCTATGTTCTTAAAATGGGGAAAGTATTTCTGTTTAACGTAATGCTATTGACAAATTATTAAATTGATTCATGCTGGATCAAAACTTCACGATTCTTCAAACAACACATCAGTACTGTCACCACTCTTCACTTTGCAAAAATCCATACGTTTGGGACAAATTCAGCTCTTTTGTCCCAAAGTTCATTTGCACGATATTTTTGATACTAAAATTCAAGTTGAGTGGTTCAAGGATAGGATTAAGTCATTTGTAAAAGAATTGATATGTTCTGTTGCATTAAACATGGCTGATAGATTGTGTGTACTATGGAAGTTACTCTCAGGTTATTGTTTTTTCTTTGTCTTCAGATCAAACTCATAAGAAAGAAGATGGTTGATATAATCACCAAAGAGGTCTCCTCTAATGACATGAAGGAGGTTGTCAACAAATTGTAAGCGTAAATATGCATTGTCTTTTTTTTCCACACAAATTATGTGGCATTGTGTTTTTGTTTTGTTGGGGTTCTTTAAAATACTGAAGTAGAAATAACTTCAAGAGCCTAATAGTACCAATCTGTAAATTTGTTATATCATGCTTTGGAGTTAAGATGTTGATTATTTTTTGTGTATTTCAATAAGGGATTGTCATGGAATGATTAATGACTTACAGCACTTGCCCAAACTATAAGTGAGCCAATGAAAATTAACAATGTGCCACTTAACCCGAACAGATGATTTTGAGAAAGTTCATTGACCCAAATAGAAATTTACTAGTCCCAGACTTTGGGCTATTTGTTTAGTGCGAAGACTGAAGTATTTTTTCCTTGAGAAAATGAATTCTCTGTATTGCTTTGATTGCCTTGTTGTAATGGGCTTTCTGTATTTTTTGTTTCACTTATCATGTCAGTTGATGATTGTATTTCATACTTATTGTTAATAATATGTCGTAAATGTTTGTTTCAGGATCCCAGATAGTATTGGTAAGGATATTGAAAAAGCCTGCCAAAGAATCTATCCTCTTCATGATGTTTGCATAAGAAAAGTTAAGGTCCTCAAGAAGCCTAAATTTGATGGTAAGTTAATTTTTGTTTTCTCTAACTGTTTAGACTTTGATTTTTTTAATGATATAGGAGTGAGTTGAAAACTTCATTCTAGTTATCACTTATTGACATAATTCGGCTTGTATTATTTTTGGATATTAATACAGAAATTAATTTACCTGATTTATTTTTCCTACCTGACAGCCCCTATTGAAAAACGTTTTTAACCTTAATGAGCATGAGTGGCTGTTAAAAGTTAATATTGTGTGTTTGCTGACATGTGACTAAAACATTGTATATTTTGTTTATGTAGGAAAGAAAACTAAGTGAATTTTATTTATATTTCAGTTGGTAAGTTGATGGAATTGCATGGTGAAGGTGGAAGCAAGACAGTTGTCACTGATACTGGAGAGAAGGTTGAAAGGTTCGATAGCTTCGAGCCACCAGTTCTTGATTCTGTATAGACTCATAATGTGATGAGACAATTGATATTGATATGATGACATCCATATTTCAGGGCTGCTGATATCATTTGGGATATATTGGGTAATATCCTGCAGTATTTGTCTACAATTGGATTTTTGTTTGTTCAGTTGAGGTATTGCAAAATTTTCATCTCCTGTTTTTGAGCTTAATTTGGTAATATAGGACATTTTAATGATTGAATTCGAAAAATCCACTCTTCCATTGTATTGTTTGATTTATTTACATCTTGAGGGGTAGATGTGACAATCAATCAGAGGTATCTGCTTAATCCTCACAATTTTAGCAAATGATAGTCTGGTCGATTGTACATATTGTACAGCATAGGCCTGGTCCATATTTTATAAATCAAATTTTGTAGTTTTGTTTTCAATGAAATAATTATGCTTAGTTGATACCTTTTCTAGGTGAACTGAAAGCTTCACTGTTCAAGTGGTCTCTTTGGTTCCTTCAATTACTGACTTCTCATCCCCATAGAAGGTAGACAAGTGGTCTCTTGGGTTCCTTCAATCACTTTTACTGACTTCTCATCCCCATAGAAGGTAGACAGAGACTAAATTGCTTGGTTACATTCCACCTGTGATAAACAGTCAAACTGCAGAGGCTCAAACAGTGTACAAAAATCATTATAGAGATCACTGTCTCCTTTTCTGAACCTGTAACCTATGTTCTTTTTCAACCTTTTGACGTAGTCAACCTTGCACAGTGTTTCATTAAGTTGAGGTTTTCTCTTTAAAAAAGACCCCATCATCTTTTTTCTCTATCTCAGACTTCATGTATGTCAAACACTTTCCATCTATGGTTTGCATGAAGGACAGTTTAGAGACAGTAGCATCCATCACTGGCTTGATTTCTCTAAAAAGAACATTTTTCCTCTTTAACTTAAGTACAGCTAGCTCATTATGAACATCTGAGATGATGGCAGTAGCTAGGACAACTATATATGAAGTGAAATACTTGAGCAGTGCCTTGGCCTCAACATTTTCCTCTGCAGCAAATTTTGAAAATGTTACCAAAACAAAACCAGAATACTCGTACAAGCTAGACCTACATTTTTCAAACCAAGCTGGCGAATTGAATACTGGTAATGCAATTTTGATTGATATCTAAGGTTCTTCAAGCAAAGCTTGAATTTTCCTGTGTGTCAATGTTCTGTTACTTGACCCACTTATAAACAAGTATACAGATTTGAATTTCTCTCAGAATTTTAACATATACCGGTGGTAGTCACTTTTCTTGATATAATCTGTGCATGTCAGATTTAACCTATGTGCCATACAATGTGTCTTGATCCAGAATGGAGAGTACTTGCGCACCAACAGCTTTCCTACTCCCATATGTAGGGGCCTCTATGTTTGAGTGGCTATGGTCTCTGACTTGCAATCACTAGCCCCTCACTGCTGTGAGTTTGAATCCTAACTTTCACATGTAGCCAAATTTCACACTATTTTTTAATGGGTTTCTCCTGCTTTTAGAAAGCACATGGCAGCTTTTTACCAATATTTAAGGTTGTTTACTTAGTATACCAGTCAGTAATGTCTGTGTTTTAAATCTTTATTTACATTCCTGTGATACAACAAATAATGTGATACATGATGTGATATACACTTTTTTTTATTCAATATTATTGATCTCTGTTTTTAATACTATTTATTTATTCCATTTGTTTGACTTTTTTATTAATTTATTTTTTATAATTATTTGTGTAGTAATATTGCTTTATTACGAAAATTAATCACATAGGAGCTTGAATTAAAAATAATTCCTACCTTTCAATCTGCTTCTAAAATTCAGGTTTTGTAAAGGGCAAGCAAACATATTTTTTTTTGTTCAGGCCTAGTTCGTCAGTAGTAGTTTTGATTTTTCTGAGTCCTAGCTCAGATTAGTGTATTTTGTGTCAAGTCCAATTTTTTATTTATAACTTGCACAGAATTTATTATGTTAGATGGGATATCTGACTTTGCTGCTTAATAAACAGTGATAAACAATTTCTTGTCCACATGATAAACTTGAACATGTTTTTTACCATTATTTTGAACTTAATTATGTTTTTATTTATTTCCATTGTGTAATTACGCAACTTGTTATTTGTAGTACTGTGATATTTATTTCTGTTGGATTTGTATGTACATATTTATATATTTTTATATTTGACTGTCTTTTGCTCATGAGAAGCTCTCTGAATTTGGAGGAATGAAATATCAATATAATTAATAATAAAATTAATAAATTGAAATTAATTAATAAAATAATACATATAGAATCTTGCTATCTATGACTACATTATATCATGAGCCACATACTAGTCTTGAAGATCTGGCATGACCGTGGTTCAGTGGTTAGTGTGCTGGACTTGTAACCAGGAGATCTTGGTTCGAATCCCGGTCACGGCAGGTCATACCCTTCTATGAAAATTTGACAAAAATGTCGATTTTCCTTCATATGTGATCTGGCATGGCCATGGTTCAGTGTTTAGTGTGCTGGACTTGTAACCAGGAGATCTGGGTTCGAATCCCGGTCGCTGCAGGTCATACCCTTCTATGAAAATTTGATAAAAACGTTGATTTTCCTTCATATGTGGAGAAGTTGCCGGCTGCGTTTTGAGGGTAAGTTAGTACTGGTTAGTATACAGTCCAGGAAAACTGGTTAGGTGAACCAGTTGCCATATATAACTGAAAAAATGTTGAAAAACGGCGTTAAACCCCAGTGACAATGAATCTCATAAAAACAAAACAAACTTGAAGGTCTATTGTAATGGCAGTATAAAGCCGGTTCATGATAAAGGGTGTCATGAAATTGTTTCTAGTGATTTTGAAGATCTCATTGGCCAAGTACTGGTAGTGTCTGCAATGTGGTTTTCAAGGTAATCATGATGATGTGTCAGTGGAAAACTGCTTGTTTTGTTTTACAACAGTATTTTCTGTTATGGTAACATTAAGTATTGCCCTTCCATCACAGATTCTACATTTAACATTTTATGGCTAGAAATGTACTGTGTTCACAAGCAGTTTTACTGGTATTCATGAATAGCATATAAATTATAAAGCCAATGAAGTAGTCATTCTTAAAAAATACATGACTGACGAAAATTCTTAAACAAGTTTAATTTTACTTTGAAAGTACAACGTTCATAATTAAATACCAATCCAATTAAAACATTTCCATAAACAATGAATTCTAGCCACCAAACACTGAGTGACAAAATCTAGAAAATAAAATATATAATGCTATATAATTGACTGATTTAGGAAGCACCATTTTCAGAAACAACAGAAGCTTCAACACATTTGCATTATTGAATTTTCTAAATGTATCGCTCACTGTAGGTGGATAAACTGAAAATTTCTACACAACTTTATAGCTTCTGTAGCAACTTTTACTGAAATTTTGAAAAGCCAAGAATTTTAAGGATTGTCCCTAAACAAAACTAATCCCATTTACCAAATATAAAAATGCAACATAATGTTAAGATACAATATATACCTATGATCAACATGGTACAATTGCATCAGAACAACATTACCTCTCACTTTATACAGCACTGCATTAAATAAAATTGTTTGGATGAAATACAGTAATTTATTAATTCCAAAATCCTAATTGCTGTTATTAATTTTTCTGTTATTCTCCAACATTTCATTTAAATCTAAGTGATGATAAACATTTCATTGATGATTTATTGACAATTGAGTAAACAGCATAAATGCATGGTGGCATTGCACATACATCACAATAACTTAGAACAGATTGCATTAATTGCACATTGAATAGTCCTATAGAATCTGGTATCATATTACACATGGCCTTTGAGGCATACACAGATTATAATGTGCGTTCTTATCCCAGAAATTTGTGTCCTTCCAACCGCACCAACCCTGAAATGAAAAACAATTATTTACTTGTACAGATGTTTCGGCCTACTTTGGTTTCAGTAAGATTTGGAATCTGGACCCTATTAAATAAAAACTGAATTAAATACTTTCAAATTAAAGAACAGGTTATTAAACCAGGTAATCTGGCATTGAAAATATTCAGACTGGCCATTAAATTGATATTATTATTACAAGTATATAGACAGTGAGTTTCAATATGACGTAGGATATAAATGTGAAGATGCTATACCTTATCTATGATAGTTTTAAGTTCCTCTGCACCAGTATAGTGTGGATCCAATATTAGAAAGTTGATATCACCTGTGATTTCATCATAGTCTATACCAAGTATGGTATGAGCTAACACTCCACCACCTGCATGCAACAGAGAATACTTCAAGATTAACAAGTATATCCATACATAGGAGAAATGGACAGTTCAGTAATTTCGGTTTCATGATGTTTTTATTATGATAGGGTAACAAAGACTGTGCATGGTCTTGATTGATGAATTCTTAAAAGTATGCCATACTCTGTCAATTAGCAAGTAGGTATTAACCCTTTGCCTCATAAGCATATTTTGGACTCTTCCAAATTCAAAGCTAATATACAAAACATCAATTTATTTAAGAAAATTGGGCTATTTGTCCCTAACAGAGTGAAAAACATTACAAGCAATGGCTTCTTTTGCTACAATGTTTTCAAAAGTCGTCTGCTTCAGATGTGGGGAAATGTGGTAATATGTGGCAAAGGATTAAACTTTTCAAAAATGCTCATTCAAACAAACAATAGAAAAACTAACTAAGCACAGATGGGACATGTATTACCTATCATTATTGGTGTTCCTTGATTAGTAAAATGTGCAGCAAGTTCTCTGCCTTTGGATGAAAGTTCAGCGCCAGAAGAAACATTCATTATCTTTGATGTCACCTAAACACATAATAAAACAAATAATTATGATATAATCAGTTGATCCAGACCAGAATGCATGAATTAATACAGTATTGAACTGTTTCAAATAAGGCTTAAAAAAAGAGCATGTTTCTGCTACCCCAACCCTATTTTTTGCCACTGACCCTTTGAATGTTTTTTGTCAAATTATAATTTTGCAAATTAAAAACAATGTCAGTCATATTCTGGAATATAAAAATAAAAAGAAATAAATCCCTACCAACCGACCCTATTTTTTTCATAGCCGGTAGAGGAAACAAGCTATTTTTAGGCCTAATTATTAGGAAATTACAATGATTTTATGCTGCACTACAGACACAAAACTATAATCCTACAGCATTGAAAAAAATGTACGTAGAATTGCAGATAATGTAAATATGAATCTGTACAATGAAAATGCCAGTTTTAGGAACATTTAGAGTTAATAGATTTTAATATTAACAATTACCCCAAATAATGTGTCAAGTACAAAACTGACTTCCATGGAACCAATCCACTTCCTGGAACCAACAAAGTTAGGCTCCTTGTCACCAATGTCAACTAATGTCTAAAAGACAAGAAAAAATACACAAATCATATTTAAATTCTGTACCCAATATAGACATACTAGGGGATAGAAAATGTAATATAACTTGAGATCCTAAACTCTCCTGATGAAACTGTTTTCACAATTTCACCCTGTTGTGTTGTAAGCTTCTTTGTTATCCATGCATTCATCTCATTAAAACAATTTTTATCAAACTTCATTCAATCAGCAGATTTCAATAATAACATAACAAGGTCAGTTAGTGTAGTTACCTGTTGTATTTCTTTATGAGAAGGTATATCTCTGTCAACATAACCTTGTAATTTAAACCAAGAAGACAGAGTCTGTAATGATCTATATGCGCATCCCCACTTGTTATCATCAAACCTATCTTGCATATAATGATGATAGGTGTATAAGCCTTGAACTACATATTGTGTACCATCAGAAACTGAAATAATTCACAATATCAAATGTTTGTTCCCCAAAACAAGAAAAATGTCATTAAAACAGTTTTGAATATAAGAAGAGATCTGCAGTTTTCTAAGATGAAAATCTGAACTTGTAAGGAGTAAGATAACAGCTGATAGATCTGTGATATTGTCAATATAGTTTTGGTTGTCATGCCTTGAGAAACTCGTATGCAATATCTATTTCAATGATCATCTATTTTAGATATGAAAATCAAAGTGCTGTTTACTAAGCTCATATTTTTAGGGGTATATATCACCACTTACTACATACCTTTTGATTTTGGACAATGTTGATGTACATTCATTAAATAGCCACTACCAGTATTCTCATCAGGAAACATGAATTGATTGCCTTGTCTGAACAATGGACGATCCAGAGGTAAACACAGAAGTTCATGAAGCTGTTTTCTATCTGATTCTGAAATATTAGTTAGATTTAACTGTCATCACAATAACACGAGATTATAAATGAAATATTTGCAATGTAAGATTATACACTTGGTATAATACCTCTGGACACTTATAGGCACACAAATATGTATATCTGTATTTAGTAAGTTGAACAAATTCATATTATTAAACAGTTTAATTGCAAAAGTGAAGTGGTGATATATTGCACTACATTTTGAATGCTGTTTTGATAACTACATGTGCCAGGGTTTTTTCCTTCTACAGCAGAGACCGTTTATAGCCATCTTCTCCTCTGGAAAAATCTTTAAAATCATGCAGTTTTCCCCTAAATTTCAGTTCACGTCAAGATTTTTCTTCCCCTTTTTGCAAAAATATTGTGTTATTTTTCCCCAAATTTAAGAAAAATGCTCCTTCCTCTAACTGTGAAAAAAGGCCCTGGACAGTATCAGTACTAAATAGCTGTTAAAGCAGCAGTTGACATGTACACTTACTTACTCTCTCATAAATATGTATACAGTTTGATTACAAGTAGAAACACAGCGGTCTAAAGGAATACAACATAGTAATAAGACATATAAACCATAAACTACCTTGTTGCTGATCTTTTTTACCTGTCATCTGTATAGTTGTAAACAGTGTTTGTAATCCCAAAGGCTGGAAGTGACACGGAACTGGTACAGAAAATTTATCATCCTGAAAAACAATATAATTATGATTGTCAGTACTACCAGTATAAACTTTGAATAATTTACTCACAGACAACTATTAATAGTACAATAGAGTAATGTTCAATCTTTACTATGGCAAAACTAATCATTATTTTTAGTCTACAAGTCAATCTATTGAAGACAGTCTTTTAGTCATCCATCAAATAAAATTCCAAGCATAGAAATTCGCCTCTATCTTACCTTGCTGTTCTTGACAATACTTTCTTCTACTGCTATAAGCTGTCTTTTCACTGAATCGCGCATAACAGATGCCATATCAGACAGTACAGAATGTTCAGGAAATATCGAGACAGCATCAATAGGTAGATTAATCTTAACTTGTTTAACAACTTCTGTAAGAGTAAATAACATGTTGACTGTTGACTGGAATACTGTCTAATCAGTGAAAATAGTAACATGGACTTTGTATTAATGCAGTTGAAAACATTTTGCAACAATCTACACATCAAGTAAGAGGTTGCTTCAGAAAACATGTACATGCATACTATAAATATATATAATAGTCAAATTTCTATGAATTTATTAACACAGAATTTTTTAAATCAGTTGTAACAACATATTCATCAAACTAATAATAGTAAACAATAATAAAATGTTATAAAACAAATGAATCATGAAAAATCATACTGCAAAAATCAACCGTAGGCAAAAATTTACAGTAAACAAATATTTACTGAATCATTATCCTCAGTTCACACAGATATGATTCAATTGATGACATTTCAATCATTATAAAATAGGTTTGAAATTCTGTAGCATCAGTATTAATATAGGGTGCAATGTATTACCTGTGCTGTAGTTTATAATTGGTGAACAAGAAGGGAATGCTTCATGGGCATTGGTCTTGCTGATGTCTGTGTAGATATCAAATGATACACTTGTCTGTGATGAAAAGTACATACATTGTAATTACAGTTGCATAATAATGTCGTTTTCTGATTGTAGTGAACATTTTAACAACCATAAGCATTGTGCTTTAATGGTTTCTTCCCATCTGTTTCTAAGGGTAACCAGGCTTACAAGGATTCATCTGCACACAAATTATTTACTAACATTCACGTCTAATTATGTGCAACAAAAAATCATACAGTTGAAAATAATGCACATTAAATTATACAATGAGTCTAAAGTTCATTTCAGATTATTTTTATATTTTACCTCCAATTAATGACATAAAAAATATTGTTCAGATCTTAGAGCGGAATATAATATTCAAATACATGTATTCTAGTATTAGGGAATAAAATAATTTATTTACCAATAAGTCTTTGTCTTTTTTCCTTGACTTCGAATTATGAGCATCTTCATTGCCAACAGAAGGTAGAATATTACACAATGATGTTTCTGATACACCATAGCAACTTTTCGAGCTCAGTAATACATTTGTTGAAACAAGATGAAACATGATTCTTTCTGATATCAAATCTTCCATAATTCTATTCATCTCTGATTGCAAATGTTTGAGTTTCATTTTACCTAAAAAACAGAAATCAAATAAGATGGATGCTCATTATTGCAATAACATCTATAACAGCTTAAGAATGATCACATTTAAAGAATTCCTAACCATTTGCAAAACTGACTAAAGGGAAATAAAAACCATATTACATTTATTTGAACATCCCTGAATGCTAGGGTACATGATTTGGCTCACTATCTCACCATGATAAACATGTCAATATCAGGGTAGGACAAACACATAATTACTATAAAATTTGACTGAAGACAACAGCAAATAAAGACACACCTTCAGTTTCCATGGTGAAAGTCAATGGCACTGTACACTTTGCACGAGCAATAAGGCATTTAGATAACATGTTTTCTTCTTCTATTTTCAATGATGCATTCTTCACGGTCTTGTCATGTAACACAATACTAGCTTCACTCAGGGAGAATATTCCATCTTTTTTTACAAGATTCAGAAAAACGCTAGTGGAACTAATTTTTTGCTGAAATAAATCATATAAATTCTCTGATCACTACCATGTTAAAAAGGCTTGTGTGCACTAAATGAGCATAGTACACAGTTCACATTAATTAACATTTAACATAAGAATGGTTAATTTAACATTTAACATGAGAATGGTTAATATAGCTCCATATATATTTATTAAACTGTAAGTAAATTACCTTAACTTTCTTTGCAGCCTTAACAAGACTGAGATATTACTTTATTTAGTTAATGTGTTCTTTTTCTTCAAATAAAGACTCAAAATCAAATTTATTTTTACTTGTACTTTCAAGCATTGAACATAATTATTATACCCTGTCTAACTATTACATTTTAATATTTTTTTCATAAACTAAAGTAAGATTTGAAAGTGATAAAAATAAATAAAAAACAAAAACATTAAATGTTGGAATCTTACCCAATATGACTCATAACTCATGCAGTTATTTTCACAAGCAGCAATACCAACCAGGTCTATTCCTGTAAAGAATAAAACGCAACCATAAAAAAACAACAAATATTAACTTTGGAACAGAGCAAAGAATCATTTACTATATATATGTTTACAATAGAGACAAAACCAATTTTTTTATAAGAACAAATAAGCTTTCATAAAGAAGACAGGTAGAAAAATAGATATCAAACTGTATGATACAAAAAAATAACATCAGAAAATTTACTTACCTCCAGGAATTAAGCTCTGAATCTGTTTAATCCTAAAATCTACCTCATGCTTTTCAGGCAAAATAGCACAAGCCACAACATTGATATCTCCATTTGTTGCATAACCAAGCAATAACTTTGCACTCTCATCTCCATTCTACGTAAAGAAAACACTATAAAATGAACTAGTTATCTCTCAAAATGCTGAAAACTGCTGTTGATAAAAAAAAATGGGTAAAAGCGGTCAACTCTGTCTCAGTGAACACATTTATTGATGTAGATGAAAATGCTTAATTGCTAAAGATAAGAAAATCGGGCTTTCTGGTTAAAATGAATACCTTCATGAAAGTAGTAAGCACATGAGATTTGAAGCAAATGATAAAAGCAAGATTATAGTACCAGACCATTTCCCAGTCACAATGAGTGTTTACAGCGATAAAGATAAATGGAATCGAAGCAGAAAGTGTGCAATATAATGACAGTTGTAATTACTTTTCAGAAGGCTTTCAGAAGGCAGACACCCTGCTAAGACAAATAACTATATTTATTGTTGGCCGAAATATATCTTTGCAGCCTTATCCATGGAAAATCATGTATGATTATATTTCAATCTGAATTATATAAATAATTAATGAAGAATTTAAGATTATGAAGATACATAATGTCCTAGGCTGATTAGACATTCCATACATTAGTAAATGTTCATAATCATATGTGAAACCTACACAAGTTAATTAATAAAATATTACATCAAAATTACCATCCAGACATCCGATGAAGAAATATATCCGAATACGTCATCACTTTGCATTATGAGTGACAGAAACAAATCAATATCCTGAAACAGATCTTCCGCTAAACCTGACAAATAAAACTCATTTTACAACTGAACTAAACATATTTTATATCATATTAATGGAAGAAATTAACTTACACACAATAAATCTGCTAACTTCTTGTGAACGACGACGGAGGCCGCCATCTTTGAAATGATTTAACTAAAGTTTAAACAGAACCGTACATTTAAGCCTCAATAAAATCCAGGACAAAACGGACCTTTTCAGGCTGGTAATTAAAAATGACGCTCCAAAGGCTTGCGCATTCATGCTTTTTGAGTGTCTTTGAAAGGGGTGAGTATAAAAAGCAGACGCATTAAACAAACAGTATAGAAACAGAAGGATAACGAAAACAACAAAGAATTTGGCTAATGTTGGAAAATGCAGACAACAAAGATAGAGAGGATATGAAGTTAATGGAAGCATATTGATATCTAGAATATAAGTGTTGTTGATTATGAAATTATTCTCATGAATAAAAAGTAGACTATGAAATTGTCCTTATGAAGCAGAAATTGTAAAAATCCCTGAAATATCAGGTAGGATGAATCTTTCAGCCAAAGTATTGCATGCGAAAATTGTTCACCAAGATATCCGTAATTGTAGAAATATATGGTTGGTCTTTGAAGAAAAATTGATATTTTCTTGAAGCAGGGGCCAATAATGCATATTTAGCCAAGTTTCCATTCACGATTTTGATATTTTTTCAACATAATTACCGTTCTAGATACATCTATACACTTTTTGATGGATTTAACTTAATCTTTTAATATCAGTGTATCTCTGAGACGTTATAATATAATTTTAATTATATAATTCAATTATTTTTACGGCAAAAGTTAAAATTTACCAGCCTTAAATAAATTTGTTCCAAGAATATTTCTTCTCGAGACAAAACTTGTTTCAGCACTGATTTTTAGATATAATTAATCTAGCTAAGTGTAGTAAATAGAAATTCTACGACCAAATGAATTTCTGTTACCGAATCGATGCCATAGTCGTTGAATATATTAAACGTCATCTGACGTCAATTACGTAACGTCAAACGTTCGACGCTACTTCCTTAGTTACGGGCGGAAGTACAAGAGTGCAAGAAACCAAAACTATAAGCAAATAATTTTCTATTATTTATTGCATTAATTGATGGATTCTTTATTTTATTCTCCAAATGGGAGTTCATGGAATTTGCGAGGTAAACTGTTATGTCTTTTTAACAATTTAAAACGTTCTATGATATATAGCGAGCATTTTATAGTAAATGACTGATAATGATAACATTAAATTATGATTACACGGCAATGTTATTTTATGCCGAAATTAATTTAACACTTTCCTTAAATTTTATGTTTAATTATAAATATATTCATTTAGGTCCAGAAGTCCATATTGATCCATCCACTGTTGTCACCATGCCAGTGAGAAAATATACTTTCCAAAACACAAAGTATGCCATCCTGGCATGTGCTGAGTTGAGCTTTCCAAACGATATTTTCTACATGCTGAGCATTATGCGTCCAAATGGTAGGTACATGTAAATCAAAGAATAAAAATTATGATCATTACCATTTACACGTTTATTTTTGAATCAAAATAACTAATGCGAAACTTTTTTGATTGTTTATTTTTGCTTGTTTACTATAAGTTAGGGAGAACTGAAACAATCACCTTTACGTATGTTTGCCGTTGATTGTAAGGCGTTTATTTTTGCCTCAGTGTGTTATTAATTTATGCAGTTTCATTTGTTTTGTTTCCCCGGGGATAAGTTAGATTTTGGCCCCCAAATGTAGTTTGAACTCCATGTAGCTGGAGACTGTGTTGTGTCCTCGATCTTTGTGTGTGTGTGTGTTTTTTGTGTCTTGGGAGGCTTTGTTGTTGAAGTGGGAAGGTAGTATTTTGGGGTTGGATTTTTACTGCGTTTTTTTCATGGGCTCCTTACTATCTATTTTCATTTCG
This sequence comes from Lutraria rhynchaena, assembly GCA_008271625.1. NCBI lineage: Eukaryota > Metazoa > Mollusca > Bivalvia > Venerida > Mactridae > Lutraria > Lutraria rhynchaena. The sequence continues at coordinate 4,399,365 of VIBL01000014.1, read as the reverse complement.
TTTTCTGTTTTGTCTAAATGGGAATATAAAAGATTGAATGCCTAGATTGTAAAAGTGTAATTTTAACACAATGTCTTGGATGACTTCTCTGTTATACTGGTGTGACCAAAGCATTGTCATAACAGACGCCTGTTGACGAAATGCAATTAAACATTTTATTATCATATTTAGCTAAACTGTTATTCACTGAATGTCCTGTACATTAGAAATAATTTATATGCACTTTTATTTTCAGGAACTGATGTTTCATCAACCCAAGAGAGCGATTTTAAAATAATCAAACAACTGATGAAATATGCCCCAGTAAACGTTGGACAATACAAAGTTGCTGAGCACAAACTGATGAGAAAAATTGCCAACAGAAAACACCATGCTTATGTTGCAAGCATACAAATTCAAAGTAAGTTTGCATGAAATCAATCGCCCTCTAAATACATTGTTGTGGCAATGTTAGAGTAATGTTCAATGCTTGCGAATTAAGAACACATTTGAGGGGGGGGGCAAACGTCTGAAATAAGCAAAGAAAATATTATATAGATGTCTTTGAGGTGTGCGTTAGATTCTAGTTGTTAACTAGACCTATCACTGAATTGTGATTAAATATCCTCGCAAAATGGGGACAGACCGCGCGACTGATCAATCAACTAACTAACAACCAGGGTGATTTTAGTATACCATCGAAAACTTTGATTGAGGGTATAACTAGATTGCTTTTATCTGAAAGCTCATTGGCAATGATTGGATCTATCGTAAACATTCTAATAATTTGCCTTTTTTGCAATTCTGTTAACAAACGTTGATTAGTCAAACAGTTGAAGGAACAAATTATTATAATGGTGGAATAATTTATTTAGATAATCTTTTTGTTTTGCCAACAATGTACGCGAACGAACTTCATCGTTACTTTGTCATCTTAAAACTCATTCATGTGTTCCTAATCTTCCAGACGAACTCATGGCATCCGTTAAAGCTGACATGAAAGACGACAAGAATAAGAATGAATCATTTAAGACCACAAATGTATCACAATCCGTTCAAATAACTGCTGCTGATGATGATGCAAGTGATGGTTTATGTGGCATTATGGGCGTATATTGTGGGAGTGGTATCCATGGAGACTATCACGGTATGACCTTTGTTTTAGATCACCGTGTTTACCATGTTTATACACATAATATACCTGTACATTTACTAATAATATGATTTATAGGAAATTACCTTTTTCTTCATAAGAAATTCATTCAGAAATGAGCGCTTAAACACAGAACCGTTCCTCGTGAAAATACAAATGTATACAAATATCACGCTTGTTCTTCATAAAACATAACTGTTTGAAGTTGCTCTCTGTTTAACAAAATTATTTCTTGCCGAAAAGGTTCTAATACAATTGTATACCATTATCCAATGACATAAAGACTACCCCGTAGATAATACATTTTTACAAAGTACTTCCACACGTTACTGATCAGTTCCAAATGATACTAAGTAACAGTAACTAAAGGGGTTTGAACAGTTAGTGCATTTAATCATATTTGAAATGATTTTGTTCATCTTTACTTTTCAGATACCCGCGAAGAGGACGAAAGGAAAATAGCTTGAAATGTTTGTGTGTATCTGTATTTGTTTGTGGAATATTTTAAAGATTGAGTTCATTTTCAAAAGATGGCAAAATAAATGCTCAGAATGTTTTAAAAGTATGTGTTTTATATGTAGTAATAGTCGAAAAGGTGATATGACGAGTCGAAATTTGAAAAGCCATATTGTACATTTCACAATTCACTGACGAAAACATGCTGATGTATATACATCAAGAAGTTTGCAAACTCCAAAAATGCTTATTTCATAGATCTTGAAAATGAATAGTGACTTAGTATTTAATATTGACGTTATGAAATGGCCCGTATTTAAAACTGTTATATTCGCATTTGACAACGAATTATTTCTAACGAAAATGAAAAATAATTGACGGAAATCTGATTTCTTCTGAACCTACTTCACGTGGTTCCATATGATAAGAGGTCATCCCAATAACACATATGTACACTTTACTGAGTAATATATGAAGTTCAATGAACAGTTAACAATAACAAGTGTTCTTTATAGCTGTGTGTTCTTTTCTCAGTGAATCTACAAAACCATCTGTACGATATAAATACATGATATAAACTGGTATTAAACAAACAAACGCAAAAAATTACCTCTTACATATGTTACACAAAGACATGTAAAACAGTAAAAAGTAATCAGCACAAGTAACGGAAGTGACGATATATCAGTTACTTCGCCAGTGTTAATTGTGGTTTATACATTAATATGAAGGGACCAGTCGCCAGACACGTCTTGTTTCAATTAATCTATCAAAGTTGAATGATGTATCATAAAGGCAAGATAAGATCGATGCTGGTGGTGGGGGTGATCTCCTGAAATGTTTGCGTGACAACATCAGCGAAAACTGTTTACACTGATTGTTTCACAATGTTTGAGTACAGGGAACACGAACCATGATACATCATAATATCCCCGACCTTGTTTTATCCTATTATATATGGTTGTAATTTTGGGTTACTAGTCGTGATGTAATACCTGCTGATGATCAAATATGAACGAATATTTGTTTACCTATGTGTTTATCAAAATAGTGTTGGATCAACTTAGGAATGTTCCTTTCAGTCAAAGTAAGACATGGGAGAAATATTTTTGAAGGATATCCGTAATAATGGGTGATCAATAATTCATATCGGTCAAAGTTTGAATGAATGATAATGATAACCCATTATTATAACCATTATAAACGCATCACACTTATCTTCAGTTATATCAATGGTCTAGGGCCATCTTCACATTTGTTTTTTGGGGGGAGACTTAACTAAAGAATGATTAATTTCAAGTACATCACTAACGAAACTATTTTCAAGTTCAGTGTTACTTTGAGACGTCATGAAATGTATGTAATAATTTCTTTATTTCAATGGAAACTATTGATAATTATCAGCCATAAATAAATTCTAATATTATGGAATTTCCACGCTCATGTGTAGTTCTGTAACCGAATCGATTTAATAGTCGTTGGGTGTATTAAACGTCATCTGACGTCAGTTATGTAACGTCATACGTTTGACGTCGCTGTCTTAGTTACGGGCGGAAGTACAGGATTACAAGAAGCCAAAACAACAAGAAGACAAATTTCCATAATTTTGTAGCCTAAACCGATGGATCCTTTGTTTTATTCGCCAAATGGGAGTTCATGGTACTTGAGAGGTAAATTGTCATGTTTTTATGCAATTTATACCGTTATTGTTAGTTATATATACGAAATTGTGTTTTGACCTAAAGCGAACATTTTATAGCAAATGACCGATAATTTTTAAATATTAGTTATACAGAACTATTAAATATTAGTTTTACAGACAGATGAATAACAACACACAACGATACATTCATACTAGCAATATTACTGCTTATTTTGTTATTACTTGACTATTTGGTAAAACCATTCAGGATATTTTTAAATGTCGAAATTAACTGTATACTTTTATTAAATTATAATTACGATTATTTTCCACGTAAATTCCAACATTACTTTCATTAAGGTCCAGAAGTTCATATTGATCCATCTACAGTTGTCACCATGCCAGTGAGAAAGTATACTTTCCAAAACACAAAGTATGCCATTCTGGCATGTGCTGAGTTGAGCTTTCCAAACGATATTTTCTACATGCTGAGCATTATGCATCCAAATGGTAGGTAAATCAAAGAATACAAATTATGATTTTCTGCATTTTATCGTTTCTTTATCAATTAACTAATGTGTAATATAATCAAACTGTCTTCGATTGACTTAACTTCATTTTACTAAGTTTCATGTTTAAATTCTTTTAAATTTCTATTTTGTGGAATGAAGACTGCAATCATTGTGATTAGCAGGCACAAGTGGACGAAAATACAAATAAATTTTATTTTCATATTCTCTTACCATGTTGTTGACTGATTAAAATGTACTGTACCTATAATTTACGTGCACGATCATTTTTCAGGAGCTGACATTCCATCAACACAAGAGAGAGACTTTAAAATAGTAAATCAGCTGATGAAATATGCCCAAATAAGCATTGGACAATACAAAGTTGCTGAGTACAAATTGATGAGAAAAATTGCCAACAGAAAACGCCAGGCTCTTGTTGAAAGCATGAAAGTACAAAGTAAGTTTACAGAAAAACCGATGCCTTCTAAATGCTTCAAAAATAATTTCATGCATGACATGAATGTTAGCTAACCAAAATACAATTTTCCGAGGCAAATGAACGTGATGAATTAGATACGTGATCCCACCATATGGTTGGAGTAACAAATACAAATTTGTTATAGTAAAATAATTTACTTTGGTATTCTTGGACTTAGTTGCATCAACAATATTCACAAACGGACTTTCATGTGTCATTGATCTTTAAACACACTTATGTTCTGAAACTTCAGATGAACTCATGGAATCCTTCAAGGCTGACATGAAAGATGACCAAATTAAGAACGAAACATTGAAGACCACAAATGAACCACAACCCATTCAAATAATTGCTGATGATGACGCGAGTGATGGCTTAGACGGAATAATGGGTGTATATTGTAGAAGCGGTATCCATGGAAACTATAGAGGTATGACTTTTTACTTTAAGTGTATCGTTCATTATGTCTATTTATATATATGTACTAACAAAAGGATTTACATGAAATTTTCAATAAATAAACGCGTAAGTTTATTCAAATAAAAATAATACCTCTATTTAATTTTAGTTAATATATTTTCATGTCCCTTATAATAAACGCTACTGATCAAAATTAACGAATTAATTATAGTTTGAATAATTACATACATTACATTCAGTCATATTTAATAATATCGTGATCTTTATTTTTCAGATATATGTGCTGCTGACGAGAAAGGAATAGCTTGAAATGTTTGTGTATATGTAGAGTATTTTAAAGAATTCGTTTTGAAACGCTAGCATATTAAATGCTTTAATTAGTTTTAATTGCTGCGTGTTTGTGTTTTGTGTAATACAATAACCTTCGAAAGGTTGATGACAAAAGTCGAAATTTGATTGACCATATTGAACATTGCATGATTCACTTTCCAATACATACCAGCGTGTATACACAAATGGAGATGTTTACTAATTCCAAAACTGTACATTAAAGACCTTGAAAGTATATGTTGACCACGTACATGTATTTATTTATGAAATAGTCCGTTTTCACTATTACTACATACAAATGAATATGTTTAGCATTAATTTGTTACTTACCTTATTGAATGGATATATAGTACATGTACATAACTTGAGAAGATGTTTTAAATTGTTCATAATTACTAAGATTCATCTTGAAAATAATTATTGATACACCATTTAGAATAAAATATGAACACCATTGAAAAAATGCATGAAAAAAAAAACATTGCGAAAAGACACATTATTTTCTAGAACATCTTGGAGCGTGCAATTTCAATTTCAGTATCATGTTGTCAATGAATTTACACTTTCTCAATAATCATGAATATACCTGCATGTTTTTCGACGATTGAAAATAACCATCAGTACAATATACATATACTGGCCGTCATAAAGAAAGTAGCCATCATAAAATTCTTCTATTTTGACCAGTCTGACCTCGAAATTTTAATGGCATACAGCAATTTTATGGTCAATAATGAATAACAATAAACCAAATCATGAAATGTTTCAGCTATTTCCAGAATTAAATTCATCTCGATTACTTGCGCTTTGTCTATTTTATACCATCATCACTTACTGGTTACTTTCTTTTGACGGCCAGTATATATACAGACAACATGAGGTGATAGAAAATAAACACATGCGCACAGTTATCTTATTTATATTAAACATAAACATAACGGTGTTAACTTATCAACACAAGTTACGGATATGATAACACATGATCCACTAGATTTGAATTATCGTGGTTTATAAATTCATATTCAGTGACCAGTCGCCTGGTATTTCATGTTTCATCTGTCAACGAAACATGCTGTATTGTATACGTAAGGTAAGATCGTTGATGATTGACGGTGACAAAAAGTTCAAATACATTTGTATCAATTTGGAAGTTTTTCTTGCCAGACACGACGCATCCAGACACGGCATATTAAGATATTGTTTTTTAACGATCACAGCCAGTAAATATTGACACTATCATCAGTTAAGGAGTTTTTTAGGGAGGATGATAATCTCCAGAAATTTAAGGCGAATTCTGCGAAAGCTAATGTAGTTACACTGAATATACCACGAATATATCACGATGTTTAAGCACAGAATAACATGAACCAGCATAGATCACAATGTCCCTGACCTTGACTTTATCAAACTATTTCTAGAGGCGTTTCTAGGTAACAAGTTTTGATGTAATGCCTGCTGATTATGGGTAAGATCTGACGGCATTCGAGCACTTAATAACGGATGATTTTCAATACCAGACAAAGCTACTGACGTTGGTCTGCTAGGTGTTCGTGGTTTGTTGGCTTCATGTTGTATGCAATCATAAAATGTATTATATTGTACGACATGCGGTTTGCGTCTTCTCAAATTCTCAAACTCAATACATTCTCGCTCTGCTGCTACCGCTGTAATAAAAATAACATAAGTTTAGTTCCGGTTTTATTGTAATATTGCTACAAAAATGTTTCTTTAAATGTTGAGGAAAGATTCTGTTTCAAAACGCCGAGATTCAACCAACTTTACTGTAAAATTATGTATTTGTAGAATATGAAGTACATTTTATTGTACGAATTTGTTTACTATAGCAATATTATGTTATTAGCCCACTCTATATTCACCATTAACTATCGTACTTTTAATAAAGAATATATTTTTTCTTTCAATAGCCTATATTTGTCTAGTTTAAACTATTAGCTGTAATATGAGGGTCAATGTTGCCACCTAGAATAAAATACATGCATATATGTGTGGTCGAGCTCATATCAAAAATCAGAATTCGATTTAACTTTATCAGTGAAGTTTATATTGAAAACATTTGTGTTTACATACAAAATGATTTAAATACGGAACTATAGAGCTTTAAATACTCGTACTTAAACAAAAGTGGGTATGTCCCACTAATTTCATTTCTGTGTACATTCTTGTAGTATTTAATACTTTTTTGGTTGCATTTTCAAATCGCACTTTGTCTATTCCAAAAACAGTTTATCTTATTTTGTATGTATTCACGTGTACAGGCGCGCGTATTTAGTTAGGTTTCATACACAGAAAGTTAATTATAATGAGATGACCAACATAAAAACATCGATTTCAACATTGGGGGCATAAACTTTAGATTAAGAAGTAGGACGAGTTTTTTTAGCTCACATTTCTGACTAGTTCATTCTGCCACTGTTTTAAAGTGACCAATCGAAAAGCTTCCCGCTTACACTGATCTGGGGTACCTAGTATCACATTTATATGTTTACTAAAACTTACTCTCACTGGACGGTATCGAGTTATGGATTTCTGTTTCCGTTTTCTTTAACCTTCCAAAAAGTTTAAAATTTTCCACTTCAAAACTTAGAGTAGGACTGGCTAATTTCTCCACCATCCGTATCTGCATCCGGTCACGTTCTCTTTTTTCGGCCTTTCGGCGTTTGATATCAACATCAGTAAGGGTTCGCTTCCACTGAAAGTTAAAACGAATAATTTATTTTACATCAGGACTTTCTTAGTGATTAGTATAAGGTAATCCTTGTTTAGTATTAGGTAATCCTTGTTTAGTATTACGTAGACTAGTCATTGTTTAGTATAAAGTAGTCATTGTTAAGTATAGGGCAGTCATTGTTTAGTATAAGGCAGACATTGTTTAGTATAATGAAATCATTGTTTTGTATATGACAGTTATTGTTTAGCATAATGTAGTCATTGTTTAGTATAAGGTGCTCATTGCTTAGTATAAGGTAGCCATTATTTAGTATTATTTTGGCATTATTTAGCATAAGATAGTCCTTGTTTGCATGAGTTAATCTTTATCAGTGTTTAATATAAAAGTCCCAGTTTACTGTAAGATATTCTTTGTTTAGCGTTAGGTACCTGAATGCGGGACCATCAAAGTACTAGCACCCGTATTCTGATTGCTTAAAGGGTTTGTTGATACCTACATATGGAGGATAATTATAGAATCGTATTTACTTATTATGCAACGATACGCCACAAATAAATAGCGCTCGTAATATTTTTTCAAAAGTCGAAATTCATGAACTGTCTTTTTTATTTTGTCGTACGTCACTAAATGTAATCTTAACGATTTAGTTGGAAATAAGTCGTGACTGTTCTGTACACCACCCTCGACCACTCCGCTTTTAGGGTTACTAATCAGGGCTCAAGTTTATTTGTGGGGGTTGTAAAGTCGTAGCTGAACAAATAAGTTACTTCGATCTATAACACTAAAACTTTAATCATGACTAAAGCCAGCATGATAAAAACTTCTCCATATTACTACCGGAACTTGGCAAAGTAACAACTATTTATTGATACAACTTCTGTCTGCTGTAAAACTTTAAACACACAATATAATCAAATATATAGTTCTCAATAATTGATTTATTGTAGTTAAACAAATATGAATCCTTCTGACAACCTCTAATTTAAATGAATCAATAATTCACACATAATTACCAATCTCTCCAGAATGTTTTCAGCTACAGTGTATGTATGCTTTATTGATTACTGTATCTGGGATTATTTCAAGTTTAAATTTGTATTACGTCAAATAAAAATTCCAGTTCAAGTGAGGTATATGTATTTATCAAATACGTAATTGTGTTTCCATGACAACATTTTAATTGCATAGACCGTCAGAGAAAACGATTCATATATACCTCTATTTTCCTACTTTCGATTATTATTAAAGATTTAATTGTATTATTTAATAATTAAACCGTATGACTTTTAATGCATTTACGAAAGGAAGAAATCTGTTTTGATTTTTGGATAGAAAAAATATATACTTATTGGATATGACAATAGTACACGTACTTTGTAATAAACGCTTTGTATCCATTTGCCATTGATGCACTGTTAGTTTGATTTAGTCACAATCAACCTACATATTTGTAACGAAAATTAAAAATCGCGATGTGATTGTAATCGTGTTACCCGAAGTCTATACCACATTAATTCAGGTCTGGGCCGCGACCGTGGTCTAGTGGTTAGTGCGCTGGACTTGTAACCCGGAGATCCGGGTTCGAATCCCGGTCGCGACAGGTCATTATCTTCTATGAAAATTTGACAAGAATGTCGAATTTCCTCCATATGTGGAGAAGTTGCCGGGTCCTTGTAGAAGGGTAAGTTAGTACTGGTTAGTATACAGTCTAGGAAAACTGGTTAGGTGAACCGGTCGCCGTGTATAACTGAAAAATTGTTGAAAAACGATGTTAAACCCTAGTGACAATATCTTACATAAAAACAAAAGATCAGGTCTGGTTATTTCCAGTGTGAATTATATTACTTTATTTAATTATATTACTGAATTTCGTAAACAAATATCAATCAGTCCTAGTAATGTACTCAGTTGCTAGATCGAGGATATTACTACTCTATTAAGAAGTAAACAACAAAAATCTACAAGTACAAACACATTTATAATGCTTGCTTCATGTTGCATCTATTGTTTAATAACGCTGCATCTAACTTACCACACGACACAGCTCCTGATCAACGGGAGAACTGGCCAGTGATAGGATGTTGTGAACTGGATATGATTGTAATGATTGTAGTGTTATCACATGACGGTAGTAAAATGCTCAAAATATTACAGCCGCAATGCATGTGAAAATACTCCTAAACGTAAAATATTTAATTCCGCTAATAGTATCTTATAATGCATTCTGGTCAAGAACAAATTGGATTAGAGTAAAATAGATGTCACAACTGACAAAGCAGTTATCTTATAGGGAAATTTATGAAAGTTTTATTTAAAAAAAATATTTTAATTCTTTTTTTGTATTTTTCGCATTCTTTTTACACAGAAGGTTTCAGTAACGTATTAAACAATGATAACAAACGGTAAAAATGCTGTACCTGATACAGAAATACATAATCCGACAGTGTAAGGTTTGAAAGCCTTCTATCCATCAAAAATGATTATAAACTACCATAAGATATCACAAGAAAGTCAGAGCCACGAACAACACATTTAGACACAGATAAAACCACAATAAATTACGAATTATAAAACATGCCACTCTACAATACGAATAATCTATTTTTCTCAAGTATATTTGTTTTAAAAGCAGTAAAGCATTGATCGTGTTATAAAAATATCTTTGTTAAAACGAGACACGATCATTGTAGGGAGCTAGATAAAATTATATTATGTGTACTGATATGGTTATTAACCATTGTTTCAATCATGTATTGTGTTACTGCATACAAGAGTAAGAAGGCAGGTGCGCTAAGTTATGATTAATCAAAGTTAAGTCAATTGTTTACATTATTTTTCGGATCTTTTAGATCTAATTCCGATGTTAAATTGTCACGTGTGAGCTCGTGAAGTGTAAATATGGAATTCTTGATGATACGACATGTTGCTTAAGTAGATCTTTCGTCTATTCAACTAAAACATTAGTTATATATATATTGCGTTGAACGACTGATCTGATATAGACATAGTGCATACTTAATGGGTTACAGTGGGACAAAGATCAAGTGGTAAACTTAAGTGAAGAATATGAGAGAGATCAATACGCTTTTTTCCGGCCAAGAAGTCGGGGGGATAGTTTCTCCCGATTCTTCTTATATTCTTTAAATCTTGTTTATTAATGAAGCCGTATTATAAGGCATCCTGTTACTGAAGCATTTCATCTTTCATACTGCGTATACATGCAGTATCAAAAATATTTTTTTAAAAAATATAAGTACCTCGTAATGTCGACCCCCGAGTCTTCGTTACTAGATGAATAATCGGAGAATTGAAAATACATGTATTTAAATGGGGTTATTCATGTCTAGTGAAAATATGGTTCACTGCTACAACTAGTATCTGTAAAATACCGCACGGGTCACAGAGATGAATGACGCAGTAGAATAAATATTTGTTACAATATACATGTATTTAGTTAAATGTTTTGGTTGTCTTCCGTCAGCGACGAGTTGCAAAAAAAAAGAAAAAGCATCAGCTAAAAAAATCACCAGTACCAAGCAGTACACAAAACAAGGCCAGAAAAAATAACCGTGTTTACGGTTACCCGACCGACATTACTTTTTTTAAAGCCGACCCTTATGTTTCTAACGACCTAATCCGCACGAAAGTATTTGGAGACGAATAGTCCCAGCAAACACAGGACGTCAGATTGACGTCAGATAGTCGTCGGGTTTCGACGTCAGATGACCGTCGGGAAAATAGTTAGAAATAAAACGTTTTTAGACGTCAGTTTCCGACGTCGGATAGACGTCGGGTTATGATCGAATTTCCGACCAACATCCGACCATAAATCTAACCATTTCTGACCAAAAACCCGACCATTATCCAACCAAAATCCGACCGCTTTCCCGACCATATCTGACCATTTATCCGACTAAACCTGACCATTATCCAACCACAATTCGACCATTTTGACCAACCAAATGGAACACTTTTTCAGAAAACACTGGCCATTTTACTTCTGCCACACCAGTTGTGTATATACACGAAATTAGGTCAGTTAGTTACAATCCAGACCAATGAGTGATATGTGTACTGATTGCTCATGGAGTACTACAAATGAAAACAATTTAACAGTTTATTTGTATATCAACCAATCCAAAATAAAGGCAGGCGTAATACGAGAGTACAACTGGTTGTAAAACTTCGAATTCCTATGGATTGTCTCAATGCGCCAAAATTTAATTTCAACGCCCTGGGCCTAGGGTGGGTGGGGAATGCATGCAAAATATTTTCATCCATGCATGCACAAAACAAAAGAGACAATACATGCTATCTGTCTTGATTTAAAGAAACTGAGCAACAATACATTGTTTGCATGCATATATATAACCCCAAATACTTTTTTGATGGAAAGATTTCTGGAATCAGAGAAGCTCGAAACTGCTTGATTCGTTGAAAATGGAGCCGTTCAAAAAACGCACGAGACTGCGCATGCGCTAACCATTGCGCATGCGCGAGAATTTATTTTCTTTGGTCGTATTTTTTTGGTTTAATCTTTTTATTTGACCTGTTAGGTTTATATACAACGAGAATTCGAAAATAAATATCAAAAATATTTTAAAGCAGATTTTTACACATTTAAAGGAGTTCAATAAAAATACCGCGAAATTCAAAATTGTGAGGTTTGGGTCAAATCTAAAAACAGCACCGATAGGGGAAATAATGATCAAAACGGATTTAAGTACCTTTGCTACTTCAACAACCACAAACAAGATGCTTGCTGTTAGTTCTAAGCCGTATCTTAGTTTTCTCAAATAGTAATGACAAAACATGTTCTCGACTAAAAACCGACGTCATATTGACGACTTTTCCCGACATCTATCCAACGTCAATGTGCGACGTCGGGAAAACGTCGGATTTTTGGTCACCGACGGTCGTGACCAAAATCCGACGACAATCCGACGTCTATCCGACGTCATGTGTTTGCTGGGGTAGCTCGTATTCTTAAAACAGTACGTTTAGAATTTTTTTTTTGTTTTATCAAATTACCCTAAATATGATTATTTCCCTATCCTAATTAATTTTACTCTCAGATTTATTTTATCTCATTCAGAATGAACTATATATGTGATTAAGTAAATAAAAATAATATAAATAATTACAACAAACGCGCGTGTGAAATGTGACCACGGCGACATAACGACGGTTACGTGGCAACTTAACTTACATTAATTTGAGAACATGTATACTCCTTCTCCAGACCTCTAAAATCCATTCTTTATAATGTGTCTCAATCACAAACAAAATATGAAAATGAAACACAAATTAAATATAAACCATTTTTAAGTCATTATGCTAATCCCGAACTTTTTAATCCATTGGATTACAAAATAATTGAACGAACCCAAGTAACAATTGATTTATAATTATAATCCGATGTGACTTGCAATTTTAAAAAAGTGTCACAGAATTTACTTGTTTCGTTAATTACATATATATTTACTAAATGAGATAAGACTGGCGACGCTGTTCGCACGGAATTATTTGGGCTTAGTGGAGTTTAGAAAAAAATAGACGCTCGTGTCGTTTTGGTACAAATAAATTCATTTGAGAATTTTATCACCCATCAGTGATTTATAAGAAAGCCTTTATCATTTCACCCAGCAGTTCCTTTTCTGTGCATTGTGGATTGTCTCATGTTATACTTATATGCCGCATTCCCCTGTCAAAATGTAAATTAAACATTCACAATTTTATATTGCAATAATACGATACAATACTGTACAATACTATACAATGCAATAAAACCTTTATTTACTGCTTTTTCTCATTTTAAACAACAGAACAACATAAGGTTAAGATAACCTGCGGAACAGGGTCACCTCCTTTCATCAATTTTAGAGATAGAATCAAGATTCATGACTAATCATCAATGGAAAATTGCTCAGATCGCACATTATAATATAATCATACATGCACACAATCCTGTGAATCACAGCTGGATGTTTCATGTGATAATTTATGCAGTGTCCTGTACGGGATCATGGCCCACTGTAGGCAATTTTACATCCAAATCGATTTTCCTCCACATGTGGAGAAGTTGCCGGCCCCTTGCGGAAGAGTAAGTTAGTACTAGTTAGTATATAGTCCAGGAAAACTGGTTAGGTGAACTGATCGCCGTATATAACTGAAAATTTGTTGAAAAAACGGCATTAAATCTTGGTGACAACAAGTCACATAAAAAACAAACAAAACAAATTTACATCCAAATGATGCATAGGTATCATAATCATATTCTAGGTACCAGATATACGGATGTCTACTGACTGAGGTTCTGAAATGTAAAATGGTTCACAGTCAACCTCAATTATAGTTTCACAGAATTGTCACATTGCAATATTTAAAATGTTTGACGCTGAGCAGAACGAACAGTGTTGTGTGAACACCACGTTAATTTAATTTAAACATTAAAAAGCCCGGATTACCTGACATAAAACGTATTACAGTTTAGATTAGTCGGTGTTTGATATCACGAAAATTGACATATGTTCACAATAATGGGATTTATATTGAACAAAAAACATACAGTTAAAAGGTTGGTTGATTTGTCCGGCCTTGTTAACTCTGAAGGTTTTTAATAACCGAGTGACGATCATTCCCTTTTATGCATTATGCAAACATTTCAAGCGAAAACTCGGCTTTCATATCAGATTTCAATTCTACAATTACTATGCATTGTTTTAATTCTGATTTTTTACAATAGATCTCTTTTCTTTTAGAAAGGCCATTGTAAAATTAACGAACATAGAAACCACTGTTGCTCGTACAAATACTTACATGTAGCTCTTGTAATGTAAACATGTGCTGCCAGTCTGGACCAGTACTTTCATATTTTAACTGTAAAGAAAACTGAAAGATACAAAAATTGTGACCAGATCTATCCGAGGATAACGGATGTAGATTTCATAAATATTAGGTACATTTGTTATGATTATTTATTTATGTGTTTTTTGTTTCATACGTTCTAAACCATTTCGAGATTTTCGGCTTTTCTTTATTTTGCGAGAGCATAAAAATTAATTCAGCGTCAAAATATTATTATTGCCAGTACATGTTTCTGCATAAAGTTTTACAATAAATAGTTGTACGAGAATTATTTCACAATGTTTTGTTGAAAATTTTTAAATGTTACCAAATTGGTTGTGTGTTTCATTACAAAGAGTATTGTATAAGCAATAACTCATGGAATTATCGCCATGATCTAATATACGCTCGTAAATTAGTAATCATAAATTACCGAATTCTTTCTCGTGGCGAATCTCCAAATGTATACACGGAAGGTTTTAATTACTCAATACCACAGCAATCGTCCGCATCAGTCACATCTTCGTCAGTACTTGGAATAGAATTCAAGCTGAACAAATCGATTGTATGGAGTACTTAATTGTATTTACAGTAAACGCTCGATAATGAGACCGCCTTTGAGACTTGAAAATTGGTCTTAATCATGAGATGGTCTCATTATCAAGTTGAATTATTAAAGAGTTATTGAAGGCTGGTCCGAAAATAAGTGGTCGTTAAACCAAGGTGGTTGTAATATTTAGGTGGTCGCTATATGACGTTTTACTGTATATTTAATAACAGAATATAATTTTAGTGTTTTGTTTACTGTTGTCATAGCAATAAGAATATTAATACAACTTGTTCTAGGTTTCCGCTACACGACTGACGAGTCTTTCGGTATTGGTAATTTCTGCCGATGTTTTCACTTTCATACGAACTCCGAATAACAAATAATAGTTTGAAAAAATATTATCATACATATTATTAATTGGTGAGATTATCAATCAAGAATACAGTATAACCTCTCAGGAGCGGCCCTCTCTTGTGCAACAACCATCATTCAACAACAGGACGATTCTTCCCATATTACGTATAACAATTAATTTCACCTCTCTAGAGCGACAACCTCTCAACAACCACAACATAATTTTGCTTCTCCCACAGTGTGTTGCTTTGAAGAGGTTGCACTGTATTGTATATTTTACAGACAAGTTAAAAAAACATAGGAGCGAAAAATGTCGAAGACTTCACGCCGAGAGAAAGTGGAGAGCAAGCAGACTAAACAGGCAGTCCGATATAATGAAGCAAAAAAGGAACTGAAATGTGGAATTTGTACAGATAAATTTCATGACCCGAAGATGCTGTCATGTTTGCATTCATTTTGTTTGAATTGTCTTCGAAGATACGTCGACAAAGGAAAATATAAATCAAAGTTCCCATGTCCATTATGTAGTAGGAATATTGATATACCGAAAAATGGCGGAGTGAAGGTATGTTAAAACAATGACAGTATCATAACAATGATAATGCGTTAGTACATGTATATTAACAGTCAAGTCGTAACACACAAACTGTTGATCTAGTGCAGTTGTGTTTCATATTGTTTCGCTGCACATTGTAATATGGTTTTGTAGCTTATAACAGGCGTTCAATTATCCTGCTTTGATCACGAGGCATCGATTTCCAGCATCCTCTGCCTTAAATATTAAATTAAATACATATATTTGTAATAACGATATCTATTTCAGTTATATGTTTTTCTTATGCATCCTATTTTAAGCAAATGATTTCTGTGATAATTTCATATCCTCGTGTATGAATAGTTACAACATACAAATACATGTACTTTACAATGGCGATATAGATGTATGTTTGTAAGTATATGTACTTAAATGAGGCATTGATAAAGAATTAAAATACCTTACCGTTACAGGCACTTCCGTCCAACATGTACCTGGTGGCAGCAGAGAACTTTGACAAGGCTCCACTATGTGACATATGTGATGCTGGTAACCGTGCTGTAGAAAGATGTTTAGATTGTGAAGAGAATATGTGTCCCAGTTGCTTATCTTACCACAGCAAATTGAAAGCGACAAGAGTTCATCGAACTTCACCAATTGGTATTAATACATGTATTTGTAATGAAACACTGTTCAGTCTATTCTGTACGTAAGATATAAATTACAAAAGCGGCTAAAAATGCGATATTATCAATATCTTGAGGATGCATAAAACATCAAACACGCTTATTTCTACACAAACTATTGTACCCGAAACCGGAACTCGTAGTCATTAAAGCATATAATAATTTCATTCAATTATACAGGTGATAACGCAAAGTCGAAGCCGAAGATCCAGCAGAAGCAATACTGTGACCAACATGTACAAGAAGAGCTTCGTTTCTTTTGTGTACCATGCGCCAAAATAATCTGCAGAGACTGCAAAACAATGTCACACACAGTTCATCAGACAATGGAAATAAATGATGTAGCGGAAGCCCGTAAACGAGAGATAGGAAAGTCGACCCGGAATGCAAAAGAATATCTTCCAAAAATAGAGAGTCATATAAAAACGTTGAACACCATGATGAAGAGTCTGGGGAAAAATACGCAAGAAACAACAAAGGAGATAAAGAACCAGACAAAGAAGTTCCACGATGAAATTGAAAGAATGGCTGCGGAGATGGTATCGGAAATAAAGCAGAAGAACAAAGAAATGGAAAATACATTACAGCGCAACATAAAAGCTACAGAAGTTGTCCATGCATCGATGGACTCAATCATTCTGGCGGCAGAAACATTTATGAACCTTGGGAGCGATCATGATATCATAGAAAACTCCGTCAACATCAAGAATAGAGTGGACAATTTACCGAAGGAAATACCTGGAGAATCAGTAGATTTTATTGAATTCAAATTTCGACCTGGTCCCATCCCATCTACTGACCTATGGAGCTGCTTTGGAAACTGGACATCAGATGTCGCAGCAAGTGTGGCAATTTCCATACCTCGACAGATAGGGCCTGCAATGACACTCATAGTCCGAGAATTGAGTTCCTTCACAATTCTAGGAGGAAAGGCCATCATTTCAATAGCTCCAACAAAAGATGGAAGTGCATGGGTTTGTAACAGCTTATCAGAAAATATTTTCTTGTATGCAAAAAGTGGACAATGCAAGTCTCACGTAAAAGCTGGTTTTGAAGTAGGAGACCTATTTGTCGCTTCGGATGAAACTGTAATGATGTCATTCCCTTCACAGCGTAAAATACGAAGAATGACAGGCAACGGGCAGATCAATGACTTTGCAAACCTTCCAATGTACCCCGCAGGCATCTCACAAACTGAACAAGGAGACATATTAGTTTGTGCTATGGAAAAACTTGGTGAGTCAATTAGAGGACCAGAATCGAAAGGTGCCATTCTAAGAGTAAACAATTTCGGCAGGGTAGAGAAATTTGATAAGGAGAGACACATGAATCTTTTCACTCGGCCAATACGAATAGCTGTCAATGCAAACAAAGACATTATTATTTCAGAATGGGCAAAACAAAATGACCACGTGGTAGCACTCACGGCTGATGGGAAAATGAAGTGGCGATATTATGGTCCGAAAACCATCGAGCTTAAAGAAGCATTTGTACCGAATGCATTAGCTACTGATAAGTACAGTCAAATCCTTATTGCTGATTCCCATAATAAAGCAATCCATCTCTTAGATAAGGATGGAAATTTTATAAAACTGCTGTTGACTGCAGAAGATGGACTCGGAGAGCCATGGTCAGTTGCTGTAGATAGTGAAGGATTTCTGTGGATAGGAGACACAGCTGGAACTGTTAAAGTATTCAAGTACATATCATAAAGAAAACAATATTAAGACGAGTCAGCTCCTTTTAAAGGGGTTAAGTAAATGAGCAATTTCCAAATCTAACGTTCAGCAGCAAAAATGATGAGTAGTTATGGAAAAAAAATAATTATTTTTATATACTTGACTTGGTAGTGGTAATTACTTCATAAATGATTAAAAATATATGTGTCTTACGTATGTGTTCTTATTGATGGAAATTAAGTCTTGATAGAAAGCATTAAAGTTGGTGCTTCTGTGTCTGAAATGTGTGCCAGACAGTTGACCAAAAGGCAACATGCTGATTGTTCAATTGTATATTGAATATGATGCTTGGCATGCCCACACCTAGGTAACAGCTAATGAAAAGTCTGACACTAAACACACGTGCATATGTAAGATTTGTAATCATACACCATGCAAAGTCTTGGTACCAAACTTTTTGTTAATTGTTACCTAGGTATGGGTAGTTCCAGATAAGTTCATGAAATCATACCTTAGTGTGGATGAAAGGAAACATACTGCTATTCACATCTTTAATCTTGTCAAACATGTTTGTCTTAGTCATGGTACTTGACAACCGAATGCTAATCCAATCAGTGTTTTATTTTTTCTCCTAGTCAAATAATGCTTTGGAGTGGACACCAAACAAAACTATCTGGCAAGTCATTTGAAAATGTGCCAAGACAATGTTATATTGTGGTTCATTTATGATAAGGAAAACCATTGGTTTGACTGTGTAATGCAGAAATACTTTACCCACATACTAGGCCCATATGCTACAACAGAAAAAAGCATATTCTTTGAGTCTATCAAGTTCAGCCTGGCCTATTATTTATGTTAGTTTGTCAACAATCCTTTTGTAGAATTGTTGTGTGTATGTAAGTGTACTTAACCAGTCCATGCGTAGTGACTGTCAATTATAAAACCTCAATTGAACCAACTATTATTAAACCGCCTCCTAGTTGTAATCAGTATTGATTGATCGGGAGTATCATGCAGATGTAGATGTACCTTCTCAAATGAGCTAACTAACACCTATGTAGTAAATGAAAAAAATCTGTATGTTTTAAACAAACCACTAGTTGCATGAAAATGATATTTTTCTAGTAACAGTATCATTAAAATCAATGTACCGCAACAAATGAGATCAACATGGTAAGATTATTTTCAAATAAATACAACACAGTCAGTAAGCATAAATACCAGTATATTTTCTAGTTTTTAAAACAAATACATTCACAAACAAAAATGAATCATACAGAATTAGATTAATTAATTTATATGCAGGATGATGGCATAAACTTGGCCTTACAATGATGTAGAGAAAATTAAGTGTATGTACAAATGACCCAAGCTTGATATTCTATAAGAATACCCCCAAGACAGTAATATCATAATGACAAAACATACCCAACCAGCAAAGTAATAATAAACAATAGAATCTTCATGAACATTCACTGGTCTAATCGACAAGACTAGCAACATGTATACTTAAACCTGAACAGGAAGAAAATGATCAAAAAATTGAAATACTCGCCACCAAGCATTCAAACTGAATATAAACAAACTCAGAGCTATGTTGTAAACAAATAAAATTGTGTACACACTTTGTGCGATAGATATAGAACTTAGAAGGTACTTGTTATCACAAGTAGCCGAATATGCAGTTCTAAGACTCATAATGTTGTTAGTGCTGAAAAATATTATGAAAAAAAAAATTATAACAAAACAATTTATAAGACAAATCTTGTATTACATATGTGTAATAAAACGTAACAATTCAACAAAGAAAATTCATTGAAATGTACATACACTGTTAAGATATGCTCCAATAAAATAAATCTAATGTTATTGTAAGACATATATGTCTGATACTGAAGTTGTAAAATAAAATGTCACTCACCATTCAAATCCCACCTACAGTGATTTTAAATTAAAAACTATATACCAAATATACTGCAGACAAAGGCTAGGGAAATCTCCCTCACAGCTGCAGGTTTTCAATTATTTAATGACTTAAAACAGATAAGCAACATGTTTCTGTCACTGTAGAGTCATAACAAAGTCACCGGCACGAGAGAAAATAAGTCTAACAGCTATAAAGGATGACTGACCAAGATAACTATTTCAGTACCACATGATCTATTTCTTATCAAAAATATTACACAGAAACGAATGACATATCCCACATAAATGTACAAGTATAAAAGTTAAGTGCTCATATAATTAAGACATCCAGTCAAATATAACTGACCATTTACAATTCAAATTACAAGTATTGAATACATATATCTTAAAACAAACTCAAAAGTAATATTTAAGAATGGATCTCAGTATAGATATACTAGTAATAAAATTCATATTGTTTACATCAAATAAACAATAGTCATTTACATTTATCGGAGAACACTTGAAAAAAATTCAAAGGGAGAAACTTGACGAAAATAAATAAATACAACAGAACAGATATCCAGGACCGTGAATTGTGTAATGAGGATCAACAAGTAGAGGTTTGCATAAAGTCAACACAGCTGGAAACTCATCACAAGTGACACAACTATTAATAAGCACTTAGATCATCATGAACTTCAACAACAGAGCAATCAGTCAATTGCCATCAGTTACTGGTAATGGCCAGTACTGAATAATGAATACATCTATACTTCAGGCATCATTCACACACCATAAACATATGTATAAAGACATAAGGATGGTAAGAACAATACAAATATAAATGTTAGTGTTTGGTTCACAGAGTGAAATCACATACATCACCTCAATGTTTTTTTTATAATTCTGGTACAAGTTATACTCCATGGAGTTGATGTAGTAAATAGCATTGTAGTGAATCAAGTGTTGTTTGCCATTTATTGGAGGGATGACAGATCCTTGGAAAATTAGCATGGAAAACTTCAAGAAAATAACAAAATATATATCCACAGAGTCACTAAAATTGTCCAATTGATGCACTGGTTTCAATTATGGCCACAAATGTGTAATTTAAGAGTATTAAAGCATGATTCATTTCTCATGTACACAATTTGAAGACTATAGTTATCACAGGGTTAAGAACTAAGTAAAATTTCGGTCGCTCTTTCAGCATCCCAATTCATTGTCGATAAAGCCACTCTTGCTTTGTGCTGAAATCAAACAATACATATACTATGACATGCAATACTTAATTGAATTATTGATATATAATTTGTTATTTAAGCAGTAAACACAGATTTGCATAGCATGCTGGTCCCAAAAACAAATATGATCCATATTATCAATTACATGTAAGACTTCTTACTGACCCAATAGGGCATGTTACAGGGTCCGTAAATAAATACTGAGTGAGAGCAATAGCTCAAGTCCAATATTAATTTACGGATCCTGTATCACACTGTATCAGGCCAGTAAGAAGCCATGTAACACATTTATGTACCACTCATAAATCAACTTACAAAACTTTTACGCCACCTCAGCCATTTTTATTTTGAAATTATGATAACTGATTGGATATGAATTGGTACTGACATAATACAGGAAAAAATTAGGTCAGCATGTGACCCAGCTCAACCAATCAACAGCAAGTATTCTGTACAAGGTAAGAAAAAATTAATTCCACAGCAATGTTTTAAGTTTGTTCTCAAAACACATAAATTGTACTCAACAAAGAAATACAATGAACCATAATTACTGTCTATCTTTCATGACTGATTCCTATTATTTCAAATGAATTCAATGGATACCGAAAGATAAACAAAACAATTCGGAGAATACGCAAAGCAAGCTCACATACAGTCCACAAAGAGATGAAAGGAGTTTAATCTCCATATCAGTAGAAGCCAAAATAAATAATCTACATGAAGTCAGAATGAGCATCAGAAATTAAGAAGAATACTCAGTTTTCTTAATCATAAATGTAGTAAATTACCTCATCAAATCCCATTGATTTCAATTGTTCCACTTTTTCTTGTAACTCTTTTTCCATATTAGGGCCTGAAATTGATTAAGAAGGTTAAAATCTTGTTACTTATCTCATAAATTTTCAAGAAATGATGTTCACAATATGATCAAAAAGTAATTGTACACAACAAAATGTACAACAGGAGCAAACCAATCCCAAACATTCATCTTAAATATTTGAGTCTGTAGACCATCGGATCCAGAATTCTCTGTTAACTAATTTCTGTTACCACACCAGAACCTAATATTCCTAAAATTTCTGAACAGTTCACAATTTAATTGCTTGCTTTGATAAATAAAGCATTAAAATATTGAGTATTGCTCTGTATACCAGTAAGTTCTAACATTCATCATCAATGAAATACATGTTGTAAAATTTTTACAAAAGAAAACATAGTTTCATACATAAACTGTAAAAATTTTTGCCGAAGTGACTAATTCCTGAATTCCTAAAAGTTAAAAAATCGAATGCAGTAATATATTGAGCAACCTTTGCTCAACGCGACCAACGACCGCTAATTCGTCAGCAAAATGGGACTGATCTTTTCAGCGACTGTGTCACATGTCAAATTGTTAATTCCCATAGAATGTAATATGCAAACACACGTGTCCGAAATTAACCTGAGTCAAACATGTGAAAAATATTAAGAACAGTACACAGTCACTAATTGACATTTATTGCTGTATACAAAGCTGGGTGAGTATCACACGGTATGTGATCAACATTAAAAAGTACTCGTGACAAGAAAAAATACTTGATTTTAATCAATCTGCATTTTTTCATTGAATAATGATTATTACTGTTATCAGTAACATATTTGAACACCTATTCACAAATAAAAGCTCCAGGAGAAAAAATAACATACATATACATGAAGGGAATAAAACAATGCAATTTTCATCTAAATATGTGTCGCGGTTAAATTATCTGCGACTTGAGGTTTTGTATTAAGAAACCGTTTTTATTATGAGTCCACTTTTGATCGTTCCCTTGAGCAGTCACTTAATGCAAGATTTACTGTATTTTGAAAAAAAAGGAATATATTACAACTGAAGTTGTGTGAATAGTAATATAATTCCCTGTCTTTTACATGTTACATGAAAAAACTTACCGCCAGCATAAACATTCGTCCAATGCCTAGCAGTCTGGGTAAATATGCTTCGGTGGTCTTTAAACTGTTTAGCCACAACAGCATCTTGAGGATCATCAGGTTCAGCTGCTGCTAATAATGCTTGTAATGATAATAGAACAGTTCTCAAAGTCATTGCTGCAGCCCTACAAAATGATTAGGCATATCAATCAGAGATTACAAAAGATAAAAACAGGTTTTCAAAATGAGGCTATCCTTTAACAAAAGTGTTGGTTTGCAGTTTGTGACCAAAACTTTTAACAGTGGGTAGGCTAGCAGACTTATTTTTTTATCAGTGTATGCTTGCACAGAAATGAAAGCTGGAATAAGGAACAAAAAAATTGGATCAAATTACTAAAAGATTTTTTTTTGATGAGTCAGGAGCGTAACTGCAAACAAATATTTTTAAGGATGGCCAGACAGTAATAAATAAAACTGCACAAGTTTATATCATTCCATTATTCCAGCATTTCTTACAATTTTTCTACCAGCAGTACATTAGAACTGCAACAGAGAAAAAACACTTGACCATTTTTATATGAGTGATGTAATGTAATGTGACTTAAAAACTGAGCAGGTCCTGAAAGGCATGCTGCAATTAATCCAAGTTTATATTACAAATTTTGTATTAAGTTTTTACTGCATCAACAAAGTTATCAATCTGGTGAATGAATGGCATACAAGCTTCTAAAGTTTACCACAACTGATATTTTGAGGATTTATGATTGATACAAACAAATCATATCAGTGAATAAATATGTCACCTACTAACCATTGATCCTTTAGAATATCCAAACATATAGCTCCAGTAACACTGCTGATGTTGGGATGCCAAATATTTGTAAGAAATTTTACCTGAAATTATAACAACAAAGCTTCATGATTATGCAAGTCATTGGTTAACAACAAAAACAATGCATGACTGCAAGCAAGCTATGACATAATGATCAAGACAATTTTAAATACGGCAACACTTGGACGCAAATACATTAAATTGATAAATTCTTTTCACTGTTAATATCAAACACATTCAATTCTAAGAATCGCTTGAATATAAGCCCTACACAAAACAATACATATGTCAAATACATATTGCCATACATCATCACAGCCTTTTGACAAATTTTCCCTAAAGTATAAGTTTCAGCATTCTTCAATACTGGCAATCAATTAAGTCTCAATGGTCAAACATTCTGTACTCATAGATAAAAGCCATAGTGAACTTATCCATCAAACATTTGTAGTTGACCATAGGCAGATCAGAAGATTTGAAATAGCTTCCTCATAATTATGTGAATTCTTCTGGTTCTGTGGATGCCCCACAATTATATATTTTGAAAGAAGAAGAAATTCAATATAAACAATAACAAGGGCAATGCTACCTTTGGAGGATTGAATGGGTATGTATCAGGAATATTTATTTCCAACTTGAACTTCCCTCCATCATAGGCTGTATCTGGTGGACCTGTTATTTCTCCTCTCAGCTGTGTTAAAGAATCATTTACTACCTCTACTTTTATGTGACATTTTGCAACCTACAATCAAAGTTAAAATAATGAAAACATTTGCATGCACTTTTACATATATCTGATACAATGCATCATATGTACAGTTTGTTTTGTCTAAGGAATAGTCAGACGTGAAAATTTTAGGGAAGATTTTTTCAATATATTTTGTTGTATTTTCACTGAGATTAGCAAAAGTAAAACTTTTCCAGTATGGACTGGTTGCATTACCAATGCAACCTTTCTATGTCCTACCACCAAACAGGCTTACTAGACACATGCACTCCCTTTCTTTAAGACAACTTCTCATGCACCCCTTTTCTTTTAGACAACTCCAAATTCAATGTAATTATAATAAGTTTTCCTTTTACCTGACTACCATCATACATTGGAATTCTTTGCCAGCTGACATCACTAAGTAGGAACTTAGTCACTTAGTAATTTTGAAGTTTTTCGGACACAGGCAGCATTAGCCTTGCTTATTCTGCTATCCAGATGGCCGATTTCATAAATGAATTAAAGGGCCATCCTCTCAGCCTTACAAAAAGCTGCATATTTATGTGCAGAAACACTAATTACATAAAATAACATCAGTAACTGTATAACTTACACAAATCAATAGAAATGACAATAATCTTTAATACTGAGTCATAAATTCTCAGTATCTAATGCCAAAATTCAAATACTTGACTTAAACTTTTTTGTAGCGGGTAGTGAACAAGCAGCCATATTGTACCATATATTTTACCATATTGTAATGTTTCAAAACTTTCACTCAGTACAACTGCTGTGTTAGGTTTGCACTTCACTTATAAAATTTAAATCAGCTCTGTAAATTCGCACAACCTGACTGCACTCCTGATCTGTTGAATACAGTGGATTGGAAGTTTTTACCATGACACCAGTAGATTATTACAATATATCTACCTCGACACTGGCAGTTGTCCACCATTACACTGGTTTCGTTTTCCATAGAGTAATAGTGGAGAAAAACAAATCATTAGTGCACCTTTCAGAAAAGGTGTGTTGGCATATTTTATGCTTGTACAAGTTTACTTGTTTCCTACCTACTGAATGGTTCAAATTGTTCTCAGATAAGGTAGTTATTGTGCCCAGCGGGTTTTAATTGGGGATTTTCCACACACAAAAAAGCAGTTCTTTGTTAGAGTGAGCGGGACACGGCCATATAAAAAATGTCTTGCCATCATAAACATTCCAATTAGTTGGACTAAGGCAGCATAATCTTCTT
The DNA here is from genome assembly GCA_008271625.1 of Lutraria rhynchaena. Classification (NCBI taxonomy): domain Eukaryota; kingdom Metazoa; phylum Mollusca; class Bivalvia; order Venerida; family Mactridae; genus Lutraria; species Lutraria rhynchaena. The sequence continues at coordinate 4,373,200 of VIBL01000014.1, read as the reverse complement.
ATTGCAAGCATTTACAAATTGAGGATCTCAGAACAATATATAACCTATAAGGTCATATTCACATTTTGTTGGAACTGAACTGGTTCCATTGTAACAGGGCCGTATGTATGTGTGTTTTTTTGTAGTTTGTATGCCGTCAGCCTGATTAGTTCAGTTGGTAGAGCAGCTAACTGGTAAGCAGAAGGTCACAGGTTTAAGCCCCACATCAGAACTTCATTTTCTGCCTCCTATTACATTGGTGTCATGCACAGCTAGCCTTGGAATCCTAGAGCTAGGGTGAAGCATTGCCTTGGTAAGCCTAAATAACCTGCAGTTTTCGCTTAATTAATTAAAAGAGGAATGTAACACTAATAGAGCTGTGTCTATGTATGTGTTTTATAGTAGTTGCGTGCCTGTCAGCCCGATTAGCTCTTTTGGTAGAGCAGCTAACTTGCAAGCTGAAGGTAGCAGTTTCGAGCCTCGCATCGGGATCTTTATTTTCTGTCTCATATTACACTGTCAACTCTTTTTCATTATCAAAGTCCAACAACCTAATTTCTGGAGTTCGTACACGGGGTATACGAATAATACTGAAATGAAGTTATTTAGAGTGTCAGTACAGACTAAAATTCATCTCATCTCATACGTTGGATGTAGAATGAGACTTCTAATAACACAATCACTATATATATAGTTGTGTTTTGAATCAGAAAGATCCAACTCGCGCAAGAAAACGAAGCGAAAGACGCAATGCTAGGATCCATCACGTTACTGGACAGATTGAACTACTAACTACATCGTCGATCAACGTATATCAAACAAACATACCTCTTCACTAGTTACAACCTCTTTGAATTCTCTCCGAATTCGAGCCTGCGCAATATTTGCCATTAAGTCAATTAATAGTATTTTGTTGTTGCAGTTATTCGGATAAGCCGGATGTCAATTGACGCATGCGTCAAGGTGATATGGCGATGAGGAAATGCCATACTCCGGAATTTTAATCACCAATATATAGAGTAGTCTCCCTTCGTATCAATAGCTAGTCGCCGTTTTTTAATCTCATTTCCTATAAAATATTATTTGAAAAATCATCTTGATTGGTTGACTTGTTGTGTGACAATTATCGCATCAATTTAGGAGTTTGTTATTTTGGATGTAAATTAGGCTCAATGCATAGTGCTTCAATTCACTCATTTTACTTCGGCAATATTTATGTTATAGTATCTGCATAGAGGAACAATATTTAGCGGTAAATAAATGGAAAAAACTAATGTTTTTATTTTAATAAAACAAAGCCATCTTTGCCTTCAATATCATCAGTATTTGAGCGATGTAAAAAATGTGAAGATGTTAACTTATTTGATGTATTTATTTGAATTAAAAATTATTTCTTTTAAAATGTTTAGTATCAACATCCTGTACTAAACTTGTACAGTAAAGTTCTTAGTAATATATATTAGATAAATTTGCTTGAAATGATTAACTTAACAATATCAGGATTAAATCAAAAGGTCTTGAGTTGAGTAATAAAACTTGGGTCCAATATTTTGTTCATTGACCACATTTGAAATTAAATCTAAAAAATTTGTTTTTATCAAATATGCTTTTGTTGATCAAATGTATTCTTTTAGTATTTACAAGTATTTGATTGTAACCCTTTCCTTCATTGGTCGACATAAAGTGTATTGTACTTGTAACCCTAACATTCATTGGTTGACATAAAGTGCACTGTAATTGCAACCATGTCATTGATTGGTCAAGTGTGTTAACAGTCAGACTCATTCATTGTTTCAACAGGAAGAGCCATTTAACCTTAGCTGCATTTGGAGAGCTTATACATGTACATTGAAACTTTTGAATTGAGTGTGACAGTTTTGTCATTTGAAAATGAATATCTGAACGTATGATGACAATACTGGGTCTATGATTATGAAACCTGAGATTGATCTTACAGGTCAAAAATCAAATTTGTGTTTTTCAATATTCTGAAGCTTTTTATGGTAAGGTTAGCTCTTCATACAGCATTCTGTGCACAAATCTATAGATGAAAATGTTTGCCTGCACATATAACTAACATAATTGTCAGAAATAAGAAAGGAATGAATTAATTTAAAGTTTGAGACTGTTCTCAACTTTTATAACCTTGAAGCCTGGATTTGCTGTAAGTAGATTTTCATGCTTTTGTTTGATATGGATGTGACAATTTTATATTTATCTGTATATTGTTAGTATTACAGATTTGTTACTGTTTGCAGACTAAACACTATATTTGATTATTTTATTGTTTCAATTGATATATTGGCAAACATACAAACATTTGTTTTTAATGTATACTCAATTCCATAGTCATATTCTTTCAATTCTGCTGGTTTATGTATCTAACTACACATGAAGTCAAACTTCAACATGTTACATTCCAAACCCTGACATAGTACATGTATCAATTTTGATGCCGCTAAAAACTTGTAAGTCTATGTCTTATGATTATGCACATAAAGTGAAAGTTAATGTGGCAGTTAATAATTTTATCATTTTGGCAAAACAAAGTTGTAAAAGATCTATTTTGAGTATAAATGCCTGTTACTTTATTTGTAGGCAACCCCCCACAAAAATCACCCAAGGTCTTACAGAAAAAATTGTTGGTTTGCAGTTATGTTACTGACTCATTAAAAAAGTATTTTTTGTCCATAATTCAAGCTTTTCATTTTCAGTATAAACATATAAAGTTAACAACAACAAACAAGAGGGCCATGATGGCACTGCATCGCTCACCAGAATAAATATTAATTAACTTGTTACTAAAAAGGTAATAAAGGTATACTTGTGGGCAAATAATGGGGAACAATAATAAACTTGATAAAGGACCATCAAAGGATACTACAAAAGAATATTCGTGATGACTGAAGGATGCCACAGACCAAATTTGGCGATGATCCAACCACTGGTTCATGAAAAGAAGTCACTTTTAAGGTATTTCTATTTTTAGCTCTGGTGGTCCCTAAAAGGGGTCAACTGGTATAATATGAGCAAATTGCATTTAGAACGTCAAAAGGCTTCTACTCAGCAAATTTGAAGTAAATCTAACCGGTAGTTTCAGAGAAGACCATCGTTGATGCCAGACGCCAGAGTTTCCATCCACCCATCCTAACAGCTCACCCTGAAGCTTTGGTACTGGTGAGCTAAAAACAATGTCAAGAATTATCTGACATGCAAGGGCTATCCTCAAAATTATACCTAATACATCAAATTTTAGACACAGTAAAATTGCAAAAACAATTCAGTCAAAATCACCCCATCAGGCATTTATAGTAAAACCACCTTTGGAACCAGAAAAATAGGCCATAATAATGAGGTGGTCTCAATATTGAGTTGAATTATATGAGAGTTAGTGAAAGTCAGTCTGGAAATTAGTGGTCATAATACTGAGGTTGTCACTAAGTGAGGTTTTATTGTAAGAAGAAACATACAATACATGAAAATTAAATAAATCAAGTGGAAAAAGTGAATGAAGAACTAAGAGAGTATCTCATGTAGTTACACATATATCATTCACTTTAAGATATGACTACAGTGCCGCACTTTGAAATAATTATAAGAAGAAAGAGATATGCTAGTGAAGTTCACAGAATTCATAACATTTTTTTTCACTAGATTTAATGCCGTTTTTCAGTAATTTTTCAGTTCAGTACAGTGACTGGTTCACCTGACCAGTTTTCCTGGACTGTATACTAACCAGTACTAACTTACCCTTCCACAAGGAGCCAGAAACTTCTACACATATGGAGGAAAATCTACATTTGTTTCAAATTTTCATGGAAGGGTATGACCCGCTGTTACCAGGATTTGAACCCAGATCGCTGGGTTACAAGTCCAGCACACTAACCACTGGACTACGGTTGTGGCTATAGAATTCATAACATAGTACAGTATGATACAAGTAACATCAGCAGTTTCATCTTCTTTCAACCAACAGCGCCCAATTGTATAAACATTGGTTAACTTTAACCAAATGGTTAATTTAACCCAAGGTTAAATTTAATCATTTTGGTTTACTAACCATTAAAAAAATCATGTAAACATTTAAAAAGGGCTGCCATTTCGGTACTGGTTACTGTTTATGTTAAGATTAAACCAGCATCTTAGACTTGGGTTAGATTTATTTGAGCTTTAAGAAAAACAACATTCAGTTAAATTTAAACAAAAATTTCTACAACAGCTAAACGAACATTTAACCCAAATTCTAACCAAAACTCTGATTTAACCCAGTGGTTAAAGTTAATCAATGTTTATACAATCGGGTGCAGAAATTCAAACTGATAACTTAAAAATCACAAAACAGTTAAGTGCAATACATAAGAAATTTAATTTCATAAACTAAGGTTTAAGAAATTAATTCATTGTTTTATTACAGTATTAGCAGGTTAGTACAGTAAATGTATAAGTATCCAAATATAAATTACAATGCATTTGCTTTCATCATGTAACAATATGAATCAATAAAGCGTATGTATATATATATATATATATAAATGTACATGAACAATGATAAACACAATGTATAATGTACAAAAATCATACATTTGAAGTATTGGATTTCAAAGAAAATATCATCACAAATCCTAACAATGACATAAACTTATTAAACATTAAAATAAAATATATTTTCATCATCTACTATATCAAAATGTACAATTAAAATAATGTATAACTACATGTATATACAAAATGGTTAAAATTCATACATGAATAATCTCTCAGTTGATTACTGTGTTTTTTCTGTTAACACATAACAGTACATGTGCACTTAAATGGGACAAAAATTTAATCTAATCCTCGATATAAATATTCTGGCTCAATCCATCTGGTCTATGTCTACAACTAGACAGTTAAGAATCTAGAAAGATCTTAAGATTTGTAACAAACATTTCATTTAATCCTAATGTTAGATGCTTATCACCTTGTGACAAGGTACAATATATAGCAAATGCTCATGTAAGTGAATACTTTAGTCTTACTAAAATACTCAAGTTTTCAAGGATAAACAAACATTTATTGTAACCACAACCGAATGATACTTAAAAGATTATAAATGACACTTCATAAACCATTCAGAAGACTTATAGATACAACAGAAATTAGTCAGTAGGACTTGAATCACATTTGTTTAAAGTTGGAAGTCATTTCGTCCACTTGAATAACATTCACCATTACTTTCATGATGTATTTAGGATGAGTGACTATTATTAACATGACCAATGCTTGTAAGATCAGATTCATCATTCTTTACATGACCCGGGTCACTGATATTTGTAAGATCAGATTCGTCATTATTCACATGACCCGGGTCACTGATGATTGTAATCATTATTTACATGACCCGGGTCACTGATATTTGTAAGATCAGATTCATCATTATTTACATGACCCGGGTCACTGATATTTGTAAGATCAGATTCATCATTATTTACATGACCCGGGTCACTGATGATTGTAATCATCATTTACATGACCCGGGTCACTGATATTTGTAAGATCAGATTTGTCATTATTCACATGACCAAGGTGACTATTGTTTGAAGTATTGGATTCACTTTTCTCCGGTGGATTGGAATCACTTTTTTCTGTAGTATCAGAGGTACTTATGTTTGCATGATTTTGGTAATTTCTGTCTGAATGATCCAATCTGTTGACAGGAAGGACGGGTATATTCTGCAAAGCTAAATCCACTCTGCGGTGAAATTCTTCTGCAGGCACTGAATTTGGTACATTTCGTCCTGAAAGATTGATACTGGTAAAATTGTAAAATATGTTTTGACAAGGAACATCACGATGTATGTTTAATATTAAATTTCATTTCTGTGTAATAGGAGGCAGTAAAATAAAGTTCCCAATGCGAAGCTCGAACCCTCAACCTTTTGCTTGCAAGTCAGCTCCTCTACCAACTGAGCTAATCGGGCTGATGGCCATACAAACTACCATAAACACATATATTATATATATATACAGCACTGTAACACTTGGTTCCCAAAGTGGGGCTTGAACCCACAACCTTCAGCTTGCAAGTCAGCTGCTCTACCAACTGAGTTAATCGGGCTGACAGGCATACAAATGAATGTATTAAATGAATTAATCAATCAAAGATCTGTGACATTTCTAAGCTTGAAATGCTAATATTACTATTTATGAATAAAAAATATTATAATACGTACCCTGTGAACTGATATCTATGGGCCTTTCAGATGCAGTACTATGCAATTCTCCATGTAGACTATTTACAGGAATGGAACACTCAACACTCCCTGTAAAAAAATGGCAAAACAATGGCTCTTGAAAAAACACTAAATATACACAAAAAGTTACAGTTAGTAATACAAATTTCACGAGGCCCAAATAGTTAAAGCTATGTTTATTTGGATCACATGAATAAAAACCATGATGATCAAACAAAATAGGGTCCCTCAATCATAAATAAGGTTTTTCAATGACTAAAACCAATACCATACTTCATCCAGCCCTGAGTTTATAAAACTTGAGCACTGTCTCCAAGCTCAATTTCAATTCTGTAAATGAAACATTATGGTTTGATATGATGATTATGATAAAATACATTTTCAGATCATTTTAGCTGGCTGAATGACAGAAGGACTGAAATCTTCATTGTTTTGTAATAATTAAGTTAGAAACATCAAAGGACAAAATATGAGGTTTGAGCTTGGAGACTGACCTCAATTTTATTACCTTGGACCCTACACTTCAATGAGACCAACATCCTGAATTTCAAGTGCACAAGAAATAAAATGCTGAGAGAAAATAAGGATTCTATATAATTATATAAACAACATAATCTTTAAATTAAGAAATTCTATATTACACATTGTCTTACAGTTTAATAAACAACCAATGCAGGTCAGACAGTGCAAAACATAGCCATTGGAGATCACACAGTTTAATATACAGTCAATAGAGGTCAAACGGATTAGTGAACACAGGTCAAACATAAAGTACTGGCAATGCAGGTAACAATTTAAATGGACAGCCAAAGCAGGTCAAACAGTTTATCACATAAAAATTGGAAATACTATGATATTGAAATTAAAATCTAGTAAGATTACCATGTCTTAAATATTGTTTTCTTGCAGTTTGATCATCATCATCATCATCATGATCATCAGTGAGGTCATGGCTGATTTCCTGATGTACATATCTAGCAACACATCCAACTGGACTTGATCGTAGTTCTTGGTAATTATCACGAATACTATTTGAATCAACAATGTCATCATTTTCCATAGAATCGGGATTAAGTCCTTGATTTGATCTAAGTAGTTCTTCAAAATGATCTCTGTTCCTTTCTGCACTAGGCTGCGTTTCATATCCACTAGTACTGTAAGCCATATCTTCACCTCTAGCCCTGTTATCATTACTATGAGCAACAGAACGCAAACTTCCAAGAGATAACCCTGAATCTTGTCTATGACCCAAATTGTTGTGAGTAAACATGGCATTACTTAATGGAATATAACTTTGATCCTCATGTACTTCAGCTCGTACTTGCTGGTTATTAGCAATAGATGGAACACCTATAGCATCATTTAAATCATCATCTTCACCTTCTGGTTCTCTTCTGTTTGCAGATGAAAAAAGTTGCTCTGAAACAGCAAAACATATGCATATAGCCAAAAATGGTAGTATTATAAAAATAGTATTGCCCAATTATCACTACATTTTTTATTTATATCATATTTTATTACTATATATTATATATTTTTATATATATTTTGCAACACATTTTTAATTTGTTTAGAGCTATTGCCTTAGTTAAAAAAAAAATATTCATTTCTGAAAGTATTACAAGGTGACCTATATTTTCCTTTATTAAATTAGATAGGTACTGTGTTTTTGCACCTTTTACAATGAATTTTCATTCAAATGGATCTTCCCTTTTCTTTAATCTTTAAAGAACTGGCTACTCCCATGGACTTTAATGACAATTAAAAGGGGCAATAGCTCAAGGGATTGTTACTGTTCTTGAAAAATTTCACAGAAAGCAGAGCAATGAACAGTTTTTGAGACAATTCAGGGGTGTAGAAATGAGCCAGAAGCTCATCATCATCATCGTCATCATCATCGGTTCTTTTGATTAATGAGCAGATTAAGAAGCATTGTCTACACTAGTAGGCTCCCTCCCAGATGACTGGCTAGCTGCATGCATGGCAGATTTAAAAAATTCAACCAGCTATTTGAGCATTCCCACCAGCTACTATTTCAGAAACAATGGACACAATACGGCATTGAATCCCATGATCCCCTTTCTACTTTGAGTAGCTTAACAGCTGCATGCAAACATTCCCACACCCCTGAAATTCAACAAAATAACATCAATACCTGGTGGATAGACATAAATCAGAAAATTTCCATCATATTGCCTGCCATTTTCTAATTCCATTCTCCACTTGTAGAAGTCTGCGTCCTCCTCACACACTTTACATACCTCATACATGAATGTATTATATTTATAACCTCTGAATACCTTCTTTTCATCTTTACATTTAACGATGAAGTCTGTCACAGATATTCCTCCAGGAGAGTCAGGCATTACATAAAAATTGGAACCTAAAAATAATGTAACGAAATAAACAAATTTGGTAAGAGGAACACAATTTTAACATTAAAGGTACTGTACAGCACATAATTACTGCAAATACTAAAATTTAGCATTTTTGAAGATTTTGAAGAATTGGCAATGTCATAAGTTGGTAGAAAAGCATTAAACCACTAAATTATAGTGATACTTGTTTATAGGGTTCCATTGACAAGTTGATTGCACCTGTTTGAAACAGAGACATTATACATAGTACATGTAAGTATAAAACAGTACAAACCCATCAATTCCTGTCACTGAGATTTATCACTTGCGAAATAATATCATAAAAATATAACAGCATGGATTTTGAATTGGCTGATAAAGAAAAACTGCCAACAAAGTCAATATAAAACCTCCACAAGTAAGACCTGCTATACAGTATTGAAAACACTAAGATAATTAATATGAGGGCTGTCAGCCCCACAATGCCCACTTGAATACACAAGAGAATTGTCAGTACAGATTCGAAGTAAGCAAACTTCACCGACATTTCATTATGTTGAACATTCTAACCAAACCTCATGAAGTGAATTAAACCCTGAACTGTGATCATGGTTCATTTGATACAATCTCGTGACTGCTTTTTCCTAGATGATCTAGTGTCTTACTTAAAACAATGCATACATATTTAGATATAAACAAAGACTTCTGAGGTATAGAACCACATTAGATATTAATACTTAGGTCTAATTGAAGATTTTAGAGGGATCGAAACCAATGACTTTAGACTGTTCCACTGTACTGTAATGAAACATAAATGAAGGCACACAGTTTCTTACAGCATTATTAAGTTAATGGTTACAACAAACTACTTACCAAGTTCAATAGAATAACAGCTAGATTGTAATGGTACGCTTCTCTGAGAACTGGAATTTTTGCAGGTCATAATTTTTATGCTCGGTTCATCTGTAATGGTATAAGAGGAAAATATATATTTCAACTTAATGGGAACAAATCAGCACATAATGCATTATATGCCAAATTCCAGGAAATATTAAAGTTCCTGGTTTCTGCTTCACATACTACATATACAGCGCAACCTCTCCAGAGTGGCCCTCTCTTGAGCAACAACCTCCCTTCATCAACAGCATGATTTTTTTCCCACTGTACATTTTAATTTATCCTCTCTAGAGCAACAAACCCTCAACAACAACATAATTTTGTTGCTTTGGAGAGGTTGCACTGTATTCTTCTGCCTTTCAAATCATAAAAACAATTAATACTAAAAGTTACAGGCTGGTAAGACCATAAACATCAATTGAACAATGACCATCAAAAAAGACATGGCATATGAAGTAGTTTACAAGACTAATTTAAACGTATCATTGAATTTATACAAAATTTATTCATGTACTGATTATCAAAATGATAATATCATAAACCACAATGAAGAATTTCTGGCTCTATTTTCATTGTTTTAATCAACAATTTTAGTGAACAAATTAATTTATAAAATCCACACTTTTTAATTAAATTCAAGACTACATCCAAATGAATATGCCTGTTTTTTTTCTCTGAAGTTCCAATGCTCCAGTTGCTATGGTAATAAGTAGAAATGGAACAGAATACCCATCCTCCATTTTGGAGAGATATGAAATAAACTACGTTTCGTAAATGTTTAAATAGTCCCAAATATCAGAAAATATAGGGGCCTCTGCAGTTGAGAAGTTATGATCTCTGACAAATAATCACTAGCCTTCAGCACAGTGAATTCAAATCCCACCCAGGGCCAGACAAACTTCACTTGAAAGTAGTCCAGCTAACAAACAGAAGGTCTTTGGTGCTATGCATATATACACCTGGGGTCCTCCTCTACCATAAATGCTGGAAAATTTGCCTATTGACCCTGGCTGTTGGTGTGAAAAAAGCTACAGAAGACAATTTACAAGTAAAATCTCTTTCTTAAAAAGTAGAAAGGTTTACGTCAAACCTGAAGTATGATCTGTCTGTACACTACAAGATCTGTGGTCTTGCTCAGGTTCAATGCTAAAACTAGTTTCCCCACTACTAGCGCTGCTGTTCCCACTGTCATTACTGGGGTTATCAGGTTCAGAAATGAGTGGAATACACTCCTTTGGAATAACAGCGTTTGGTCCTGTTTAAAATAAAAGTCAGCCATGAGCACTCTATTCACACACTAAATGATATTTTTTTCCAAGAAAACTTCTTATATATGATCAAATTTCTCATTCACTGTTGTCTTGCAGTCAACTGTAATTTCATCTACCCAAAAAGCTTACCACCATTATCAAACAGGTCGATCAATGAAAAAAGCTACATTCAATAATAACTAAATCATTTTAATTTTCAATTAAATGACAAAATAAGAAATATTCATCTTACTTTCTTCATTATCACCAAGAGCTGGTTGCCCCTCATCAATAGGTATTTCAATTACACCATCTTCAGGCTCTTTTCTTTTTTGCTTATTTTTACACCTTCTATGACATATTACAACAAAAACTACCATACATGCAATAACCGTGATAATTCCAAAACCAAGAGCTACGAATAAACCTGTTTGACCTGAAACACAAAGCAAACACAGCACAATACAATACAGTTTCTCAAAAGGACACAAATTAAAAAGACATGAACAATAAGAAAGACAACAATGGCCCTGCATCACTCACCAGAATAAATGTAAGTTAGCATGTTACCAAAAAGGTAATAAAGGTACACTTGTGGGCAGATAATGGGAACAATAATACACTTGATAAAGGACCATCAAAGGATGCTACAATGGAATACTGGTGATGACTGGAGAATGCTATGGACCAAATTTGGTGATGATTCATTCATTGGTTCATGAAAAGAAGTAATTTAAGGTATTTCTATACTTAGTTCTGGCAGCCCCTCAAACAGGCTGACCAAATTTATTTAAGCAAACTTGACAGAGGACCATGTAAGGATACTACAAACCAAGTTTAGGGATGATCCATCCATTGGTTCATGTGAACATGTTTAAAAGTATTTCTATTTTGGCTCAAGTGGCCCCTTAAAGGAACGAACCATCTTTCCTTGAGCAAACCTGATAGAACACTAGCCAAGGATGCTAAAGACCATGTTTGGTAATAATTCATCCATTGATTCATGAAAAAGTCATTTTAAGGTATTTCTATATTTAGCTCTGATGGCTCCATAAAAGGGCCGACCAAATTCATGTGTACAAACTTGACCTAGGACCATCTATGGATGCTACAAACTAAGTTCTGATATGATTCATCAATTGGTTCATGAGAAGATTTTTAAAGGTATTTCTATTTTTAGCTCTAGTAGCCCCTAAAAGGAACTATTCATATTTGAAGTAATTATAAATTGCAACAAGATGGTCACAAGAATACTACAAAGCAAATTTGAAGGAAACCTGACCAGTACTTTCAGAGGAGGAGACCATTGTTGACACCAGACACCGGAGCATCCCCTTCCCATACTAATCGCTCACCCTGAACCTTTGGTCCTGGTGAGCTAAAAACATACAGAATGTGGACTTCTAAAGAAAATTCATACCGATATTCTAAATCACAAAATAAGTGAAAAATTAAACAAATTTGTCAAAAAAATATAGTTGTTTCTGGTCACCCAACCTATCCTAATTCTTGGCGCCGTCCATTGTGTTTCTAACAGCTTTCATCCAAAATATGCAAATATTTCCGGATGAATTGTGCGAAAGACATATTTGAAAAACAAAAATTAGAAAAGCTTTGTGACCCACCTTCCCTGTTATGTTTTGGTTAAGTAACCGGAAACATGACTATTATTCTTACAGGCCTTACTTAGCATTGTGTGATAAACTGTAACAAGTAGGAGGAAGTTAAATGTGTCAAATTTCATGTTGAAAAAATTGCATAGATAAACTTTGAAAACAGATAAAATTTACAGGACATGACCCATTTTCTCAATGTTTGTAAAGGCTATGTGAATCAGACTGAGTCATTTGTCAGACAAAAGTACAGACTTTGGCCAATCAATTTTTGTCAGTCAGGGCTAGACAGCTTCAAGTGAAGACTGACCTTAATAAAAAAGGTTTGTTTCCAGTCACATGCCCAAAAAAATATGGGTCGGTTGGTAGGGAAATTTTTCATTTTATGTTTTTTTTCTACATATATCGGCAACACTGTTGTGAAAATTACAATATAGCACTAAGATTTGGATGACGTAAAAAAATTTTAAATCGGCAGGTAAACGATGGGTCGGTCAGGTAACTGGAAACGAACTATTTTTTAGGCCTTGTAAATGAACATCATATGAATTTTTAAAATCTCAGACTCTACTTTAATACAACTACTTTAATACGATATGTCAAGAGCATTATGCTTTAACGAATATCTAGTGATACTGAATGCAGATATTCCTTATTATACAAACATAAGTCTTGACCACATCTTTTGTTGGTGCTATCTGTCATGATATTGATACCTGTATTCTGAATATCTTTATCATTGACGTGCACATGACAACATTAAACTAAAGAATTCAAAACCATAAATGGTGTATAATAATACTCCCAACAGTGATTAAATGCCTATAATGCTGACTGCAAAAGTAAGAAAACTATGGCAACTATGTTTAATGATACGAGAGGGTCAAGATGGCCATGCATCGCTCTCCAGAATAAATGTAAATTAACTTACTAAAAAGGTAATAAAGGTACACTTGTGGGCAGATAATGGGGAGCAATAATAAACTTGATAAAGGACCATCAAATCATACTACAAAGGAATATTCGTGATGACTGAAGGATGCCACAGACCAAATTAGGTAATGATTCAACCACTGGTTCATGAAAAGAAGTCACTTCCAATCAAGGTATTTCTATTTTTAGCTCTAGTGGCCCCTAAAAGGGGCCAACAATTTTTATTTGAGCACACCTGATAGATGACCATGCATTAATGTTACAGACCAGGTTTGGTAATAATCCATCCATAGAATCAGGAGAAAAAGTCATTTCAAGGTATTTCTATTTTTAGTTCTAGCGGCCCCTAAAAGGAGCCGACCAAATTTATTTGAGCAAATCTGATGAAAGACTATCTAAGGATGATTCACCCTGAACCTTCAGTTCTGGTGAGCTAAAAAACATCATGCAGGGAGTCAAGGTCATGGGTTCAAAAAGGTTTCACTAACCACAAATATGGACTACAAAATAAACATGACAAAGACTATGATAGAGGAGAATTCTAGGCCATTTGGCTCTTTTGACATTCGTTATTCAGTAACTGTTACTTTTAAACTCTGATTTAGCATCAGAGAGAAACTGGCAGAAATGAAGCCTTACTAACTTAGATTTTTGTACAAGCTTTTTTGTGTATAATAATCAACGAGTCACAAACTGTGCCAATCCAGCTCTGTTTTCAGTCAAATAATCTTGGTAGAGGGCTAGACAAGGATCATTTGTGTGCTGTTATTTTAAATTGCTCTACTTCAGCAGCTCCAATAACTTGAATGAGAACCGTCTTGAGAACATTATAGATAAGTTGACACATGCAGTGAGTGCTTGCTGATTGGATAATACTCTTCTATATGTAGGAAAAAGCAATAAAGCAACAAAGAACTCTTCAACATGGAGTTAAATAAGTAATAATATGATCATGTACTTTTCTATACAGAGGTAAATAGGTAAAAAAAGTAATCAACAACTCTTTTGCATACAGAAGCAAAATTTGGTGACGTATATGAGATGTTAGTAAAAAAGTTGAATCTGCTGAAGAACAGAGCAAGGTAAATAAATTCAGCATGCTCTTGAATTAATTTTTTCTTCACTACACTCTAATCATTGGTGCACTTTGGTTCAAATAAATGAGAACTTACTGCTGTCAGGAGCTTCCTCCGGGACTGAAATAAAAAAATACCAAGTGAATGTAACACTGCCGCATTATATTTTTTTCTCTGACATTGTAGCAATAAAATCATAAGGAAAATAATGATGTTTTGGAAAGTAAGTTAAAAGCACAATTCCAACAATTTGAAATTCATTCTAATATATCAGGCATTGTTTGTTCAAAGAATGATACATTAATATCATATATACCAAACTGAGTAAATCAACAATCATAGCCGATTCAGCTAAGTTAGCAAACCCAGATGAGAAAAATATAAAAATCAGACTGTTTAAAATCTAAGGATTCCTTTTTCTGATATTGTACAAAAGTGTTCATAATTTGTCATAAACTTCAAATAACATGGGTATTTTGACTAGCCTTAGTACAAAAACTAAAACTTACCTTGACAAATTTGTTGCGAATTCACTTCTTCCAATTCCCATTCTAAATTCTCATTACAGTAATATGATTGTTCAACTTTATTAGTGAGTTCACATATCAAAGCACATGAGAAGTATACGGTATAATTTTGAAAACTTAACCCTGGATCACAGTACCAGTAAAATGAATTTGTCCATGAAATATTGGGTAGGGAATTACATCCTGCAATGAGCAAAATATTGAAATTAACAATGCAATGCATCAAACTATGATGAAGTTAAGGCTATCCATAAAAAATAGCAGTTTTTGCAGTTATATACTGATTCATTAAAAAGTCCCTACCTAAAGAGATAATGACAATTTTTTTCCATTCTTTATTTCAGTTTTTTTTGTTCCCAGCACAAGCATATACTGTTAACAAACAAAACAAATGCTTGCCTACCTGTTAAAAGATTGGGTTGTGTAACTGCAAATCAGTATTTTTTTAAAGATTGCCTTGGAAAGAATGTATTGGAATAGGCCTATAATTGTTTAATACACACATTCAATTTCTCAATAGTAAGCTAGATTCTATTAGCACCTGTAGTGTAATCAAGATTTTTTACAACACTATGATCTGATCAAAGGATCCAACATTTTCCACCACATGACCCTGACCTTGCATAAATTTAGCCATTTCAACTATATATTGAAGAATATATTGAGCAAAATATATAATAAAGAAGTTATACTACAAACTATTAAATACTCCAATCAAAGTACTGGGGTGGACACATCTTTAAATGGTCAATTAGGAATTTATATACCAAGTATGACGTCATACTATAAGATGTTTATTGGTCAAAAAAAAGAAGAAAACTGACTGAAACAGTACATGGAAATTTTGCCAATATTAAGGGAATGCAGTGCTGTAGACAGACCCATATTTGAACCGATTTTTTACTAAAACCTGCCATTTTTCCCCATTACCTGACCAAATTTAACCGAGGCAAGCACCTCGGTGTAGCTACTGTGGTGGAATGTCTCTAAGGTTGATTTATTTATAAGAAAGACTTATTGTACATTAAGACACAGAAAAATTTTATGAGAAATTATACAGGTATATATGTCCTATTAATACTCACCAGGGGTGTCACCTATTGAACACAGCGCATATTTGTCATTGTCTTTTTCATTCTTTGTCACTTCTGCAGAAATGTTGTTATAATTATTTATACATAGTGGTTGCTGCATATGACTGTACGTTGAGTCCATCAAAGCATTAAGAGGACATATTCTACAATGTTCCATACCAAATGTTCCTTGGTACACACTGAAAATATTTGAAATATTAACACATAAGGCAATCCTTAAATATTTGTTGTCACTTGACAAACTCATAAAAAAATCCCAAAACCTAAAAACTTTTTAAGCGATTTTTACATTTTTTTCTCATCTTCATTCAAGCTTTTAGTTTTCAGTACAAGCAAATAATGTTAACAAAGAAATATCCAGCTACCCACTGTTGACAGTTTGGGTGACGTAACATCAACTAAATATTTTTTTAGGATGGCCTGATATTGTTTATAACACTTTTATAATCACATAATACAAAACAATAAGCGTTTTATCCTATTGACATTTTAGGACTGTCAGCTGTTAAAAGTACATGTCTGAAATATACATCATTAAAATTCGATATTAAGTTTAACAAGAGGGCCCAAGGACCCTAGGTCGCTCACCCGAGGAACATTGTAAACGAAACAAGAAATGTTTGTTAAATATATATGGTCCCTTAATGGAGTTTTTGACAAGAAGATTTTTAAAGTTTTTCCTTTCAGTTGCCATGGCAACCAGAGTTCTGCATGGAACGGAATTCTTTTAGCACTTTTAGAAGAGCTTCGTGCAAGGAACATCCCTGTCAAGTTTTATTGAAACTGGCTAGGCGATTAAGGAGAAGATGTTCAGGTGAGCTAAAAACAGTTATCTTAGCTAAAATATGTCAATGAGACGGGTCCCCACACTTTATAAACTAAGCTGACAAGGTAGTGGGCACTCGTCCAAAAAATTCATTAATACATGACAAATATAAAATCAAAAGCTAGGAGATACCATGGAGGCTCACTTTCAAATAAGTTTTAGGTCCCTAAAGTAGATAGCCTTGTATCAGACATAATCTAGCATAAAAAATATTCAGAGGTTTCAAGAAGACAAGAAACTAAACATAAATATAAGACTGTAAGCAAGAGTTTTCAGACACTTCAGATAATCAGACATAGAACTTGGCCTAGATTATGAATAAAAAAATTTGTCTAGTACAGTCAGACATGTGAATGAAGACAACCCTTGGGAAAGACAAAATGTGGCCTTTATTCACAGATGGCCTTCATTCTGAGGTCTGTTTGTACTAAATTACCATGCAATAATGTTTTTTTTCAAAGAATGGCCTTTATTCACAGGGTGGCCTGTATTTGGAGGTGGCTGCAAACACAGGTTTGCCTGCATCCCTACGATTTGAATAATGCAGTGAAATCTAAAGTAAATAGTGGAATCACTGGCAACACACAGACAAATACAACTTATCCAGATGACCAGAAACACACAAAATAACAATGACTTACAAACGTCCTTTTTCATTCTTCTTGGGCCCAACAGTCAAGTTGAATGTTCTAACAGCTTCAATATTCGTGCATTGCAGTAAAAACACTAAAATGATTATCACAAATGTCCTCATCTTGATTACCACACTCTGAAATAGTTAATATCATACAAGATGAAATATAAGGAAACATAATAAAGCTAAACTGCCCGTGAAAGATGGTGGATCAGTTAATATAGTAATGGCAGTCCAACAGGAGGACGCAAAATGCACAGTCTTACATGCTTATCAAATTTAAGTTTTTCAATTACAGTCAAAGGCATTCAATTATTAACACTTGATCAAATAAAATAAACAGAGTACATGATCTATTTTGAATACTTTATCAAAGTTTATATCTAATTTTTTTTTAATGAGGTTCTTACATACAACATACATGTATATTAATAATAATAATATAGACATATACTGGTACAAATGTGGAAAAAACAATGCTGTTTACAAACTTGAACAGGATGTGACTTCACAGGGGTATAGGATAACCTGCTTACCAATAACATCTTACAGACACAACATTCCGATGATCAGATCTGTCCAGGAACCAGGACATCAAAACAAGTTAATATTATATCAGAGAGCAAAGGATGTTTATTATGAATAGATGAGATTCACCAAGATTAAAATCTGTCATTCATAAACCTGTGCACACTATGTATACTTAATGTGTATTGTGATGCAAATTAATACTTAATTTAAGTACATGTACTTTCAATTTCCTCACAAACAAATTTCCTGCTGAATGTTCTGTTAGTGAATTTTACTTCCCTTAAAGCACATTATAAAGAATTTAGAAATGTGTAAGATAAAATAAAGTTCACCAGAGGAGACTTTTTTTCATTGGAGATTAATGTTGCACCAACAGCCAGTGTCATTTAGCAACTTTCCAGCTTGATAGTGGAGGAAGACCACGGGCTAACAACTGGATAGAACCACCGACCTACCGTAGGCTAGGTGGACAGCTTCCTCACATGTGATTTTTATTCCTGGGTGGGGTTTGAACTCACAGCGGTGAGGGGCTAGTGATTACAAGACCATAACCGCTCAACCACAGAGGCCCTAGAGGTGAATGAGTGATTAGTAAATATCTTACACACCAAATACAAATGTATTAAGGTCATTCTCTGATAAAAAGATCCTTCTGTAGCATTACAAAATAATTAACAATTTTGAGCTTTTTTTTCTTTTGAAAAGTTTTAAGCAAAGACACTAAAAATCCTACTAAAACATGCTATTTAGATAAAGGAGGCCAATATCATATAACAGCTAACTAAACTTAATACCTTAAAGTGTTTACAATGTAATACAAATCTATATTTGGTAGTCCCCCTGGTATTTTGTATATCAATTAATGAGTTAACATGGTTTGAATCTGTATTCAAATTATTAAATGCTCTAGACTAGCGCATAAGGGACCTGATTTGGGGCTGAATTTCCCTGCCTAAAAAGTATGTTTTACCCCAGTAATTATAAGAAATTCCCCTTCAAATGAATTTTACATTAGTTTTTGTTGGAGACATATACCATAAATCTGTGCTTTCAACATCATAATTAAGAACCTGCATGTACAAATATGAGGCTGCATTCTAAATGTTTGACAAACAAGTATTTTCCGTTAGTGGTCTGGGTTGAGTTTTTTATGATAGCTAGTAGCATAGCAAAACGAACTGTTCAGTGATTTCACAACAACAATGCAAAACTTCCCCTTATGAAGTTATTTTCCCCATTCTAAGGGCCCCGTCAACTTTCCCTAAAAATAAAAACAGTTCTGATGACAAGGTTATTATTACAGTATTATTATTGTGTTGGTGTGTAGTAAATAATGTGTTTATACACACTGATAAAATATTATATATAAGGTGAATTTAATGAACGGTTTCCGTGGTTGAGTGGTTATTGTAATCAATAGTCCCTCACTCAAATATTGCTGATAAAGAGTTAAGAACTTTTTTAATCCCAAACTCAGTGTTCTCATATTCATAACACACAGTTTACACAATAAACATTGTGAATCTGAATTTATCAAGATTGCGTATCAAGGTTTATTATGGGCCAATATCGGGTCGCGTTCCGGATGGCAAAAAGTATGTTTTTTTTCCAATTGCAAGGCAAAAATTCCCAATTTGAATGAGAAAAAAAATTTGCACCAGTTCAATGTTTATTGAATTTCTAAATCATTTGAATAACAAAGTTATCAATACCTAAAAACAAAAATAAACATAGCATTTGTTATTTTTTTAGTTTTATTTGATTATTTTAAGTTATTTTTATACAGTGTGACTTTTTCCCAATTTTGTCCAAAATGAAAAAAATCCCAATTCTAGGGCTTGGGTCATGTTCCAAAAATGCTGAGAAAAAAACCTGTGTATGCTTAAAAAATTAACAGAGGTGCATAATAATTATTATTTAATAGACAGGGTTTTTTCACAGGTAGCAGACAGGGCCTTTTTCTTAAATTATGGGGAAAATACCACAGTATTTTTGCAAAAGGGGAAGAAAAATTTGATGTAAACTGTACATTACATGTTGTCCATCAAAACATGTTGTAATCATTATCTGCTGAGCAGCTTTTGATTTACACTTTTTGTGCACAAAGGATTATGGATAGATGATAAACATTCCTATGGTAGAAGTATAACATCTCACAGTCAAGTCCAACATTATTAAATATAACACTTTAACAACAGCATACCAGAAAAATAAACTCAGCATTGACTAAAACGTATTAACGAAATCCTAACGAGTTACATACCATTTATAAATGTACATGAAAATATAGCGTATGACTTATGCTTTGAAACTGACTGCCAAAATCTGGTTATTTTACTGTAAACATTACTTGAAAATGTCAATTATTTAATTGTCTGTGGATGTCAGTATATAACTGAAATTGCAGATAACTAAAATGACAATTAACTGCATGCACCCAACTTCTAGCTTACTTCCACAGTACTGTTAGTAGTACTAAAGCAACAGACTAGATAATATTACATACACCCCTTCCGACTCGACTCGGAATTTGCAAGGGACCAAGGGACCCCTAAAATGTTGGAGACGGGAGTACCAGGAACCTTGGGTGAAAAATCTTACAGAAAAACCCTGTGTAAACCTAGTTTCTTCCTCCACCGTTAAAGCTGGAAGGTCACCAAATGATCTTGGCTGTTGGTATTATGTTAAACTCCAATGAAAAAAATACATATCTTAAGAAGCAAGATTTTTAACACGGCATTAAAATTAGGACTGGGTATTGCTCAGACATTTCCAATACGATACGTATTGCGATATGGACCAAAGATACATGATACATATTGATGATACAGTAGTAACAGTAAACTATAATAATAGTTCATTATAGGGATGTATTTATTACTTCATAAATGACCTGGAGAAATATTATTAAGCTTTATCAAAAACACTTTGAAATGTGGACATAAATACCAAGCAGGTGTCTGATGCATTTTAACACTTGACAGGTGCGTGACATCTTGTCATCAAATTAGCAAGACTGCAGAAACAATCATAGTGACATTTCATTTCACATTTATGTAGCAACCCCACCTAATTTTCATCTTTAATAAATTTCACTTTCAATGGCAAACTGTGAAAGGCCTGTGATTGCCATTCATGGAACAGTTTATTTTTTTCAAATATCTTAAAAATAAAAAAGTTAAGAAGAATTTAAGTTTGCATTTTACCATACTTTTTGTGAATTTTTTATCAGTATTTCATATCAGGAAATATTCCAAGATCACGGACCCAAATGATGTTTATTCAAATTTCAATTTGTCATATCTGTTAATGTTTATGATATATTTTGGAAAATTGCCCTTCTAAATGTATTTTTCATGTAGATTCTGTTTATGCTATCAGACATGCCTCCTTAAGATGTGTGGACATATTTGTTGTTTCACCTGAACTTGCCACTTCAGCCTTGCAAATATCGCAGAGGGCCTTCTTATCGTTCACTTTAGAAAACAATCCTGACACTTTCGACTTTCATGCTGACATTTTAAACAGACAATCTTGATTGGTTCACAATAGGTTCAGTGGTCATGAACATAAGTAGTCCAACTAATTAGACCGTTTGTGATGGGGAGACATTTTTTTATTTGGCCCTGACCCTCACAGGATGGCCCTTCATAATTTTGTTAATGAAATCTCAAAGCAGAATAAGTAAGGCTAGAACAAAAGCATTTATAAAACTTGTTATTAAATATGGAAGGTATCCATGACTTAATTATTAACTGCATAAATTGGTACTGTACAGTTGTTGATGATCCTCCGCTCAGACAGATATATTTTAAAAGATATATTTTTCATTATAATGAAAAACATTTGGCTCAGAACATGACATTAATTCAGAATATAGATCATTAGATGTAAAATTAAGAGTTTACCTTAGTAACAGAAAATACACCGTTTTACTTTACTTCAAAGCATGGTTTCAACTAAGAACATTTCACAATACACAATAATAATGAAATATAAGATTAAGAATTAAGTTGTACAAACCAGGAAAGTAACGCCAACACAATTTAAGTCATTAATGATTAAGGAAGTGATAACGAATCTTCAGACCAATCGCTGTACTGGAATATTAAAACATCTGAGTGGCAATAAATCCCAGGCACAAATAATCCAAACGAAAGGACAAATTGTTCCTCAATTTCTCAATCAGCACAATTTACAAAAGTAACATTATGAAGTAGATTTATTTTTCAGCACCACTTTCGGTTTAACACAACAATATCATAGGCGCTCGGCGACAAAGTCCGAGTGATCCGAATGTTCTTCTATGTTCTATATATAATAACAACAAGGTTTCACAGCAGCCATATTTTAAGACTACGAAATTGGGTTGACTGGTTCACGATTTTCATATCAATACGCTGTTACCCGTTTTACTCCTGTACCGAATGCTAACACAAACCGAACGCCAGTTCAATCTAAAAATCATGGGTTAAACTGGTCCCCGTTCCATGTAAACTGGTCCCCGTTCCATGTTGCAGTGCACCAAAGGTGCAACCAGAGTCAACGCAAACAAGCTTTCGGGTACCAAACTAATGTTAAACTGGTACCCGCTGACTCTGGTGTCATGGAACGGGGACCAGTTTAAACTGACGCCTGAATACATTAGAGTCGAAAGAGCATCTTTTCGCGAAAATAACATTCGGTCTACGAAAAGAGTCCATCAAAGTCATTTTTTTTTCATTTTTTTCTTTCAGATTGCGCTTGACTTACGAAAAGAGCTACTTGTATTCGATCTACGAAATGAACCCATCAAAGTCATGTGAACGTTTTGTTTGGAAATTTAACTCGATAAGTACGTTTATCTTGATGAAATACGCCCAAATTATAATCATTATTCGAATAATATGACAAAATGATGGCTTTGTATTATTTTTTCTTTCAGTTGTGGCTGGCTTACGGAAAAAGCTACATTAGGGATACGAAAAGAGCCCATCAAAGTCATTCTAATCTAACAATTTGGCATTTAACGTAATCATAAGATTACCCATGATAAAATGTATTAAACGGTTATCGGTATTTTTGAATTATTTTTCAAAAAAATGGCGTTACGACAATTTCCCTATTTTCATTGTATAAAGTAGCAAATCAGAGAATAAAAAGAGAGTCATTTTTTTCTATTTCTGATCAAATAAAGACTGTTCAGTTACAGATGGATACAATTTGTATAATTTCTTCATTGATTTAATTCCATGAATACTTGTGAAACTATATTCTGAATGCTTTATAAAATCGTTTAATACCACTTTATACCCATCTGTATCCGGGCTACTTGTGAAACTATATTCTGAATGCTTTATAAAATCGTTTAATACCACTTTGTATCTGTATCCAGGCTACTTGTAAAACTATATTCTGAATGCTTTATAAAATCTTTAAATACCACTTTGTACCTATCTGTATCCGGGCCATACTATGAGGAGGCGCTCTTATTATGGCCCATCCCTCCATCCATTTGTTTTCGCTAATAAGTTTTTGAAGTCTAAAATTAAATAAGTTTAAAAATGTGTCAGTGACTTAAAGCCTTCTTTTTTGAATTTGGTGTAGTTCTGGTTATTTCTTTCTGTTTCCTTTTTTATCTGGTGTGGCTCTCTCCCGGCTGACGGTATTCGCAGAACTGACCGAGTTCCGTCTGTAGAGAACACAGTTTGCTGGTGATCTCTACCAGAATCTGACAGATGGTGTCCGTCACATATGAATTCCGTTTTTTTTTGGTAATATCTGTACCCTGATAGTTTTTATTACTTCTGTCGCCATTTTTTTTTAGAGAAACCCATCTGAGCCAGAAAGCCATCCTCTGTGACCACTGTGATCGATGGTTTCATACCGACTGCCAAGGGATAGGTAATTCAACTTATGAAAAACGATCAGACTCCCAATTTAGCGGGTATTGTCAATGTTGCGGTAGTTGTAATTATTCTATGTCCCTAAGAGTTTCCCTAGATTCTCTTAATGATACAAATATCTACTGTCACCTTGAGTCTTCAAACCAATCCATTGAAAATGGTGTTTCTCTTCAACAAGTTGGGTCTTTCCTTAGCACCTCTGGCCGGAACTTAGATCATCATCCCCTACCTCAAGCCTCATCCACCCCAAAATCAAAAGTTCCTACCTCAAATCCCAAACCTAGAGCCAGTACAAGACCTAAAAATGTGTTAATAAATAAACAACAACGCATAACTGTCCTTAACATAAATTGTACGTCAATCAAATATAAAGTTGAACTTGACGTCTGGAAGAGATTTGCACCGATTCGCCCATTCAAGGTCTGGCAAAGGCAGTTGATGATACATGTATATCAACTATATCCAAACATACATGTTGTGCTGAAGATCCGTCTAACTATGCCAGTGTCCACGGCCTCTGCTGAAAGGTCATTTAGTAGCTTTCGCCGACTTAAAACGTATCTAAGAAATACGATGACCGAGGAACGGCTGACTGGACTAGCTCTGATGCATATTCATCGCAATCACGAGATCGATATCGACCGGGTTTTACGTGATTTCGATGCGTCTGGGCATCGACGAATCGCACTTGTGTTTGATAAATGAGGAAATGACGTAATCAAAAGCATTCAGCAAAAGCAAAAAACATATACATCGGTCTGAATAAAAAAGTTAAATAAAAATACAAAAAGAATAAAAAAAATAAGAACACTAAAAACAAAAACAAACAAAAAAAAAACGTCGCGGGGAAATCTATGACATCAAATTATATAATCATCACAGCCTGATGAGACCTACTGGAGAGGTCGAAACGTTTTATTCCTACAATTGTTCTAATTAATTTCCCTTTTTTATAACATTATATCTCACTATATGCGTGTCTTAAAATGCACCATAGTGCGTCTTTTCGTGTCCCTTTTTTTATTTTTTTTCGCACCATGGCAGGGGGATACCCCCTCCCATACTCTCCCCCATCGGCACTTTGTCCCGAGATCTGCGTAACACTTTCAAAATCCTGGTTACGCCCCTGATACTAATACAAGTATGGAATGATTATGTCTGACATCTAACCAATGTCAGACGTTTACTTTATCAGACATTGAAATTGGGTCATTACACAATAAGGACATCATGGAAAAGACGAACAATGAAGTGTTTCACCATACAACAAAACAGAAATTGGTACAAACGGCAATATTGATATATACATGGATTGGTTTGGTGAGTCCTTTAAAACATACCCTTATCTTTTGATCCAACTAATTTCACTTTGTTTCAGCATTCCGACACCATCTATGAAATATCTGAGCGCGACAAAAACTTTCCAATTTGTTGAAGAGAACGGACTACATTTGTGACCATGTTCACTATTAGTTATTACAGAGACTGCATGGTTTATTAGAATGTACTTTTATAGCTATTATAAAAGTTGTCCGACGCACGCTGTTTTTAGAAATTTAAAGAAACAGAGAAAAATAGCAGACTCGAATGATAAAAATAAATGTTTCAATGTCTTGAAATAATCAAGTTGAACATACAGTGTAACCTCTCTAAATCAACACACTTTGGGAGAAGCAAAACTATGTTGTTGTTGAGAGGTTGTTGCTTTAGAGAGGTTCAAGTTATAGTTAAATCGTACAGTGGGAAAATTCATGCTGTTGTTGAAGGGAGGTTGTTGCTCAAGAGAGGGTCGCTATTGAGAAGTGGCGTTGTATGCATAACATTGTAATTTACCAGTTGGAGTTATTGAAATCGAATTCTGGTAAATATAGCCAAAATATGTAAGTACATTGTACATATAGTATACAACTGATTTGGATGTATCTTGCTGAACTCATTTTGCAAATTGCTATTTTTAAACACGTGGTTTTCTATGTAAATCAAATGTTTTACCTGTTCGAACTCGTGTAGGCCTAATCATCACTGAAACAGGAATTCATAATATCAATTACTTGAATAGGTTCCCAATACAAAAATGATGCAGATTTTATTAATTTACATGTATAAGTATCAACAACATGAATTAATTGGTTATGTTGTCTTGGTACGGCCAGTTTAACGATAACCTGTTGTTTTCAGGGAATGTATTTGGAGATATTTGGACCTACGCTGAAAGATCTGATTTTACGACTTGATAGCGACTATGAGCAGTTAGCTGTGGCCGTTTCTGGTAGGTCCTTTGGTTGGTTCCTTGGTTCAGTCCTCGGTGGAATCTTAGTGGACAGGTTTAGAATTTATCGCCATTCAATCATTGCAGTCACACTTCTAGTTGCCTCCATAACAACAGCTGCTATACCATGGTTACCAAACATAGCCTCGTTGTTGGTATTCTGCTTCATTGGTGGAGTATGTGAACAAGTTGTGAACATTGGTATGCTTTTGTTGCTATAATTAATTATGTATTATGGGGGTATCTCCAAAAAACTCTGTTGCATCTGTTCTCTGTTCTAGTCAATTTACACAAATTACACCACAATTGTATGTATACATTCTGCAACAATACTTATACAATATAATATACACAATATTTTGCACGTATACATTCTGCAATTCCATTGTATGGTAATATTTTAACATTTAAAACATAAATAATTTTTTGTGCAAGTTTTGCTTAATCAGTAGAAAATTTTAATTTTCTTAAATCTTGTTTAAGTTGATGATCTTCAATACTTTAAACAAAACTGTACAGTTAAATATTTTGCTGGACTGTTCATTCGTGAGTTCAAATAAAATATTAATCCTCACACATGGATATATTTCAGGCGGAACAAGCATCAACTTGAGTCTGTGGAGGGGAAAATCTGCTGCACCACTTATCCTCATGCATATGGGTTATGGCATTGGGTCTTTTATTGTTCCACTTTATGTTTACCCTTTCTTGGCAGAAACCATGGAATCTCCATTGTCAATTACTGCTAATGTTTCAGTCAGTACAAATGACACATTGTTTAGACAAATGTATAACAATTCTTATGATAATCACACCGATGTTACCAGCGAACAATCTCTAATAGTTATCAAGGAATCCACCATTGAATATGCTTATGCTATTGCTGCCATTTGGCTCGCTTCATCGTCTGTCGCATTCGTTTATTATCAGATTCAAGAAATTCGCATGAAAGACAAATATGTGTGCGCTGAAAAGTCTGTTAGAATGTTAAGTATGCCACGAGAACCTAAGTCTGATACGAATAAGAAAACCTTTCTTGAATCAATTAATCCAGGAACGTGTGCAAATGGTGATTTCTGGTACAGTGTGAAGATATTTGCCTTGGTGTTCATTTTTA
The DNA here is from genome assembly GCA_008271625.1 of Lutraria rhynchaena. Taxonomy (NCBI): domain Eukaryota; kingdom Metazoa; phylum Mollusca; class Bivalvia; order Venerida; family Mactridae; genus Lutraria; species Lutraria rhynchaena. The sequence goes on along the minus strand of VIBL01000014.1, from coordinate 4,345,979 downwards.
TGGGAAATATCGGTGGATCTGAAAGAGTATTAGGAAGCTTCCTACGAAGTTTCGCTGTTGACCAGTTAAACTTCTCTAATATCGACAGTTCTTTGTTAAACACATCATTTTGGACTAGTTTTTCAGTAGGCCGCCTAGTGTTTGGCATCATTGCAAAGTGGGTTTCCATTAGAATTCTCTTCATTGTTGAAACTGTCGGTGTAACAATATCTGTTATACTTTTAAATATATTTGCTGTCCATAATTCTACTGCTCTATGGGTATTGATGCAATTTATTGGTTTTCTGGGTGCACCCTTTTGGCCAACTGGTGTAGCAATTACCGACTACCATATAGAGCTGACTGGAGTTGGTATGACAGTACAAATATTAGGCGCTTCTATTGGTGGAATAGTACATTTAAGAATAATAGGCTACCTATATTACACTTACGGACCAAAATCATTTCTTTACCAGCTGATTGGCTCCGAACTTCTAAGTCTCACAATATGTTTTTCTATCCTTTTCGTTGGAAAGAAACATGGCAGCCGGTTTGAAAAAACGGAGAATCAAACAAATGATGAAATGATTCCTGGCATAGAAAAATGGCAGGATGAATACTAGTGAATGGCTTGTTTTTATGCATGTAGAACAGTCATGACAATAAAGCAGTATCAATGATATTCATGGTGTCATTGTTTTCATGCTATATACATTATTCTCTTGTAATTCTGCATGAAAACTTCAAAGATCAAAACTTGTAAGCTATTTACATGTCTCGAGTTTTTTTGTCATACTGGTTCAACTCCTAGACAATGATTACTACAACACAATGAATTAACACATTAAATGAAAGCAGTGTGGCCTAAAACAAGTATGACTTAATGAGAACTTATACAGGGCATATAATCTGAATGAATCAAACAAAGTGCTTGTTCTATCACGTACAAAGCCAAACCATACTCCAGCATGTTAGAATCTATTTGCAGTAATCCAAATGGTCATCTAAATCATGATACTGCATGCTAAAAATTTTTTTCAAAGAGGCACATAATTATTATGTACTAGTATAACATGAGTGTTGATACACAAATTCCGATCAAGTCAGAGCTATATAATCTAGACTATGAATATTGGTAACACAGATTAATATCTCAATGCTGGCATTCGCCATTCCTCTAACAGTAAATCATACAAGTAACCACACTTACTACAAGCACAAACAATGGTTTCTTAACATGAGGGAAAGAGAAAAAACAAAATTGGGCTTCAAAGAAAAGATTTTTTTTTTTTCAATAATCATTATTCAAGTAAATTTGAAGCCAATATCAATATTCAATGTATCATCAAAACAATACTATCAACTGAATACAACTCTAAGAGGCATATTAGGCCAAATCTTAGGTTGCTTAACATCCAAGTTTCTATCAAAAGTCATTTGAAGGGCGGTTTCCATTCCATGAATCATTGCAGCACCTTTTCCATACAACAATTTCATTTCAGCTGTCCGTCGCGCACCAGGCCTCTCTTTCGGAGCTTCAACTGTGGGTGTTTTTGTGTCAGTAATCTTAACTGTAACACAATAAGGTTTAAATCATTAAATATTAGATATATAAACAAGCAGTCACAAGAAGACCAAGCAATAATCCTACTTATATACAGTTAAAGACAGTTTATCTTCTGAATACCAAACACCAATGTAGTAGTATTAATTGTACAGAAAACAGGGAGAAAAACTGGGACCAAAGTTCTCTTCCAGTCTTTGGAAAGTGCATTTTTTAAGTAACACTATACATGTCATATAATGTACTGGTCATCAAAGCTGGCAAAAATATAATCCCACTTTAAATTAACCAAGCTAGATGAACACTGGCTTAAATGTTCAAAAGTTAGACAGCTAATTAATGTAATCAATCAATAATAACCAATCAATCAATGTGACCAAACAAACAAACGATATAAGTAAGCATTAAAGTACACACAGTTGTAGTTAAGAGGTATTTCCACAATTTATCTGCTTTCAGACATAATGTCTGAAATCGGGAGGCACACATTCAAACACATACAAACAATAATACCCTAAATTCCTAGGTATTAGTAGAATGAAACATGTTAAATAGGACACAAATAAAATATTAAATACACTTACTGTCTTCAACATTTACATGTTCAGACTGAGTTGAATCCTCTAACTGTTCAGCTTTCTTTGCTTTATCTTAAATATAATATTAAAGATTACTTACAACAAAACAAAAAAAAATGGAAAAAACATTCAGTATATTGGGTGAGAAGATAACTGTTTGAACTGGACCATTTATAGCATCAACACTTCCAGAGTCTAGAATTAATGAATTTGTTTGGCATTTTCAACACCTTGCTGTCAGCTTATAATCTTTTGTTAATAATTACAATTAATTTTGATGCATACAGCAAATTACATTAAGGGTTCATTATCTTATTTTAAAGGAAAAGCTTAATTCAAAATTAATTATTTATTGCTACCTCGTTGTAATCTATGTTCCATTGTTTTAGCATAAAAATCAATCATCTCTTGTGTGACTTCCATTTCAATGACTTCACTAGATCCTGTTTCTGTCTCACTGGCTGACACTTTACCACTACATTGAGGTTTCCTCTTTCTATTCTTGGCTTTTCTTTTCCTCCTATCCGTTTTTTTATGAGTATTCATATTGTTAGTATCACTAGGTGAACAATTTGTGTACGGATGATACAACCCATGAGCACCGTTGATACAATTTATATCCATATATTTTGGTTGACAGTTTAGAAAAGTTCTACTATGATCAAAATTGACCTGAGAAGGAACATTCTGAGGTCTTGAGATCTTGCCTGCTATATTGTTATAAACCTGAAAATGTTTGCTACACCATTGCATCACTTGATTGTAATGATCCCAGTAAGTTTTAAAGCATTCCTGATTGTACCAATTATCCATGGACAGTGTCTTAGGTAAACCTGTATTCCTATTCACATGATTTCTAGTACTTTTAACATTGGATCTAACAGTATTGTCCTCGGTACTAGATGTATTCTCATCTAAGTCAGTAACATCTGTCAAATCAGCATTTATATTTACAGATAATTTTGGTAAACACTGTTTATTGCTTGCAATGGACTTCCCTGGTTTCATTTCAAGACTAGAATCTGTAGCAGCAGAACTTGGAGTAATACTTGTATCACTAATTGATGATACCTCACCATTGTCAGTACCTTCATTCTCAGTTTGTGACAACATATCCAGATCTGAACCAGTATCCAAATAGTTAGCCATTTCTGAAATATAAGGAGAAAATACTAGCACTAAATGCATTATTAAGACCAGGCTTTCAGAAAGTTGCTGCAGCAACAGAGCAGGTGCAATAACTTTTTGGTGAGTACCAGACCAGATGCCTGGCAGTTGGGCACAATTTACAGCATGTATCACTTATTTATAATATATTCGATCAGACAAATTTTCATTTGGTCAGACAGAAATTCTGTATTTGCCAGACTAAATATCAGACAGTATTTCAGCAGATTCCAGAAACCTGAAGACACTTGAATGTTCTGTTAACTATTATTCATATTATTCATATTATTCAAAAATTAGTTAATTAACTTAAGTTAAATACAAGGATTATTGCCATTTTGTAATGTTTTGCAAGTAATTTAACTTTATTCTATATCTACATGATACTCCAGATCAATCAATACTGATTATAACTGAGAGGCGCTTGTCAGGAAAACTGTGTTAAAAAGTATTAAGTGCTCAGTTAAAAGATTAATGTTAACAGATTGAAGAGTGCAAGGTTAAGATTTAAAAAAAAACATCTAGGGAACTAGAAAGGAGCTGTCTCCAGCCTTTCCTCGAAGATATTTAGGCTGAGACTGGATTTGACCTGGTATGGGAGACTATTCCAATGCCTTATAGTTCTGGGGAATATGAGCTAAGGTGATACTGGGTACAGGACTGGGGGATCAGGAAGTTCAAATTTCTAGTTGGGATGAGGTGGTTATGATCAACATGAACAAGGTTGTTCTGGATTTTGTAGAGAAGTGTAAGAGAGGAATGGAGTGTGTGGCTTTCTAGGGAGGGCCAGCCAAGATTATGTAACATTTGTGTGACACTACTTTTGAAATCAAAATTATTGCAAAAATATCTAGACGCAGCTCTTTGTACACTTTATACTTTATAGGTAAGATGTTTTTGCTAAGGGTGCCTACATTATATAAGCATGCATACATATATTAATTATTATCAATGTAGAAAATATTTCATATGAAATTTTATGGGCAAAAATGTGAGGTTCTTCACATAACTTTAGGAGACCTTTCGTCTAACAATTTTACAAGTAATATAACTATGATTTATAAATATATATTCTTGTTTCATTTTAAAAAAACTGAGTAAATTATAGGCACAAAAGCCTATGACAATATATAGTATTAAGTAACATCTTTTTATGTTTTGTATGTCCCAAGTATATGTTAAGACATATACCCTCGAAACAATAGATTTCAGGCATAAAAAAATGACTTATTACATCTTAAACAACAAAATATCCAAAATGTAAAAGTTCGGTTTCTCATACACTTGTATTGGACAACCATTTCGTCTCATACGGACATATTTACTGTAATCTAACTTACTTTTGAAAATGAAGTCTGGTATTTCGAATATTGGTTATAAAATTTTAAAACATTTGACACGCATAATGAGTAAAAACGTCACAAATTCCTAAATTCGTTTGTACTTCATTCACCGGAAGTTATGAAAACGGTGCGAAAGTAGAAACGAAAATGTTTGGTCACGTGACACATGGTAAATATTCTTACTTTTCTCCAATAAATGATAGAACTTGGCTGTTATCTTCTCGTATGAAAATAAGGTAGATCTAATCATATTATTTGTCCAAATGTAAGATTCAGTGACGTATAATTTTACTTACATTAGATGCGTTTTATTATGCAGTACAACGAACATTTTATTCATTTGAATAATATTCGCCGTTATATCAAAACGCTGTGAACTTAAACGTACCGGTGCGATGAATGTCATCCAAGTACTTTGTGAACGCATCGTAGAATTTGTCATCATATGGCCGATAATTGCTGTATAAATTTGCTCATGTTGGCATATAAGATGTTTGTGAATGTTTAAACATACATTATTTTGTGTAATATATAGTCCATTGATAGACATTGAATAAATCAGATATATATTTTCATATTGTAGAGCTGCAGTGATTAATGGCACATAAGCTAATTCCAGCAGCCTTGCTTTTGGGTTAATTATTAAGTGACATGATTTATCATCATCATCATACAGTACTTTGAGGTCTTAGTTTAAATCTCTGTATGGTTAGAGACAAGTGATTTATCTCCCCTTATTTACTATTGAATTTATCATGGGTGTAGAAATTAGTCTGAAGCCAGAAAAATCAACAGTCTGTTTGAGTAATCCCGCTTGCTACTTTTTCTAATCAACAGACACAATACTGCATCGAACCCCCCCTCACAGATCCCCAGTCTACTTTTAGTAGCTTACTGGCTATATCTACACCCCTGCATATACATACATGTTTATGTCTTCTTTGATATAAAATATGTGCACTACTGACTTTGCAACTGCAAACAAACTGATGGGTATAAATATTCATAGATGTTTTTTACTATTATTATTGAAAATAAGCTACCTAGTATTTTCTCTCATCAAAATCCGAAACAACATTTGATGTTAGTAGATTATCATAATGTCAATGTAAATGCTTATATTTGTATTGAAAATAGTGATGACTACCCTGTTATTGAATGGCATTTATTGCCTTTCAGAAATAATTATTCAAATTATTAATTAGTGCTTCCATGGGGAAAATAATTAATGAATCCAGTCTGGGATTATGTAAAATATAACTGACATTTCTCTAATAAATAGCTTTTCCATAATTTTTGGCCCCGCCCTGATAAAACTGAAAAAAAACACTTGACAAAACCAACTGATGACGTTAATCTCAAGACAATATTTAATCGCCAAAAACATGGAGTGAATTTGTGGAACTCTGCATTTATAAATGCACATGAACACATATATCTTGATATACAGTGAATAACCATGATTTCGTTCATGCAACTAGAGCTTTATTGATGTGGACTCTGTATTTTCCTTAATTAACAGTCCTGGGATACATAAGTTTATTACACAGTAATTGTGCATGTACATTCAGGCTTAGAGTGATTTTCATCGCAATTTTCACTTCTATGTTCACAAATTTGGGCAAGTTGATTATTTAGAATACTTAAAAGCCTGTAAACAATACTTAGTGCTTTGATTTAATGATTTATTAGTTCATCCAATTCTTAAGATTTTGTCTACAACTCAGACATTATTCTTGAACCAAAACCTCAATGCTTGTTAATAAATAATGAATAACCAGTGTCATGAAAATCAATATCCATGGTATTTTAATGTTGCAATCTGATGTTTGTATAGACCTTCATGAATGCTTGTCTTAACTCATTGTTTGAAGTCTGTATCAAATAGGGTTGTTGTTTATTTCAGATTTCTTTGCTAAGATTATTAGCTGGTAGATATTTATATTTTTTACGTCAGGATGTCCAGAAACAAATGTACTTGCCTTTTATAAAAATGTCCCACATCATAAATGTAAACACATGGAAATTCAAATTACTCCGAAGGATCAGAATTATATAGTAAGATGATTGTTTTTTTTCTGATGGCCATGAATATATCGGCATCCACTATGTACAAAAAAATATTTTTTGTCAAAAGTAAATAATATGTAAATAATACTTTTTTCTCTGAGGTTGGTTCATACCAACAACCATGGTTTTTTGGTGTACACCCGTGTAGAACCATTAACCTTCTCTAAGCAAGTTAGACAGCTTCATCACCTGTGAAATTTGTTCCTGGCTGGGATTCAATCTTACAGCAGTGAGGGGGCTAGTGATTACTAGTCAGAGAGCATAGCCACTCGGCAGTGGTGACCCCTGTGCAGTTAATAAAGCTGGACATATATATTGTTACACCCAGTAAAAAGGGGCATATTTTCTGACCAGGGCCTTTTCCAGCTATTTGGGAAAAGGCTCCTGGCTTAAATTGGGAAAAATATCCAGCATGTTACTACATTTTGAGAAATTTAAGAAATATTTTCTTCAAATAAGACTTGCTACTGAGTGACATTTTATGCGAAATCTGATGATATAAGGATATAGCGTAAAGCTTTAAAATCAGAGTGAGACATAAGACATATCACGGTCACTGCTATTGTGTGGCTTTTCTAAGAAATCTGTGGGTACTTATTAATTGCATTTTTTCTGAATTTATATACTGGTTTTTTGGTGTGGTTTGGGATTTCTTTTTTTGAAATTGGGGGAAAAGAAGGCTATTATCGATTGGGAATGGGGCCGATATTCGGCCTTTGCTGACATATTTCATAGCTTAAGTGTCTATGCTTTTACCCTGTTTGCTTGCATTGTTCCGTGTGTTAGATGTAATCAGTATATTGATTATTGTTGTAAAACTTCAATACAACTCATTGTCCAGCCACAACATTGTTAGTAATTGATGGAACGACTGTAGGCCTGAAATCAATGAACACTGAAATCTAATCAAGGTAATTAATTAAACAGTATTGAAGAATACAGAGTGTACAAAAAACTGAGTCTTAAGAATCTTGCAAGAAGTTAATTATGTATGATGGTGTTTGTATTTGGTTATAAAACAGGTTTAATTAAATAGGCTTTCAAAGAAACACATAAATGTCAGCACGTTGCTGTTTTATCCAGTGTGCTTTTCTATCATGGTTTAGCTACAGTGTCATATTTACAGTGTTACATTAGAAGTATTAATTAGCTGCATAATATCTTACATGAAAACAAATTTGGTATATGAATGGTGCTTAATATTGTGGATGGTTCCTTTCTTGCAAATGGAATTGTTATAGTGTTAGTTCAGTGTTATATATGGACCTTTATTGTTTGCATCATTCAGCATTGTAAGCTTATAAAATTAGATATTGGAGATATTTTTTTCATTATGGAAAGGATATGGTTAAGTTTGTTAGATAATTCTCCATAAGGCATTTATGGAGACATTTATGTTTGCTACTAATTAAATACTGCATAACTTTCATTGACAGAGAAACGGTAATAAATCTAAATCTTTTGAAATATATCTATGTATATACTGGTCAAATAAAATAAATGTGAACTGTATATGATAATAATTGCCTTGAAAACTCACCTTATATTTTAGAAATAACTGCATATTTTTGTCTTGTCAATGATTAGATGAGTTTATTTTAAGTGTGGTCTTATCTATCGTTGGTGTATTGTAATTTTTCAATGAACATCATAAAATGGATTCCATATTTCTTTGTCTCACAGATTCAATTCAGAATTTAATCAACTCTTAGTTCTTTTTCTCATGTTATTAGTGTTGTCGATGTTTTTTTTTATTGATTAATTCAAACAGATGAAAGTGATTAGTGTAATCATATAGTCTAAAGTCTCAGATGACTTATACATGATGTACAAAGTTACATTTATACTGGCCATCATAAGGAAGTAACCAGTAAGTGATGTTGGTATAAAATAGACGAAGCACAAGAAATCGAGGTGAATTTAATTCTGGAAATAGCTGAAACATTTCGTGATATGGTTTATTGTTATCCATTATTGACCATAAAATTGTTGTATACCATTAAAATTTCAATGTCAGTATATTAGGCCAAAATTGAAGAATTTTTATGATGGTTACTTTCTTATGATGACCAGTATACTAGTAATTGAAGTAGATTTATTCATATTGGGTTTTAATAGTGTACAACCTCAAGACTGTAATCAGATATTTTTTTCTATAGTATGGTACTGAAAATTGATTCATGCTTTTATTCTGGATTGTTATATGGATGAATATATTGATATACATGTATTGTGTTTCCATGTATATTTCAGTATATAAGTCATGTTGGATAATAGATCATGTTGAATTAATGTGATTTTATGTACAAATTGTGTAAAAGTGTCTTCCAAGATCATACTGTTTTTTTTGTGAAACATTCATCATGGAAGTTTTTTTACTCTCTCAGGTGTGTAATATTGAGTATGCTTCCAGAAATGATGTAAGGGTGGGAGTAATATACAGTAAAATGTCAAATAGTGACCACCTCAATATTACAACCACCTTGTTATAATGAGCACTTATTCTCGGCCGGGCCTCCAAGAACTCTCCAATAATTCAACTTGATAATTAGACTACATCATTATTATGACCAATTTTTTAGGTCCTGAAGGTGGTCTCTTTATTGAGGTTTTACTGTGTATGATATGTAAAGAGTCCTATCAATTTGTTGGTGACATCATGACTTGTTAAATCGAAGATTTGAGACCCATCATGGGTTAGCTGTTTCTCCATTATGCTTTCACTAAGGTTTTTCATCTTGTGTGGTGTTCAATTATTTGTGGCTTTAATCCTACATATGAATGTCATGTCTACAGGTCTGGGGGTCTGGAGATAGCCCTTAGTGTAAAGGCAACATAAAACATTCAATTAACCAATACAAGACAACTGGTTCTCATGTTGTAACTAAATATAATTTACCAACTGATACATATCTCTTTCATCTTAAATAGTGATTTATCCATATTTGGTGAACTGCAATAAATGCTTGATAATGTTGGTTTTATATTTCAGTTAATATTCAATCAATCATACATAAGTGTTATTTTTAGAAAATTTACTTGTAATCAGTCATGCTCTGCTATCATGGACACCGAGTGTTAAATAAATACAATCACTCCAAAGTAAATAGTCAACCAGAAAATTAAGAAGGTGATCAAATTCTGCATGTAATATGGTACAAGCTGTACTTTATAATGTACTGATATGGTTGTCCAAAGTTGTTGTAATGTCTAGTTTCAGATATTGTTCATGTAAAAGATGATCGTCCAGTTGTTACTGTGTCAATATAAAGCAGTATGATTAAACAGGTCGGATTGTTACCTGCCGGTTGTCAGCCGTGGAACAACCAAGTATGTGCTGCAAGTGGGGATAGGTTCGCATACTGCGCTACATTGGCTATATACGTGTATGAGGTGAGTTACATTGAAAAATACCTCAATGTTGTATTATCAGGGCTCTCTACATTTTTTGGGAATGAGGCCAGGGCCCTTGGAAGGGGTAATTGCCATGGTGTTTTGAAGGAAGGGGGAATTTATGTGTTGCCTTGTTACAATTTAAGCAATACAGCAACTCAGCTGATTAAGAGTCGTGCTGCAACCTTATGTGTGTGACAAGAATATTTTTCTTGTTTCATATTTTTTTCTTTTAGAGTGTAATTTTTTCTTCATTTCAGAAAAAAACTTACTATTTGGAGGGGGGGAATGGAGCTAAAATTTGGTCCCAAAAATTGGCAAACAAGAGCCTTGATTACAGACATCATAATGCATGCACTATGAATTATCACAAACTTCTAGTATTTAATCATGATATAAAGATAATGATCATGTGATAGATTCAATGGTAACCCACTATTATGCTTTGGACTGGTGATTTATTTTTCAAATGTATACAACCAAAAAGTCCCTTCTTTTGTTTGTTGTTGGTACTGTAGGCAATGATAATTGCATTATCAGGAAGTAATAATAACTTCTAGTTCATTGACTGCATGTGATTGTGCAATGTGTTGAATGTGTGATACTGATTAACAAGCCCAGTTAAATCAGTGGGTTTTGTGATAAGTTGGAATTATACATGTAATCCTTTAAACTCATAATTTTCTTTCAGCTTGACAAGAAATACAACCAGTTCCGCCTGCTATCCATCTTATCCGAACACAAGAAAACAATATCAGCCATTTCCTGGAATCCTAAGAATGATGATGTTGTTGCTAGTGCAGGATACGATCAGAAAATTATTGTATGGGATGTGCAGAAAGAATGTCCTATATCTGTGTTTGAGACTTCTAAAGGTACCGCGACATCCATAGAATGGTGTTTGTTACATGGTCAGTCAGTGTCATATATAATAGGGCGAGGACCAGTCTACATTTGGATGTACCAAGGATCTTCCTTATCTGTTTCATCTGTTAAGGAGTCTGGTCCATTTAATTCTGATGTTACATGTTTCAAATGGCATCCAAAAGTGTCTGAGAAGTTAGCATTTGGACATAGAGATGGAACTGTATCATTTGGTACTCTTGGTATGTATAAACTAATTGATTGATTTCCAGTGCCTTATTCATCATTAATTTAGTGTTGTATTGTATTTTATTGATGTTTCAAGTTCAACTGTGTGAATTTTTTTAATGGGGTTAACATCGCACAAACAGCCTGAGACATTTGGTGACTTTTCCAGCTTTTATGGTGGAGGAAGACTCCAGGGTGACCCCTAAGTTGAACCATTTGCCTCCTGTTATCTAGCTGGACAGCTTCTTCACATGTGAAATTTGGTCCTGGGCTGGAATCAAACCCACAGCGCTGAGAGGTAGATGATTACTAGTCAGAGACCATGATCACTCGACCACAGAGGCCCCCTCGAAATCATATCGGTGAAATGTTATATGTATGGAATCAATTACTGAAATATATGAAGAGAAATTTGAAATGTACCTTGCTATTTCAATATTAAGTCTTCTGTATGCAGTCGTTAAAAGTACTGTTGTTATGATGCTAATAACATTATTTATTGATTGTATTTTTTGCAATTTCTTTAGGTTCTAAAACACTTCGTCATGTCCTTAAACCAGTGTATGATGATGATGAAGATCCTACTGATGATGCTGTTGTATGTGTTGAGTGGGATCCATTATCTGTGGACTATATATTAGTATGTAACTCTCAGTCTGGTATACGGTTAGTGGATTCTTCATCTGTTTCCTGTATAACCACCTTCACGCTACCTAGTGTTGCATCACAAATTAAAACAATGGCATGGATTATGGGAGCTCCAGGGATGTTTATTACTGGAGGTAATGGCTTTAATGTGTTTTGTCTTACAACTTCATGATAGCATTTAACAATGTTGTGTATTTGTTTAGATATTTTACAGTCTTTTTTGCTACACTTTATTTCAATGTTCAGTTAGTCTCTGCTTTGACTGCACTTTATCTTGTGACTAATTTTTGTATGCCCTTCTTGACTTGGCATATTATAAGGACACCTGCACCAAGCAGATGGTGTCCACAACAGTTGTCTTCTCACTGTGTTGAACAGTTCCAATTCAACCTGGTCAAAATTGTTTATGAGCATATTTAGATTTGTCCTGCTCTCTGTGGCTTGCTCAAATCTAGGTATGCTACTCCAAGACATCACCTCCTAGCTAAATGCTAATCATTTTGCATCTGTCTATATCTAGTCATTTATCATGGAATTATGTATGACGATTAACATATGTTCTCTGTCCCTTGACTAAGGACCATCCAAAAGCATACTTATTAAGTTTTGGTCAAATTTCTCATTAATTTTTTTCCTCTGCATAAATAGTTCTAGTGTTCACTATACTCAAACAATAAGCAACATATAGCACCTGAAATTTTATGTATGTCTCAAAATCTTCCAGTAAAATGACCCATGAACTCTTTTCAACATAGAAAACATCTGACGAAAACCCAGCAAATCCCATGCTCAAAATCTTATATCATTGTATTGAAATTGAACTGTGGAAGACAATTATTTCCCTCCATACTTTGAAACATGTGACATTGATATTCAGCTGTTTGTGTACTTGACAAATAGCCATTAGATGTTCTTTGTAATAGAATGCCACACATTTTAAATGTAATCATCATCATTTCAGATGCTTTAAGTGGAATCCTCAGGGTATGGAATGTGTCAAAATCAACTCAAGTTGAATGTGTACGGGTAAAAAAAACGGGCTTCCATGCATTAAAAGTGATCTGTGATAATAACAATAGACAACAACTATCTAAGTACTGTGAATCTACGGTAACTAATGGCCAGTCTTCTACAAGTATGGCAAAAGCACCAACTAAAGTAAATTCTGATTTTTTTGCTCTGCCTCCAGCGAGAATTGTGTGTAATTTTCTGGATGGTGGTGTAGGCTTGTATGACCTGGGTCGAAGAAAATGGGACTTTCTTAGAGAACAGGTGAAATTAGATTTTTTTTCAGATGAAGAATTTAAATAATTATTGATAGAGCCATCATTTAAAAAATGTGTTGGTTTGCAGTTATGTGATCAACTCGCTAAAAAATATCCCCTCCCAAAATTTTCCTAGCAGTTCTGATAACTTCTTTGTTTTTTTTTATTCCAGCTTTTCATTTTCAGTACAAGCATAATGTGAACAAAAAGGCCTACCTACCTACCCATGGTCAAAAGTATGGGTTGTGGTATTTTAAACCAACATTTTTTAAAGATGGCCTGATCAAATGTCAACTGTAAACTAGTTATGTACTCATAGTACTTCTATGATATTTTGCTATATGCGGTTATTTATTTTAGTGGTTCATGTATTGTGAATAAATTTATCAAGTACCTTAGCATGTCATTGGACAAACTGTTGTGATGTTTATGTTGCTGTATTTCAGGGACATGTGGAAACAATTTTTGACTGTAAATTTTGTCCCAATGATGGAAAAATACTAGCAACAGGTAGTTTTGATGGGACTATAAAACTGTGGGATATCACTTCATTCACCTGTGTAAGTTTCTTACTTTATACATCTATCATTGTTGAATACCTAGCACTTTTCAATTTCACCATTTACAGTCAAACCTTTCCAATCTGGAATCCTCTCTAATCCGAAGACGTCAGCTGGTCCCGATTCTTTTATTATGAATTTAATACTAAAAAAACTTAGTAATTCAGAAACTTTGTGCTCCAAAAATCTCTCTAATCTGAAAATTTTCGTCAGTCCATACAAGTTCAGATTAGACTGGTTCTACTGTGTTAACAATTGAGGCTGTTTTTCATAACAGAATTTAATAAAGCAGCTTTGATGTAAAGCTAAACATATACAAATATACGTACTCACTAGCTGTTAGTTTGAATCCCACCCGAGACCAAATTTCACATGGGAGGAAGGTGTCTAGCTAACTTATAGTAGGACGGTGGCTCTACCCAGGTGTTGGATTTTCCTCCACTGTTAAAGCCAGAAAGTTGCTAAATGACCCTAGCTGTTGGTGAGATTTTAAACTTCATTGAAAAAATATGGAAGTATAGCCATAATCTCTCCTCAATGTTGGTCTATGTTGTTGTATTATGCAGTAATCATTACTTCCAAACTGCCTGTTCATGATATACTATTTTTTTGGTTTTTAACAGTAAGTATATTCCATTAGATGATTAATTCTTCTGTGACTTTCATTATAATGTTTATTTACAATTTGAATTTTTACAGTTAAAAACCTCACCTGGCAATGAAGGTATCATATATTCTATATCCTGGGCCCCTTCTGATCTCAACTGTATTGTAGCAGGTACTTCTAAGTGTGGTATATTTATTTGGGATGTCAATAAAGGAAGAATTGTGAAAAGATTTACTGAGGTAATTTTTATACCAGTATCTTAATTACAATTAAAATAGTAATGATACAGTCAAACTTGTATTTACGACCACCTGCAAGTAGCAGCCACTTGTAGACAACGGCTACTTGAAATTACCCAGTGAAGAAATGCTCATTAAACGGACACTACCAGCAACCAGTCTAATTATTTCCTGATAGATATTTTGTACCACAAGCAGCAACCAGTCAAAAGTATTGACTTGCATTCCTCCAGCATCTCAATTCAATAAGATCGTCTAGCGTAAGCTTTGGTTACTTAGCAACAGATATAGATGTCTAATGTGGATATTGTAATTAGTTATACAAAAATTGTGTCTTTAAGTCAGGTATTACCTTATTGAGATGCATTTGGGAGATTAGTAGAAATGCAATAATTATATTCTGAGAATAATGTATTTTTTCCAGCTCTGTCTGAGATCTAATTAAGTCACTTGCCTAGCTTCCTGGACAGGTGAAAATTGTCATTTTTCATGTATATAGTAAAACAACACACTCTATCATTCTGACTACCAGATTTGAAGCTTAAATCACCTATTGTCTACCATGTGTTTTTTTTTTAATTTAGCATGGTAATCAGTCTGTGTTTACTGTTGAATGGAATAAAAAAGACTCAAGAAGAATAATGTCATCAGGCGCTGATGGATTCTGGTAATAGTTTTATGATTTATTATAGACATTGTACTATTAATATGTTCAATTTTTCATATCATTAGGGGTTAAGTCTACTCAACTCATGGGTATCTTGCATTAACCTAAATTTGAAAAAGAAGCAATAACATATCAAGTACTGACATTTTTTATATTCCAAGATTTGAAATGATGTGATTGATTTTTTTTATATTTCAGTGTTATAAGACTGTTAAATGGTGAATTAATACAGAAGTACAAACACCCTGCACCAGTCTATGGTTGTGATTGGAGTCCACATAATAAGTATGTTTAGTAATTTTACCAAGTTGAATTTTATCAATAACTTCAGTTCTGGATTCTGAACATAGCTGATCTTTGATTCAGCTGACATAGTCCACTTCGTATTTCTTATTGTTTTCATACAAATGGTTGAGAGCAAAAGTGATAAAATTATTTAAAACTATGAAAATATGGATAACCACCAGCTTTTGCAGCAATATGAATGATTAAGTGTGATAAACTCTGAAAAAAGTCTGAATTGTTGTTCTACAATTTTTGTATTTTTTCTGTATGTCTCCATATAGGTCCCATAGTAACAATGGAATGAAACTGAGAGGTCATATTGTAAGATGAAAGGTCAAATAATGGCATTGGTCAGAATCAGCTCTGTCTCTGTTTATCAGCAGGAAGAATGACCAAATTATTTGTCTCTAATTGATATCCATGGGGAATTCATTTGAGATTTTTATTACTGGATCTTTATAACGATCTTCAAAACTAGTTTAAAACACCTGTAGCTTTGCTACAGACTGTTCTGAGGTGGTAGCCTCTGGGAGACTGTGTTTTGTCTTCCATTTTTTGTACGGTCTTATGTTTAGCGTGTGTTTTTAGTTTGAGGATTTTTGGGAAGGTGGGATTTTTTGTATGAGTTCTTTTCTAGGAATTCCTTTTTTATCTATATCAAGAGAATGACATGTCAGATCATTAGTCAGTATGGTTTTCCTTATATGCCCAATATAATGCTTCTCTGTGACAAAATGTGTGTTAGTGTGGTTGCTCACTAATGTTTCTAATATTCAGTATGTTAATACATGTATATTTAACAGAGATATGTTAGCTACAGGTTGTGAAGACAAGATTGTAAGGGTTTACTATACAGCTACAAGTACTGATCAACCATTGAAGAAATTCACAGGTAATTAATCGATCTCTTCAAATCAGACAGAACTCGTCTGCATGGAGATTGTTATATTGTATTTACTCACGTGTTAATATGTACATGAAAGTAAGTAGATTTTAAGAATCTTGACTTCATTTTGAACATGGTACATGTTTCCATGTAACAAATTGCTGCATCCAAAATTATTTGCCTTTTTGTGCGACAAATTCTATTGTTTTATTTATACATTATGGTGGATAACACAAGAGTACTTTTATGGTCAACTTCCTTGTGAAAATACTTTTGATAAATTGTGCTATATGTATGTATATTCATTTAGATATGATTACTAGACCGATTATCCCTTCTCTAGTTTATTTTGCCAACACAGACATTTCATAATGTAAAGATATATTATTAACACTATTTCATTACATTAAATACATCATTACTAGGTCATACAGCAAAAGTTTTCCATGTGAAATGGTCACCTTTGAAAGAGAATTTGTTGTGTAGTGGATCTGATGATGGGTAAATATCATTTACATTTGTTTTAAAAAATATGATGATTGCCTTTTTATTGATGGTTGGCTTTGTGATTCATTGTTATATCCGTCTTCAGTGGATTTGTATGACTGCATGTGTCTTTGATAAACAGCTCCTGAATTGTTTTTTTTTATTCTCCCATTTGTAAACATTTAATGGAATTCTACATCTTTTGTGGATATATCATGGATACACTACATTTTATGGACATGTAATACTATGGGTATATATATTAACGCAATAATTATTTTATTGTGAATTATATTGTACATGTAATATAATGAGTACGTGTAGCCTTGCATGTGTTTCCAAACCTACGAACAAAGAACATCAAGTGTGGAGAAAAATGTGACAATTTAAGCAAGAAAAAGCCATGTTTAAGGCCCATTGACCAAAAAGATTACATAGGTTGAACAAATTACAATTTCTATTTTTTTTCTAAACATATACCATTTATGAGCATACATGTTATGATTTATCCCTAAATGTTTTCATACTCATCATGTCATGAGAAACTTTAGGGTCAGCTCCAAATGGTTTGGTAACTGTAAACACAACTATTCTATCATGCCTGGACTTATCAAGGTTATTGTGCTTTACATTCGTAATTGCCAATATCTTGACATCTGATGTATAAATATATATTTATTTAGATCAATACGAGTGTGGGATTACTCCCAGGATTCCTGTATCTCTACGCTAAATGGTCATCAGGGGCCGGTTAGGGGTTTGATCTGGAATATGGAATTGCCTTATTTGATTGTATCTGGAAGCTGGGATTCCTCAATACGTATGTGGGATATAAGAGAAGGGACCTGTGTTCATGCATTATTGGATCATGGAGCTGATGTCTATGGTTTGTATATCACAAAGGCACTGATTTCATGTTTTTCGTTTGTTGTTTATGTAAGATTAAAATTATGTATTTTTATGCCTCTGCACAACAAAGTTATAAAGGGGTATTCTGGAATCAGGTTGTCTGTCCATCTGTCTGTCTGCCTGTAGACAAAATCTTGTGTGTATTTCTTCTCCTAAATACAATATAGACAAGGCAAGTAAAATTATGTATGAAGATTTGTATTTTGTCTGAGTGCTGTGCTGATTTTTCCATAATTTTTGGAATGTTTTGTCACACTCTATTACAACTGCAACTGTTGTGAGAATTGTGATCTACAGATTTCCATACAGTTTTACATTCAGAGAAAAACTTAGATTTTTGACTGTTAAAACTTCCTGGGATGATTGTGACATAGTTCATAGCTGTGGTTAGTGAGTCATTCAATCAATCTTTTACTGTCATTAAATAATTTTAATCTATCTTTACAGGATTGACTTGTCATGCCTCCAGACCATTCATCCTTGCATCATGTTCCAGAGATTCTACTGTCAGACTTTGGTCCCTAGCTTCTCTCATACAACCAGTGGAAATTAATGTACTTGCTGGGAAACGCTGGAACCAAATACTGGGTTCCGTTGGTGAGTGTTCATCCTGTTGGTTTTGACATTGGTGTAACTGGTACCTTAAATATACAAATTGCTGGGAATTGATCCATATTATCTCATTATGACTCTGGCTTTAGATATTATTGTATTCACATACTGGTAACATAGTTGTTGTGATACATTGAGATATGATTGAATAAACCATTTACGTAAAATCCTTAAAGCTTTCAGTTTGAAGTCTGCCGCTAATATTTGGCGTTAATTTTTTAAGTATATTCAACTGTTCTATCTTATCTAAAAGTATTGCCTATATTACTCTGACCATAGAATTATGTGAAACTAATTAGTAAATGTTCATTGAATTTGAAAAAAATTTAAGAGCAGATGAGGGGCTTCCATTGTCAAGTGGTTCTGGTCTCTGACTTGTAATCAGCTGTGAGTTCGAATCCAACCCAGTACCAAATTTTACATGTGAGGCAACTATCCAGCTAGCTAATTGAAGGTTTGTTGGGTCTACCCAATATAAGCATGAGGTCTACCACGGTTAAAGCTGGAAAGTTGACGAATGACCCTGGCTGTTGGAGCAATGTTGAACTCCAGTAAAAAAAAATAATTAAGAACTGAAAGTACATAATGAAAAATGGATGGCAATTCTATATTTTTGTTTCAGATAGTGTCATGGGTCAGGGAAAATTACAACTTCTCACGGGACGAGTTTCTAAAGAATTAATGTTAGATGCTGAGGAATTTCCTGCTGATGCAAGAAACAGAGCAATTAAAATGTTCTCTAAATTTTTCATGGTACCAAGTACTTACTGTATGCACTTATAGCAATAAATTAAATTAACACCACTATATAATGAAAATAGATATATATGTTAATCTGGTAAACAGATTTATATGCACATTTCAACTTATGTGTTCTATAATACCTTGTAAGCTTGGGTGACAGCCTACATTATTGCCAGTCTTGATGCTGTTGAGAAGTTTTGGGAAGACAATCTTTTGTTAGGAGTCAACCTTAGATAATACTTTTTAAATAGAATAAAACAATAAAACTTGATATTAGTATTTCTACGATGAATCTTCAATGATTTATATGTATATGTGGTGCGGTAAACATTATCATAAGTGTAGTGACTTCATAAGTTTCAGCAATTTACAATACTTGATTGTTACATTTAAGTTTTACCTCAGACAATATCATTGTTTCTGTACTAGACCACTCAATATTTACCCAGCCCTATTTTTCTCTTTTTTCTCATTTTCCTCGATGATATTCAATCCACTATGGCTATAAAAAGAGGATAATTTATTATTTGCCATACTTTGCTTTTAGCTGCTTGATTCTTTCTCCAAATTATGTACGTTTTCATGTCCTAGAATTTACAGAAATGAGACATTCTGTTATTAATTTCAGGCTCCAGCAGGTACAGAAAACCTTTGGGAACTTGTATCAGTATTACAAGGAATTGATGACACTTTATTGTCTGATAATTATAAGAATGGCATTCTGCATGTGAAACATCTCATAAAGTATCACTGTGTGAGTTTTCTATCTTAACTTTTTAGTTCTCACACAATGATTAGGCCAGAAAACAAATTGTTGTTGTCATGGTTACCCGACCAACCCTATTTTTTAGCGCCAACACTGAGGTTCCTTGTATTCTCATAAAAAGTTTTCAAAAAAACAATAGAAAAGCTTTTAACCTACCTACCCTCATTTGTTTGGTCAAGTAACTGTCAACATGACTATTATTTCTAGCCTCAACATTCTATTCATGTTTTATGTAGCAGTTACTTCTGTATTGAGATTTATTTTAACTTATAATTTAACCTGATACAAGTACAATGTGTATGATAAATGCCACAGAATCATTGTATTATTCAACCATTGTTTATCGCCTAGTGTATCGCACAGTTGATAGAATTTTTAATTGTAGTCCGAGGCCCAGGAGTTGGAAATGGCTTCATTGACCAGATATGGTGGTGGAGTTGGTGGACGTTCAAAAGAGGACAGAATAAGGGATGCTGCACAGTTACATCTAAAGACTGGAAATTTACAAAGATATTGTGAGTTAATGGTTTCTCTGGGTGAATGGGAAAGAGCCTTGGCTGTTGCACCAGGTGTGTCATATCTATATTGGAAACAGCTGACTGATAGGTATGGTGATATGATCAAACCTGTTTTTTATAAAACGACCAAACTTTATATAACTCGTATCTGTAGTTAATTATTAAATTAGTGAACAAAATGTTATGTTTTTACTGACATGCGACATTAACAGTGAAGATTCATATTTTGATGACAAGTCTGCAACTACTTATTAATGGAGCTATCTTTATAATCAAACACTGGTAAACCTTCAGTATTAATGCAGATAGTACTTCTACTTTGTTTATATTCTTGTAATTCAGATATACAAAGTTTTTGATACAAGAAGATAAGGATGATACGGCAGTATTTTGTGCAGCTGTAGGTGATACAGAAATGCTCCTAGACTTTTATTCCTCCAGGGGTCAAATGTCTGATGCAGTACTCACTGCCCAGGTGGCGTGTGAGGGTCTTTTACCAAATATGGTAAATGTGACCAAACAATTAGAAATGTGCAATGGAGTGGATGAATCATCAGAATCTAAAAAACAGTGAGTTAAGCTATAAATTATCATTTAATAATATTACTCATAAACATTTTTATTAACCATTTACCAATTAATTTCTTATACTGTGAATCACTGAGTCTTTATTATTTATAACTGATTGATCTACAGAATAACGTTTGGTGAATACACATTATTTTATATGAAATAATCAACGGTCTATAACATTTTGACATAATCTGGTACCACAGACTATTATAACAGTTAAGGCACTTGTGTACATAGGTGACAGTTGACCCAGGTCAGCTTTCACCAGTAATCTTGTACCAGCTAGTGCATAAAAGGTTTTATTTAAATAAAAAACAATCCACTGTCTATAATTCATTGGTGTAATGTTAGTACCATGTATATAGTTTATTTAATGATCATTTCTTTATGATAATAATGATTATGATATAAAACTCAGGTTACTGTATAAAGCTGTCGAAGAATGGGCTGATTGGTACTCTAGCAATGGTTCACCCATATATTCTGCTTGTTGTTACCTGGCACTGGATCAACCTCAGGTAGGTGGAAATGACTTAATTGGTTTTACCTATCAACTGTTGATTGGTTTTACCAGTCTACTGTTGATTGATTTTACCTGTCAACTGTTGGTTGGTTTTACCTGTCATATGTTGATTGGTTTTACCTGTCAATTGTTGATTGGTTTTTACCTGTCAACTGTTGGTTGATTTTACCTGTCAACTGTTGGTTGGTTTTACCTGTCAACTGTTGGTTGGTTTTACCAGTCTATTGTCTATTGATATTGTCAAACTTGAGTTATTGACCTCCATATGAACAAATACAACTTTTTAGCACATACTGAAACATTCATTTATTCATATTAGAATGGGTTGTTTACAATTGGATCATGGATGGAATGTTGTGTGTATCACAAGACATGTACTACTAGTAAGATCCAAATGGCTCGTAGCTGAGGGCATCCTTCAAAATTGTTGGCTTGACAAACTCATTCAAAAATACCCCACACAAAAAACTTTTTAGAGATTTTGACAAAAATCCTTTTTTTGCTCTATTCCAGCTTTTTGTTTTCAGTACAAGTATATAATGTTAACACCCCCCTCAGTACAAGTATATAATGTTAACACCTCCCTCAGTACAAGTATATAATGTTAACACCTCCCTCAGTACAAGTATATAATGTTAACACCTCCCTCAGTACAAGTATATAATGTTAACACCCCCCTCAGTACAAGTATATAATGTTAACACCCCCTCAGTACAAGTATATAATGTTAACACCTCCCTCAGTACAAGTATATAATGTTAACACCCCCCTCAGTACAAGTATATAATGTTAACACCTCCCCAATGCTTACCTACCTTCCCACCATCAAAAGTTCGGTTAATGTAATTGCATACTGGCATTTTTGTAATTCCATTCATTACTTATTGTTTAATTCTATTTTTTCTTTATTTTGTTTCAGAATGCAATGTGTAAGTTACTGCAGGGTAATGAACTAGAGCTTGCCGTTGCTATGGGACTTGTACTTGGTAACCTTCAACAATACACCACACTAGCTATAGAAATGTTGTCACGTAGATGTGAGAGACTCGGCCAATGGTAGGTTGACTATAGATTCTGGTACTGGTATGATTTGATTTTTTGAAATACATGTACATTCACCTGGTTTATGTGCTTATGATTTTAATGTAATGGCATTAAAATGATGAGCATCTACACAATATATTGAAAATGTAAATACAGTTTGATCAGATTTATTCACATCTATTTATATGAACTATATTTGTTTTGAAATTTATTTTTATGCTTGTGTATTGTAGTTTGTATCTCCTTGTATCATTTTTCACTTCATTTAAATAAATGACATCACATTGATTTCTGTGTTTTTTTCTATCAGTATGCATTAATGGAAAATTTATTCACCAGTCAGGGAAATATGTGTATATATAGAATTTTTCAGTCAGCACCATGCTGTATTAGGTTAGTTAGCTATTGTTAAATGTGAAAAAGTGATTCTTGTCATCAGTTTTTTTAATCAATTTGACAGGCTTCTGACCTAGTTATTTTTTATGCACCAATACCTTTTCAAAAGGATCTGAATTTAACTGGTTTGATGAATTCTTTAACATTGTTTTATTAGACTTGTTAGGAGTTCATATTAGGTGATAGATGTATTAAACTGTGACATTTCACTTTTTATTTATTTATAGGGAATTAGCAATAGATCTGTTACATCTGGTACCAGATAACAGGCTTTTGATGGCCAAATGTTGTGCAAGATGTGGATTAACCAATGATGAAATAAATGCTTTACATCAAAGGGTAAGATCGTGTTTTAAATACATGTACTGGTACTTGTATGTCACATCACTTGAGTGGTTATGGTTTCGGACTATTAATCGCTTGCCCCTCACCACTATGAGTTTGAATTACATTCATAACCATTCAAAATTCACATGTGAGTAGGCTGTTCAGCTAGCTTATTGAATGTCAATGGTTCTATTCAGGTGTGGAGATCTTCCTCCACTGACAAAGCAGGAAAAGTATCCAAATGACCCTGGCTGCTGGTGCAACATTAGAACCCTGTCTTTATATTATTGTTCCCTATAATTTCAAGCTATAATAAATACAGATACTTATTCAGATGCTTCATCATAGAATGATAATGTTGATGGAAGATGTGGTTTGAATAATAAAATATGTTGCTCACTACTTTTGTAATCAAGCATCATAAGCTTGTAAACCTTAATATTAATAGTTGTTAACTGCTCTTGTCCAGGAGACGCATTCATCAAAAGTTTTCACCAGTCTCATGCTTCAGTCCCATGATATATGTGCAGTGTAACTTCTGAATACTAAACACCCTTTGGACCAGTTGAAAACTTCGCTTTTCAGAAGTTTCAGGTTTACGGTATTTTTCAGCTTGTGAACAAATTATACATTCAGGACTATGAAACTTGTTTATATTTTCCTGTGTTTAGTGGGTTTGGTATTCAGAAGTATAATTTTGTTGTGAATACTTATAAAATGTCTTGTCAAAGAATTGATTATACATGAATTAATGAATTAGTAAATGAATAAACATGTATAAATGTTTATATGTTACACAGGCCCATCTCCCAAGTCTGGCTGACTGTTTGACAGAAGCTGAAAAATTAAAGAGGAAAAATGATCCATTTGAATGTGTGATGTTTTATTTACTGTCTACTTCACCTGAATCTGGACTGGATCTAGGTCTTCAATGTATTAAAGGTTAGAACTATAGTCATATTGGTTTTGTTTTACAGTATAATAATGTTAAATAACATATTATTAAATCATAATGTTCTTACCCAACTGTTTGAAAGTTATATAAATTTGAAGCTGTCAGTCAATATAAAGACTTTACATTTATTCCTTTAGATCAAATGAAAACAGCTGATTGGACAGCTGATAGTGTATTTGAAATGTTACAATTGCTTGGATGTATCAGAACTGAAGTTTTACTTACTCATAGGTAAGTACGGATATGGTAATTTTGTTTCTTTTATTGTTACTATAGAGAATATAGCTGTAATAAACAAAAGTACTTTACTCTTCTTGTATTACTTGACATGGTCTCTATACTTATTTATTGACTTGAATAAGTTCGAAGGTTTTGTAAATTTTTAGGATTTTTTATTCCTTTTTTTTAATCTAATCTAAATAAACCTTAATGATGTTGACTTTAATCATATCATTTGATACCAGGAATGTGGAGTCTTGTATAATTGGTTTTGCCTGTTAAGATTTAATTTTTTGAAGTTTTTTTTTTTTTGCTTACTGAGAAAATTGAAGAGAAAAATCATTTGGTATCCATGTGTTACATTTTATAGGAAAAAGGGAGAATTACTAGCATTATGCTCTTATATAGGAGCACTGGAAGCTATAAAACGTGGATATCACTGTATAGTACAACCATTGTTTCAGACTGCAAGGTATAAAATTATTCTATCTGTCTGTTTTGTTTCTTACATTTGTATACAATTTGTCTTTATTCTACAGAGTCATTGTACAAATTAATGTCAGTATTTATTTATAAAAATATCGTTTTATCGTTTTAAACATTCCTGGATAGCAATATTTGGATGTGATCAAATTTTGTAACTCCAGTGGTTACTCTTACAGTAAATTCTCTTGAAAACAGACTCCAGAAGTATTAAATTGGAACTTTAGCATATTTTTATACTTTGGTGGGTTTATTTTCAGAAAATATCTTCAGCGTGAAAGTTATATTGATATTGGTATCACCGAGTCAGATATACAGTCACAATGTGTGGCCTGGAGCCATGTGCCATATACAAAACCAAGGTGAGGTTTACAGACTCGAAAAAATGTGTACTTTTGTACAGTTTTCTGTAAGTTTACATTTCTAAATTCTCTTGGAATTAAATATTGGTTCATTTGTGTCCATTCAGTGTGGAAATTGTCTCTAAAAATCTTTAACTTCTATGTGAGTGTAAGTTGATATAATATTTACTTTGTCAATAAAATTCCCTTAGAACACTTCCTAGCCATTAATTTTTTATTGGTTTATTTTCAGCAAACCTTTGAACATGGATTCAATTCCTGCAGAATATAAGACTGCATATACAAGTCTGATATCTAGAGTTAGTGATAAGTTGAATATACTCATGTTTGGACCTGATACTTTATCTAATACTCATTTACCATCACATTCTGATGTACATTTATCCTGTCTAACAGGGGAGAGAATTCAGGTATGTATTGTCGCTGTGTTCAATAATCAGTTACAATTCATACCTTTATTGTAATTTGTCTTCAAGATAAACACAATTACATCATGACAGTATAGAGTAGAATAAACAAACTGTACATGTGACCTTAACTCACTGTGCTTAGATCATTTTAATTTATCATTATATCCTATAAAACATAGCCAGGAGTTTTGATGGTAACAATTTGTGAGGTGTGTAGATTGAGACATACAATTCCTTTATCATGTCAAGGTTCTGTTTCATTTTTCATATGCCTGACATGTTATTATGATATTTTTTACAAAATTTGTTGGTTCAATCTGGATCTAATGTAATCTATATTACAAGTGATATATTATCATAACTGTAAAGTCAAATATAGTCCAAAATGAGTAAAACAGACTGTGAGTAATATTCACTAGTGAAAAACAGTTACCTGTAAACAATGATCATCTGTGTCCAACAGTCATTTATAAACAATGATCACATGTGAACAACATTTGTTTGTAAGCAATAGGTACCTGTGAACAATGGTCATTTTTGAACAATGGTCACCTGTGAACAAAGATCACTTTTTAGTATACACATATTGATTGAATTGACCAAATGAGACTTAAGATAAAGGCAAACTGCACATACAGTCCATATTTCTTCCGCCACTTTTGTTGTCATTTGCTCAAAGTTAAGGTCATAAATATTCAAGCGCAATGTGTGTAATTAATTACTTTCAACACTTACATCAGTTAACAAAATGTGCCTGTCATGATACTAGTATATTGCAATAATGAATGAATGATTCTATATTATAGCATAGTGGTAATAACTTTGAACTGTAATTTGTGATCGTTAAAACACATTTTAATGAATGGTGCATGTATTGTTTATTTTTGCAGGGTCTGGCCTACTTTCTGGAAGATAGATCTTCAGCTGTGTCTCCTAATGAAGCCTTGATGTGGGCTAAAGTGAACCCTTTTACACCTATAGGATCTGGATACAGGATGAATCCATTTTAAACATGTTTGATATCAGGATTAATCCATTATAAAAATGTTTGAAATAAGGATGAATCTATTTGAAATATGTTTGATATCTGGATGAATCCATTATGAAAATGTTTGACATAAGGATGAATCCATTATGAATATGTTTGACATAAGTGTGAATCCATTTTAAATATGTTTGATATCTGGATGAATCCATTATGAATATGTTTGACATAAGGATACATCCTTTTTAAACATGTACGCATCCATTTTATAAAGTTTAGTATCAAGATACTGTGTTCAATAATTTCATTATAGAAATGAAAAAGTGAGTAAATTCAAGATTCATTCTGAGTATTGCTAATATCTTGTACAAATATTGTAGGATTTGTGAATGTAGAATCACTTCTCTCTATATAGATATAACTAGATTGTTCTATGTTAGAAACAACATTTGACAACATATGTTTTGCCTTTGCACTTTGTTCCTTTCTTACAGCATGAAGATTAATTGATGCATGGGAATGAGGAAACGTCCTTTATATCGATTTACGATGGAAACAAAAAATGTCCAATTTGGATATAATGAATGCTTAGATCATACTGTTATGTATAAGTTAAGTAATAACCTGTAGTTAAAGAGAATGTTGTTGGATAAAACAGTGCTTTTTTGCATGAAGTACAGTTCATTAAACAAGTTCTGTTGTATGATGTTTTGTTACAGATATGTTATTTAAGTTGCTAGATTATACATGCACTGTTATTTTATGTTGGCTGTAAATAATGTGTTTGTATCAATACTCAACCCACAATTTGTACCATAATACTTTGTATTATGCTGTGAAATTATTACAAAACATGAGGAATTGTAAATGTCTTTTAACAGCATATTAGATATTCATGTTTTATAATATCCTGTGTAATGTTTATATATAGTAACACAATTTGTGTCGATATAGAATCATGTTAAACAATTGATTTAGGGTTTAGTTAATTATTACATTTACAGCAGCTTTTGTATATATAATTATCATTTATCTGTGTTAAATGTTTTGGTTTTTTAGTATATATGCTTTCAATTTGTTGTTTGTTTTCTTCAATATTTTCTGTCCTTTCAAATGATTGTATTTACCTTTTGCCTCATAAGCATATTTTGGACTCAGATTTCAAGGCTAATATATAAAACATCATTTTATGTAAGAAATTATGGTTATTTCTCTCTGACAGAGTGGAAAACATTATAACAAAAGAAGCCATTGCTTGTTACGAGTTATGGCATCTTTTGTCACAATGTTCTCGTAAGTTGTCAGCTTCAGATGCAGGGAAATGTGGCATTATGAGGCAAAGGGTTAAGGGTTTGAAGGGTGACATATGCTTCATAATAATGTTTATCTTTACTGAATTCATTCATGTAGACAGCTGTGATATGTTCTCGATGTATATTTGTTGTACAAAAAGACCTTTAAACTTGAGTTTACAAGTAGTACTGTAAAATTAATTGTACTAGAAAATATTTACAATATGTGCTTCCTGTGTTGTTTTTAGTGAAAGTGTAACATGTAGGATTTATTGTCATTTTTTGACATTTTCTTTCAGAGTATTTTATAATGAGGATTGTTAAGGGGCTCCTTTATGTGTGATATTGATGATACTTAAAGTATTAAAAAGAGATTAAACTTTTTATTTATTCAAGTTTATACAGTCCATGTAACTCTGTGATAACTTATGTATGTCTGCGATTAATTTATTCCCATCCGATTATTTTTTGTTTTTGTCTGAGTGCTAGACTCAGTATGTGCATAATTGTATGAATTTATGCTTGTGAAGGAAACTGAAACATACTCATTAGTTACAAAAAGTAATCTAGTATTATTAATACCTGAAATATTTCATAGTTATCATTTATATACATACAGTGCAACCTCTCCAGAGCGGCCTTTTCTTGAGCAACAACCTCCTTTCAACAACAGCATGATTTTTTCCCACTGTATAATTGACTTTTAATTTAACCTGTCTGGAACAACAAGCTCAGCAACAACAACAACAACATAATTTTGCTTCTCCCAAAGGATGTTGCTGTCGAGAGGTTACACTGTATACAGTGCAATGATTAACCTGACATACATTGTAGTTGGGCCAAAAAATAAATTGCTGGTTTCTGCTAACATCCCCTACAAATATAGGGTAATTAGGTTAGCAGAACTTTTTGTATATTTTCCGTTGTCAGTGGATATAGTTTTTATGAAAAGGAAAATGTCACATAGAAGAAAATTGACCAATACTGAAGAAATGTTTATAGTTGGCAGAACAAATAGATTCAGTCATGTTAATGGAAAACAGGAACTTTTTACATCCTTAGAGGCATTCCTGGAGTCATGTAAATGGGATGTTTATGAAGTGACCGGACATATTTATTTTTTACATTTGTTGTATTCAGTTCTGTCATTGAATTTAGTGTAAATGTTATTTGGATAAAGCTATCAGTCATAACTTGCGTATATGACATCATCAGTGAAGATGTATAACGATTGTTTGGGCAGCGTCATATCAGTATTGAACAACTGTTATACCTTTTTCTTAGCTATTCTGGATGTAAATATACTAAGAGTTATACAGCATTTTATCAGTATTGAAATGTTATCAATCTACCTGCTATCTAGTTATTCAGGATGTAATTGTCATGCCAAAAGTTACTAGTATTGCATCTAAGTTAGTTAATACAAGTACATTGTATTGTAGCTTTAAATTCTGCTGGTAGGAGTTGGTTGGTCTGGGAAGTTGTCAGTGTGGAGTGATGAAGTATTGTCTGGGTTCCACAGATAATTATGAAACAGTTAATGTAACAATGTACAAAGGTGACATCTGGCTTGTGTCCGCTTTTGGTAGTAATCTAGTACCAATGCATAGAATGTTTATGTGCATATTTTCTGATATTTTATCAATTAAGGGATGTTTGTTGTCTACAAGTGTGCTGAATGAATTTGAGATATGTTTCAGATCTTGTGGTGTGGTCCTTCCTTATTACCTAGTTGTAGTAATGGTTATACACCTTTGGACAAAAATATCAATTTAATTTTGAAAAAGAGAAAATCTTACACAATTATATTGAATACAAACCAATTGGTCTGTGTTCCAATTTTTATGTAGTTTATCAGAATGAGGTTAGATAGATTTATTCATAGACGGATTCATTCTGCCATATAATTATCAAAACAAGGTATAATATAAAATTGCAGTTCTAACAACATTACCATTAAAATGTTTACTAAATATAATTAAATGGATGAGACAAAAATGAAGTCACTAAAATAGATAAATACAGAAAATAGACCCATGTTATGTGCATTATATGATGGCACAAAGAATGTGAGAAAAAATCTCTTATTTCGATTGTGGTCCTTAAAGGTTAAACGAAGAAACATTTATTATCAAGATTATCAGTACCAGTGTGAATGATGGAAAGTCTTCATTGTTTGATACTGCCATATGTTGGCAACAAATGTACTCATTCTGTTTAATTATTCAGTCATAATTGTGTCTTGTCCCAAGCAGAAGTTGTCTGTGTTTAATGTCCTAGACGAAATTTATACCCTAATAAGGGCTGTATATTTTCATGATTACTGTTCATGTTTTGAGTTATGTTCCAGGGGCCTGTATCGTTCATATCTTCGCGGACGTAACAGTTATTAAGCTTAAAACTCTTGATAATGGTAAACATTTCAGACCTTTACCTCTACCTCTGTTAACAAAAGGTCTCCAAGTTATCAATATGATAAAACATTTTCAAACATAGGGTAGCAATATTTTATTGTTCAATCTTGGCTAAGATATGTCTGTGAAATATGGCCTTGTGCAAAAATTTTAAAGTTTGATTTTATTGTTGATGTTTCATTCATTTGTGTTTCAGTAGATATTATTCACAAAGGAAAGTCCTTCACATTGATGTTTATTTAAAGTATGCACCTTCAACATATTGTACATTCCTGATTCTTGCGTACAGCACAGACATTTTTTCATACCAATGCACCAATAGTGTCTTCATTTAGATGTTGTCATTTGTGTAATAATTGAATATATATTATTCATTCATGTATTGTTACAATATGACATGTTTGTTTTCTGTGATGTGTGTTTATGCCAGGATATGCCACTGACATTACTAGTACGTGGTGTACTTGTAACCAGTTGATATTTTGTTTGATTTCATGCACTTGTCGATTTGGTCAATACAATTTCGTTGCTTTTAAGTTATCTTGTATTTTTGTTAGACTTTGGGTTCACAATGTAAAAGGAATAAATACGAAAAACGTTTTGTGTATGAATTATTATCATTTTCATATTAATCGATGTTACCAGAAAGAGTTCTCAGCAACCCTCTCTCATTCTTCAGGAAATTTTCCATACATTTGTTGGTCATAACTTTACGGTTTTTAAACATGTTTCCTGATGGAAGAAATAAAAATTTTGGATATATTGTAGATTTTGCTACTTTTTCTTCCATTCATTAGGTGTATATTACAGTGTCTGTATGGAGCATTACTTAACACTAAACTTCTTCAATCGGGAGAAAACTATGAAGAGTGATGTGCCCCTAACATTTGCAATGGCGTTTTTTCAAAAGATTGGCTGTGGTTTGGCGAATGATGAGCTGAACATGAGAACAATAATTTTTAATAGATTAATTCTTCAGGGATGAGTAAGCACTGTTGCATTGGTTGTTATACTTATGTTGTATATTCATTGAGTGACAACCTTATATACAAAAAAAACTTTCGCTGGGTTTAACACTGTTTTTCAACTAATTTTCATTTATATATGGCGGCCGGTTCATCTATCCAGTTTTCCTCGGCTGTATACTAACCAGTTCTAACTTGCCCTTTCACAAGGAGTCCACATATGGAAGAAAATCAACATTTTTGTCAAATTTTCTTAGAAGGGTATGACCTGCCACGACCGGGATTTGAAACAAAGGTCTGTTCTTTATGAATTAGAAGCCAGGCATATGAATCAAGAAAGATGGGACAATCTATGCTTTATGAATTAGAAACCAAACATGATTCAGGAAAGATGGGACAAACTATACTTTATGAATTAGAAGCCAGACATGAATCAGGAAAGATGACTTTAATATAAACAACCAAATCTGCATACAATGTATAATACAGCATGAAATAGGAAGACAACATATATACAAAGGTAACAAATCCATGTACTTAAAGAACATACCAGCCATATCTACAAATTCTGCATGAAATAAATGTTTAAATCTTTAGGAACGTATAAATTTGATTGAAAAACATTTGAAGTACTGAAGTATAAATTTCCCGATTCAAGGCCGTAGCATCTAGGACCAATACGTATAAGTGTCCCAGGCGACATAAAAAATGTGTATTCAGGATTCTTCAATGATTACTTCACAGAGAACATGCTTATGTCGGAAATAATTAGTCCACATCCATGAAATAATATGCATTAATCAACTTCAACATTAGCAAAATAATGAGAGGAATTTTGCATGTTCCAGCTGGATTCTTTGTAAGGATATAAACTCATTTTTTCCTCAACTGACATTCGTTTGTACTGACGTAGATATCTACAATTTTTCAGTAGCTTCAGTGATGTTGTTGATGGACCTGGAATTACTTTTCGTATTTGACTGGGGGCTTGATTCGTTTGCTCAACTTTAAAAAAGAGACTCCTGTAAAATTAAATAGATTTTTTTCATTCATAGACAGTAAAGTGATACCCGTTAGTTTCATCACATACAAGTTCGTATTTCGTTTGATCATTACATGTAATGTACGTACAGTCCCTGGTTTTGTCCGTCGTGTTTTTTTTTACAATATCCCAAACCACTATGCGTGAACTAGAGCACCATGATGAAAATGATGATTATATCGTGTTAGACAATGAAAATTACATTTTGAATTTCATCAAGAAAGTCAAGTTGTGCATGAACATGATATAGATTGAGGGAATGGTTGCAGTGATTATGTGTAAGCTACGAACACGCTAATCCAGTCAGTTTAGGTCCGCAAGTAGACTGTCACCATGGACTATTAATGTGAGAGATGCAGGCTTCAGACTCTGGTAAGACGTATGTTAATGTGACTATTTTAATAAATATGCAAACGTATTTAAATGTCACTTGTTCCCCATTTCTAATTTACGTTATGTGAGGAGCAAGCTTATGAATGGCGTTAAACCAGTTAGAAAATGAATTGATTGTCAGATCTGAACAATAATCAGGGAGAAAAGCTAAAAAAGCGAATGGAGTCCAAAAGGAAAAAAAATAAAAAATCTGCATTTGGGTGAGGAGAAAACAATACACGGGTAAAACATGAGACAAATAGAACTGAATGATTTTAAATATCATGAACAAAACTGGAACAAATAGGGATAAAACTGAAGAGAAGCTCGGATTATTTACACAATATCTCCCTGTCGCCGTAAGGAGGCATATTTATATATAATACATTATACATTTTTATATTAGCCGTCATAAGAAAGTAACCGTCATAAATATTCTTCATTTTGGCCTAATGTATTGACCTTGTAATTTTAATGGTATACAGCAATTTTATGGTCAAAAATGGATAACAATAAACCATATCATGAAATGTTTCAGCTTTTCCAGAATTAAATTCATCTCGATTACTTGCGCTTTGTCTATTTTATACCAACATCACTTACTGGTTACTTTTTTATGACGGCTTAGGTACATTTATTTTTTACTGAGCAGATTGAAAATTCATACCCGATCGTTCTCTTTGGTTTACGTTCAGTGGTTGCTTCATCGGTCTCAGATTCACTGATTGAATCACGGGTGATGGATGGCAAGACTGTAGAATTACGCTCTAAAAAAATACAAAGGGATAAACGATTATTCATTAAATTTGGTGAAAGCTGGCGCTAAACTGCTTATGATTTACTATTACAATGCATTGTTCAAATGTTCGTAAATGTTGATTTCGTTTAAAAATGTTTATTAACAGCTTACAAATTCAACATGGCTTGAAAGACATGTTTAGGGTTATTTGACCTTGAAAAATAGGTAAGCGGAAAAATCGGTATATTTATTTTAAAGAATTGTTTGTAGAATACGAGGTACGATACATCTTAAATATTTTCATGCTTTAGATTTTGCTATAAAAACATTAGGGCAGGTTGTTAGGTCAACTGTAAACATTATTTTCTTTAGCAAAATCAAATTATTTCTAATCAGGGTGTACGTTTTCTTAATTAAGTATACACTGAAGTACATAAATTATGAACAAAGCAAATTGACCTAATATCTTGCTGATGCATCTTATTTTCCTGTTTAAAATAGAGTCTATTTCCCTACACCATAATATGTATAGGCAGAGTGTTAATATAATCTAGCTAAATCACAAGAAATGAATTCGTTTCAAAATAAAGTGGACTAATGAAAGAACAAATTAAAAGATTTTCCTATCATTCATAAGAAACAAGAACAACATCAAAGGGGGAATAAGTTATCAAACAGAAGTATTGATGTAATTCCACAAATATATATAACCGAGAAACTACGTAAAGAGAAAATAAATAAATGAGAAGGCAACCAATAAAAAAAACTGAAACAATAATGAGAGTTCCAAAGAACAGCAAAGAAAATTGATCGGGAATAATTTACTTGTCCACGATGAAGCAGTGCGAAGCGTTCCTCTGTTGATGGATCTTCAAAGAGATACGGCCTTTGACTAACAGGGAAATCTAGTGTTTTAAAATTAATAAGCTTTAACTGTAATGATGACATGTCATGAATATTACTTTTAATACACGTAATTTATACACAAACCATGTGGGACTAGTACGTTGTGTAAATGATAGTTTAAATGGGGCGTTTATGCCTAAAAGCATTACTTATTATTATGTATTCATACATGTGTACAATAGTTATAAATACAAGAACCTATGACACGTGTAATTAGTCTGCGTGGCCTCTTTTAGTCCTAGTTCCTGCCCCTATGGTACTGATATCATCGATTTCCATATTTCTACATAAGTATGATTTCGTTGTATCGATTTACATATAAACAGAGTATTCCAGTCTAATAACTAATATTCATTCTTCACAGCCTTTAGCTTTTAGTAACTTTCTGGTGGTAAACTATTTATATATTGTACATACTATTAAATACAGTGTGATTTGGATAAAACTACAGTTACAGAATATTATAGTACAAATACCTGTCTTAAAAGCATCCATAAAGTTCATGAAACGTTTCATTTTTATATTCTGTTTGAAAATACTGTCACGTTCTGTTTTCAGAAGTTTGTCTCTATAATACTGATCTTTAAAAGAGGGTACTTTGAACTCAAGGTCAGGAGCCCGAGGGGTGCCGAACGGTTTGATTTTTCCGCTGCGACTTCTTTCATATTGTTGAACTGGTTCCTGAACTACGACGTCATGTATTTTCTTTCGCTCAGTGGCCTTTGCGCGTTTATGTGTATATAGAGGGTTGGTATGAGTCCGGGGATTACGTACCCCACCTTTCATCCCTATCTGGCTTGTCGAACTAGGACGTGGAGAGTTTGGTGGTGTCTTAGACTGCACCGTACTGTCTGTTTTCCTACCGAAAATCGCAATTTTGGGGTGGGCGCTCATATGTGGTTGACTTTCTGCTTCAAGCCTCTGTCTCATGTCATCAGTGCTTCTCCAGGAAGGTTTGTGTTTCACACCATCGTATCCGTTTCTTGGACTTTTGTTTTGTTGATCAGACCTAACGCTCTTTGAGCGAGTTTTTGCACTGGAACATCCGGTTGAATGATCGTTATAGTTTGGTTTAAAATGAAAACTCCTTTCTCTGGTGTGTACCGGAAACGGGCTATGACACCCTGATGGAGAGGCAGGTGGTAGATTGGGTTCTATGTTGTTCACGGTTGGAACGTTTTGTAAAAAAGTCGCATATTCCACATTCTTATTGGATTTATTACGATGTGTTGTGTTATATTTCATCAAAGTACGAGGGTAACCGTCAGACAGAGGTATGAGATGAGTCGTTGTTATTTCAGCATTATCATAATACTCATCCGAATCTTCATTTTGATTCGTAAACACAAGATTATCACAGTAATCCTCGTCGCTGTCCGAGTCATCAATATACATTTCTCCCTTGCTGTTACCGCTGGAATCTAGTGTCTTATCACGTGAATTATAATTAGGTGTTCCTGGGAGTTTTACAACAATTTTCATTCTTGGAACATCACTTGTCTGTGACTTTTTCATTTTCTTTCTTAGATGCGATTCTTTTTTCCTGTTGTTTTGTGGTGGTTCCAGTTTTTCCTGAAATATACAACAACAACCAGTAATTTGTTAGTGTTTTTAAAATGTTTGCCGTTATAAATAAGGCGAGCCGCTGTGTTCCATTTTAAAAATTTGTAAGTGAATGAACGGTTTAAACAAGTATGTATTTCTATAATTATAAACGTCCGGCAATTACTAAACATAATTGTTCGGTGTCCAAGTTTTGTTATATTTTCATTTACTAAACCAAAATGTAATTATGATAATAACACCAGACAATTTTTGAAATTATTTCCAAAGATTAAAGGACGGTTGTCGAGTGTAAAAGTGTTGGCCTGTAATCGAATAGATAAATTAAGCAACACACGTGATCATATACTAAATAGATCTTTGAAATTACGTGATTAATATTTATATTTGTGTATTCGTGTGGGCTAGCGTGTAGGGCCCGAGTAAATACGAGTACTTATAAAGTTCTTATAATGTGGAGTAACACTTACTGAAGTTTGTGTTTCTTTATCAGCGGTGTCAGGCGGGATGTGAACTGGTTGTCTGACGTGGT
Source organism: Lutraria rhynchaena (assembly GCA_008271625.1). NCBI lineage: Eukaryota > Metazoa > Mollusca > Bivalvia > Venerida > Mactridae > Lutraria > Lutraria rhynchaena. The sequence continues at coordinate 4,309,499 of VIBL01000014.1, read as the reverse complement.
TGTGCGCACTAACTTCCGGTAACAATGGAACTGCGTCATATCCGCCAAACACATTCTGGCTTGAATGGCTTCGATTCAATAATTTAAGTCTCTGCTTCGTCAACCTTGGAAGAGCTGAAATATCAAGTTAAATGTCTTTACTGTAGGCTATTACGTCCTTGATTATTTAATCTAACTATGTACCACAAATTTTGAAATGCACCGGAAAAACACGCATATGCTGATAATCAGCTAAATCACGTAAGTTACATTCGTACAGAATATAGTCCGAGTCCAACGCCAATCCTATAATCCACTTCAATGTCTGCTTGTTCAAATTGAAAAGAAATCTATTATTGATTTAAATGTCTGGGATGTCTAATATTCTTTTTATGACTGATTATTAAAACTGATTTTAAAAAAGAATCCAATTTTCTATTCGTCTACAAGAAGGCTATTTTATTGCTTTTGGAAAACTCTCCACTAATTTTTGGTACCAATGATGATGTATAAATCATGGCGATCATTGTGAAACAAAAATTACCTGGTTTTGTTTTCCGTCAGAATAATTCTTACAACTACAATGCAAATTATGTTTTTTTTAAATATCTGCGGACAACTCAACCTTTTCTCATTCATTTTATCATGCATCAAATTTTGAACAGTTGATATTCGCACTTTGTGTTATTTACTAACTGGGAATTACAAACTTCACAGTATTTGAAAAATGAAATATTCAACACTATTATATGATTCAGTATCCCACGATTGACTTTCATAAATTCAAATTACAGCTTAAAATAACACATATTGATGTACAAGAGTTCATTAAAGCCAAAGGACGCTAACTTATCAACAGATAGCATAGCCATTGTGTTTTTTATGCTAGAATGAATTTATTATTTTAACAAATGTGACATGTTGAATAACGGCAGTAAATCTTGCACTGAGACAACATATCAGTGTCACAATATTTATCGTATCCAAATTTGGCTTATATGTTATACTTCACTTTCAATTGTAAGGTAAACACGGTAATTATCTTGTAAACAAAACCACTCCACAGTCGTAGCGAAGATAATTGACAAAGATCGGTACTTCCACGTACAAGTAGATATAATTTAAAATAATGTGTCTAAACGCCAAATTGTTATTATCGACATTTGATGAATGAACAAAATAAGTGCAAGAAGAACGCACGCAAGTTTTACTCTAAAGTATAATTTTAACAATGTAATTGAACAGATTGACAAGGCAACAACCAAATAAGGTAATCAATGAAACGTATTGCATGTATTCAGCTTATGAGATGTATTCACAGTGTGGACGCAAAATATACAAACATGCGGTCATAAGAATCAGAATAAACAGTACAGTAATTGAATAAACTCTTGTTTGAATATACAAGTAAACGTTTAAGTCAACGAACCAACGGATCTTCAATCTATTGAAATATGAGTTAACCTACCTCTATGGTCATCAATTTCAAGTTCCGTTTCGTTAGTTTCTTCCGGAATAGTTTCCATTCTGGGTCCTTTTGACGAAGGATATCGTGTACCATATAATGAATCTTCATCATCTGCTGTAAAGTCATCTACGTCAGGTCCACTGTCTGTATCAGAATCCTCGTGATCCTCCTCAGGCACATCATTATCATCGTTCTCTAGGTTTGATGCATATTTCTCCGAACGAGGAATGCTGCTTTTTGTGACATCTTCATTGCTTAATGTTTTACTATTATCATACGGTGTCCCGGTACTCTCAGAATCATTTGGAATACGAACATTATTCAGACCCACTTCTCTTATTGCATTCCGTATCTCTGCCTGTTCAGCTTCTTTCTCTAACTTACTAAGTCTAAGATTATCCCTCCATTTATGTATCACCTTCATCGCCATCATGTTTATCTTTATATTCTGCAACTTTTCTCTTATTTCTTCTTGACGTCGTCCATATTCGCGCTTTTTTGACTGTCTAATTTCTCTCCTAAGCCGTCTGCGTGACTGGTAAATCTTCTCTTGTTCTTTATTTAGTGATCCTATCGTGTAGATCTGTTCTTTAAACCACATATCTAATTGTCGTCCCATTTGGCAAATATTCAGTCGAAAATTATGCCTTAAATTAGGCTCCAGTTCACTTTTACGCATAAATCGCAATTGGAAAAGTTCCCTAGATTTACCTTTTGTCACCTCGAAAGGAAATTTTTGTGCTTTGTAAAAACCCATTTCTAATTCGTATAACGATAGCTCATTTAATGAGATGCTACTTTGGTTTCATGCAGAAGTCCGCTCAGGGTAAATATCATCTTGTTTCTGTTAAAATAGAAATTTTCACTCCGATATAATTAAACAAAAGCGGGTTAGTAAAGTGATAAATTTATCGATTTAAACAATACATATTGAACAGCGTGTAATTTGTATCCAAGTTGTTTTGTCTCTACAGTATTATAATTTGTCATTGCAATCCAGTATGTAGATAATTGGTTTTACATTATCTAAAACCAGTGATAAATTATTGTAATTTCCACAGGACTGAGTAATCCTCTTCACTTATATGTATTCCTTTTCATTTTAAGATAAGATAAATTTTTATCAAGCATCGTTTATATACAATGGATGTATAGTGACACAGAAATGTCAGGTGTGAACATTCATAACTTAAAAAGAATTGAGATTTTTAGACGTAACAGACGCTACGAATGTTTCACATCATTGTAGTCATGGTGATTCTCACTTACATAAGTTTATATAGTCATAAATAAACAAATATTCAATAAAAATTAAAGTTATACGTTTCTATTATTTGTACACGTCTATTCATAACTTGCATGGATAAATACGAATTGTATAAATTATAAGGGACCCACGAAGAAAAGTTTCAATAATGTATTAACATGATTATAGAATCACAGTTTGTACTTGAAACTTTATTTACAAATGACGTTGAGCAAAGTATACAAAATATGAAAAGGATTTATTTAAACGAGAGTTCAAAATACGTTGTACTTGGGTGTGTGGTTTATTCAGACAAGTTAATTTTACCAAAATAATTCTTTCTAAATAATTTACTTCATATTATATGTATTCATATGTCAGGAAGTTTTTTTTTCTATACTTTCCAGGTGTTGAATTACAAATTATATTATTCGTTCAATGCAGGGACTATGTAGAGTCCCAATTCAATATTACATTTGTTCACTGGTTACCCTTCACTTTCATTTGAAAATAGGACATTTTGTAGGCTTTTTACATTACGATAATACAATGGATGGTTTACACAACGTCAGAACCCGTCCAGCAGACTGGTTTTAATAGAAAAAAACTTGTGTTGCTGTATCTATTAATAAATTAGGCATTGTAATTAAGAAATATATCATGACGTTGCATGCTTTATTGCTTCATATAGCACGCTTTTGACTTCAGGCGCGTGATAATCTGATCACGAAGGTCTATAATTTAACATAACTGACCTAAATATGACATAACCGTGACTGTAACAAATTCCAACAGTTCACGATAATCCTATTCATTTAATATTTATTTATTAATTACGTAAAATGCTTGTCAGAATGTTGTGAACATGTTGTAACTTTATCAACAGGTCTGTACTATACCTACTGAACTAATCAGTGGAGTTGATGGAATCCATTCAGTGATATTCAGTAAAATCAATGTCATTCTGTGAGATATGCAGAAATATAGGGAAACTTGCAATATCAAAATTACACAAACGTCCATCCGTCCATGTCCTGTTCGATGACACGCGCACATTCTTGACACAAAAATTTTAGCTCCATAGGCTACTAATGCCCTTGTTATTAGGTTTAAGGAGCCTATGGAGCTAAAATTTGGTTTGTGATGTCACATACACCTAGCCGAATTTCTAAGCGCTCATGTGTAAAACTTGGTTCTTGGAAGAACCCAAATAAGTGAATTCATTCTTATGTTTTACAATACTTACAGTCGATCTACACAAAGAAATTGAATACTCAAAATAAATGTGGGATTGAATATATTAAAAAACTGGTGAACAACCAAGTGTGTTGAATAATTTTATTACAGTGCTATGTAATACAAGGTGGAAGAAATTCAGCTCAGTGTATTTGTAAAATAGTTTGGTTATTATGTGAAATAGTGAGGTGGGGAAGCCAGCATAATGTAGTTGAAGTATCGGTATACAAAAACGTTATCATCGATGACTGACTGAAGTACATGTATAACATAAGGGACAGACATGTTTGAATACTTCAAATGCAGTTCAAAACATTCCAATTATATGGTATGCAGGATTTGACATCAAATTCACAACTGAGTAATAATAACAAGTACTTTGTGTTTAATGCTTTATTGCATAAATAATGTAAGCTTCATCTAAAATAGATTACAAAATAAGTCTATCACAGTTCTTTTAGAGCATAATTCTGTATGTAGCAAAGTCTGACACAGAAAAACACGACCTCAAAACAGTGTACATATAAGGTATACATGTAACAATCATGTAATATTTTACATAGTCAAGGACACTTAACTATGGATGTAGGGGCAATTTCTAGCCAATTCTATAAAAACATTTTCACAAGGATACAAATAATGTCTAATTATTGCTGATGTAAAAATAAATTTGCTAGGAGAGGTGGAATATATGAAATCTGGGAACAGAATTTGACCATCTGATCCTAATTGGCTGATACACGTGTAGACACAGCATTATGATAAAGTAAAACAGTTTCTGTTATATGTATAATGTGAAATATGGTTCATCCTTTGTATATGAAGTTATAAGACACTACATCTACAGATCTATATACAGAGTAGTCTGTCTAAGTAAGACATCAGTATAAAAAGCACAAATGAAGAAATAAAGGTTCTTGGATGAAAACAAATACACAGCTGATAAATGCTGGACGGAAAAATGACGTTGCATAGTATGAATCTCTCACAAACCTTGGCACTGTAATGCACCATGTATACAACATGGCATTGTATTTCGAGCAATTAAAAATGAAAAGTAAAAAAATATTTTGACTTGAATTTATACAACATAATTACTGCCAGAATAATAACTAGCAATACTATTTGTTCTATTAAAATACTCATGAATCTTATATGAATGTTCTAATTTGACCCTGTGATAAATAATGATATTACTAAGGTAGAAAAAAGTTACTGTTTCACTAACAATTTCATCAATTCTATGGCAGGTTAAATTTCAATCATGAGATTAGACATGCTTTATAAAAAAAATACAAAATTTACACACAGAAGACAATGTAGAACAATTAAATTGCAGAATTTATCTACAAGACCAGTCTAAAAATTGTTTTTGCAGTTACTATACTAGATCATTGTTTGATTAAGAGGTAGATGATACAAACGTGTAATATATTTCTCCGCTGCAAGAGAACAAAATAATAAAGCACAAAAAAAATTGGCAAAGAATGGCTGCTCCACTGCCTGAACAATTACCTTAAAATGCAATGCCAAAAGATTCATATTAACACAAACAAAAGCAACATAAATGATAAAAATGCAATTTTACTTTTCCAAAAAAATAAGACACAAGTCAAAGAAAAATCTTAAATGTGAAGGTCAGCATTTCATACCATATGAACAAATGGTTGATTACAAACTATATCAAGTTGTTTAACAATGAATACATTATACACATCATTACTCCATAATTATTAAGTTGAATTCAGGCTTCTACAGAAATCAATGGATCAAACAGGAGTTCAAGGTTACTGATGCTGAAGTAAACAAACAAAACTAACAAAGTTTAACTTTTAAGATCACATCAAAAGGGTTGGAAACAAGTCCATGTGATCCATTAATACATCAAAAAAAAAATAAAAAAATAAAAATGTCCAAAATATCTTTCACTAGTATATACACAACACTAGCTAACTACAGAAAATGACATACTAATTTTCATAGTCATGTGTTTGACTTAAATTTAACTGAACCAACTTTTATATGATCACAACATCAAAGAAAGTTGTTCATTTCATACAGGGTCATGTGGAACATAAAAACAAACTAAAGATAATGTAAGGATGAATTATGTTTACAGGGAAACCTTTAAAATTAGACCTGAAGAATCAGTGATCTCTTTATCAGGTTGAATTATAGTAGTGTTATTGAAAGCTGGTCCAAAATAAGTGTTTGTTATAACAAGGTGGTTGTAATATTGATTGGTCACTATTTGAGGTTATTCTGTAGTTATAAAAAGTATAACTTCATCAGGTTTATATTGATTATATTAGATTTAAAATTCTACGTAGTGCATCTACTAAGTCAGATATGAGCCACAATATTGACATACACTACAGCTCATGTATCACATGTTAAACTTAATCACACACACACACACATTGGAATTAAGATGATTTTAATAATGACACAATAAACAGCGTAAAACATGATCAGAACAGGTTCATCTGTGGAGATCATACAATATGTACCAACATAAAGAACAAAACTAGAGCTGTAAGTATACACATTATGCATGTTTATGGGTATATAAATAAAGGTGAGCTATTCTACTTCCATCATTATGTCTATATACAACAACTGTGAAGTGTTTATGGCATATTATACAGCTATTTTGGATAAATATATTAACATAAATAAATACCAGTTATTTTACAAAGCACTTACCAATAAACAAAATGTACTGTTTCATTAACAAGCAATCAAATAAATAAACAACACACACACACACACAGCTTGCACAACACAGATAAAAAGGGGAGGTAATATCTTTAAACATGAACAACTTCACTGAAATTACGTTCTGTTTCCAAGTACAAAATCAAAACTGTATTAGTAATGTTTTGATATCAACTACTTCAAAATATTTGCTTGAACAAACAGAACAAATACTGAAGGTGTACACAGTTTTCAACTGTCCTCATTTGTTTAATCTAAGATGATGCCACTATGTTCAAACTATCATAAAAATTTATATGTTATGACACAATCATTAGAAAGCACCTACTTAATGGTATACTCTTCTAGAACAAAGGTACATATAAGTTCTATAAACAATCATAATTCATATCTGTACAAACAGTTCATACAATACTGTAGGTAACTGGGAGTCATACTATAGAAAAAAAATAAATACTGAATGGTTAAATAAATCAAAATGTGAAAAGAAACTACAACAATAAAACTTGATCCAAATTTATATGAATAGCAGCTTGTTAGATGATTGTCCAGTATTATACAATTCCAAAAAGTCTTGTTAATAAATGCTGAATTACTAACTACAAACACACAATCTATACTGGTTTAATTAAGTTGACAGCTGAAACTTATATGAAACATTCATGATATAGATGATGATTAATACCTTCTGTTTGATTTTATAGGACTAACAGACATATCTAAATCATCAGAATTATCAAACAGTCTCTTCTTTGGCTCTGGGAGAGCAAATGTATCGTTCTTTGAAGAGTAATCACCAGACACATTGGATACATAACTAAAATGTCCCGTTTCTGTGATAGGATCCAGTGGTTTGTTCATGTAGTTACTAGCTGGTAAACTACTGGTATAAGCTGAAGTAGTGGAGGTTAATGGAACACTAAGGGCTGTGGAATAAGAGGAACTAGAGGTCAATGATGTCATAGTTGTTGGCATATATGATGATGGCCCAGGATATGATGCAAGTCCCAGACCAAGTGATGATGATGATGACGGCCCTGCAGAAGAAGTAGACAGTAAGTTAGCTTGAGACACTAATGATGATGATGAATATGGATAATTATTATTCACACCAATTTTAGTAGAAAAATTAGAAAAATCAGTTCCATCTTTGTAGTTGTTATCATTATTATAAGTAGCAGGCTTACTAACAGTACTGAACCTTTCATCAGGTTTATAGTTAGAACTAGCAATAAAATCATGTTTATCAATATCGGTATTTCTACCTGCTGAGACAGAATACTTGATATCAGATTGTTCACGCTGTGTTCTACCATCACCAGGGTTAGCAGTGTTAGTGTAAGTAGGTAAACTATAAAAATCATCAGAGTTAGTATTAGTGTCAGTATAAGCAGATGTACTTTTATAGGTAGGAGGGAGGCTGGAATATGAACCTACATTTGAGGTTCTTTGAAGGCCGGTATCTTGAGCCCTGAACCCAGAAGGGGGTTTCTGAGAAAGATCAGATGGTAAAGAACTGGGACCAGAAGTATAATGACTCAAAGATTTTGCTGCTGCAGAGAAATCAGAAGTTAGAGTAGGTGTACTACGTCCAGAAGAAGTTAAAGCTGTGGAATAACTATATTTGTCTGCACCTGGTTTGGACAGTGCCATATATTCTGAGTGAGTGGGTATTGTAGGGGTCACCCGCCCAGTGCTAAACTGCTTATCATTATCCCCACCACCACTGGATATTGGGATAGTAGGTGTTTGTCGGCCAGATGGGGGAAATTTTCTACCATTATCAAAGTCATTAACGCTTGATGAAGTCCCAGTGTATGTGCCGGAGGTGAAATCATGTGCGTGACTATCTACAGCATTCTCAAATCCCTTGCTAGCATAACGGTCTCTACTTTCAACTCCCTGAGAGACAATAATGTCATGTTTAGCTGCCACCGGTGCTGTACTTGCTATTCCACTGCCAGATACTGTGTTCAAATCTAGTTGCTTATTATCCTCACCAAACATTCGCCTTCCAGCCTGGCTAGAATATCCACCATCTAACCAACCATACTTGTTCTGAGAACTGGAAGGTCTAGTAATCAATAGATTGTCCAGAGAGGGTGTTCGTGTCAATGATGTTCTACCAGTAGTCAGACCACCCATGTATTTATTCTGTGAACTTGGTGGATACATACTGGTTGCAGCACCAAGAGCACTAGCAGGTCGCTCATACTGATCTGATGGCCTTTCAATATGTAAATTGTCTAAAGATCCTGACCGTACATGTCTACCTTGACTAAAACTATCCAAAGATGAAAACTTTGAACTATCTGTTTTGTATTTTGTACTGAAGTCATCACTTAATGTACTTTTAGTACCAATACTACCAGTGGAAGCCCTAAATACTTTATCCATGTCCATATCACTGGATCTATACTTATCAACAACATCATTACTGTCTGGTACAGTTTTATGTACATTCTTCTCAGCACGATTAAGAATTTTCATACAATCAGTAAATTCTGGAGTTAGAGATATATTTAACTCATCAAGTTCACTTTCGATATGTAAGGTATCATCCAAGTCAGGTCTGTCTCTTGTATCAGTTCTGCTTCTACTAGGTGGTTCAATGTCTAGACTATCCAAGTTGTCTAGTCTTTGATTTCTATCATAGTCACCTGATCTAGACTTGGAAACATAATCCTGAGATCTATGAGTGTCAAATTCACTTGGTTCACTTAAAAAGCTATCATCAGCACTATACTTCCTCCTACTCTTTGAGTACAAAGCATCATCAGTTTCTTTGAAACCAGTAGAAGACGACCTAGTTTTAAGGTACAGCAGATCATCATCTTTTGAGTAATTATCTGTTCCCCTAAGATTATAACTGTCTGACAGAGAGTCTTTGGAAAGATCAGTAGAATAACCCGATTTATCACTGGCCTTAGTATCACTAGAGCTTGTCTTACCCGCACCATTATTTGACTTTTTCAGTACACCTTTCACAGGAGATGCCCTTCCATTTGCCAACCCACTGCCATTTGCTGACATTTTCAATGGACTTGGAAGCTCTAGATCAAAGGATGTGGCACTGTTAGTGTTTTTATCCAAATCAAAAGTTACTCTTTTCTTTCCATTACTTATTCCTGCACTTTTGGAATTTTGATACCTGGATGAACTCCTATAATCCTCTTTATAATCACCATTTTGCTCATAATAATGTTTAGCATGCTCACCTGCACCAGATTTAACATCAGTATCATCAGAAAACAACTGTCTTCTGGATGACTGATCCTGTCCAACACCAGACTCTCTAGAAGTATGTACTTTTGAGTCTGATGAAAACTTTCTCGAGTCACCATTCATCAAATATTTGTCATCTCTATCTAATACTGAACTTGGTCTTTTGGATGTTGTCTGTTTTCCACGATATCCTTCAAGTTCAGATTCCAATTCTTCAATGTATTTATCTGATCTCTCTAACGCCTTTGTGAGTCTTGTTACATCTTTCTCTGCACTAGCAAGTTTTGATTCAAGAGTTGACACAGTAATCCGTCCATACCTAGAATACAACACAATAGGCACATACATATTTTCTCTTTCAATGCATGTTTTATTATATTGAAAATAATTACTTATGGCTGAGACAAAAATGATAGGTCTTCTCTTCCTAACTAAAATGAATGAATGAATGAAGGAATGAATGAACAAACAAACAAATGAATGAACGGAAATGGAAAAAAATGAAAAATGACTACATCAATCAATATTTAAATGAATAAGGTAAAACCTACCTGTGTGGGGATCTTCCTGCCAATTCTTGTCTTACATGTTGATTTTCTCTGTTGAGACTCAAGTTTTCATCCTTCAAATTTACATTCTCCTAAAATATTATCAAAGTTAGTAAGAACAGTCTAAATAGCTAGGAAGTAATACAAAATTAGCAAGCAAAGTTAATTACAGAAGTGCAAAGGTCAACTTCCAAATCATATGCTTAGTGCTATGTTTTCATCACATCTATAAACTTAATACATGCCTATTTTATACATAAAAAGACAAAAAACATCACATTACTAGATGTGAATCAAGCCACATATGATAGTGTAACAAAATAAAACTGGCAGCATACATAACCTATGCACATGTTTTTAAAGATTTGTTTTGCATAAAATGTAAAGCAAAATCACTTACTTGTTTAAGGTGACTTAATTCTTCTTTCACTTTCTCATACTGCTTAGTAGCATCTTGGAGTTTCTTTGTCAGTGCTAGCAAATGAGTTGTATCGGTAGACTTAGAACTCTCACCGCTTGATCTGTTAATGAATATAAGAATTACACAACTATAACAAGCAATTTATGTTGACTTACATGTTAAATTAAGAGCAGGTTATTGAGAATTCAATATGTAAAAATGTACATACTCAACAGAGAAAAATTTTATATAAATATCAAAATATTCAACATCAGTTCCTAGTTGAGTTGCTGAAAAAATATCTGTATCCTGATTTACTCAGTACAAAATTTTCAGGCACAAATAATACTACCTGCCAGACTGTGGAATTTCTTTCTTTCTTTGTTGTTTAAGAATCTGATTCTCTGTTCTAAGCAACTGTATCTCTGAATTCATCCGCTCAAATTCATTCTAAAATAACAGGTTCACACTTATAAACAAAAACTCACTTAAGTGTTCTACTCACTTAATATAATATGTTTATTCAATTAGCATTTTGCTACAAATGAAATATACATGTACATTATACATGAACATTGATTTATAGACATAAAATACATTAAGAACACATTTTCATCATACAAACATTGGTAAGTAAATTACCTCATATTCTTTGTACAGGAGATCAAATCTAGCTTTCCTAAGATCAGGATTGGTCATTTTATCTCTATCATCTTCCTGTTGGCTTAGACCACCTATAATATAAGCATTAGATTGTTTAATGGTATGAGAAAAAAATAACAGTAACAACAGAATAAACCATTTTGATCAGCAACTCACATCTAACAGACAGACAATAAATGATTTACATTTACACTGTTACATAAATATGCATTCATCATGCATTGTATTTTAACTAATAAAGCCTTTTTTCAGCTTCTTGTCCGCCTTACATCAATTAATTTTATTAAAATGTCAACATCTTAAGGTTTGTCAGCCTGACAGCCCAATTATAAACATAACAAAAGGAAAAATGTCAGAAAGTAGGTCATGTTGATTTGATATTCTTCAATGAATATTTATTCCAAGTGTTATGTATGTAGCTTGACAATATAAAATCACAAAATGCATACTTATTGTAAGTTTACCTATTATTTTCTTTCCCGATGTCATCGATGTTCGGCATGCTGGGCACTGCTTATTTTTCTGGAGCCAGACCTCCATACACGGTCCACAAAAGACATGTTGATTAGGACATAAAACTGGATTTTTTACCTTAAAAATCAAGATGAATTTTAAACAATCATATTAGGATATAATAATAACAAAATGGGATGATTTCAATGACTAATCTATGTAGAAATCCTGCAGAGATTAGAATGTGCAACAAACAAGTTACATAAATCATGCATGTAAATAAATAGGACTAAATAAAAAGGTTGTTTCCTGAGTAAAACGAGCTAACACTTGCAGGGCTTTTTTTAGGGATTGGGGAAGACACTGGACGCTGGTCAAAAGGGGGAAAATCATGCGAAAAGGGGAAATTATCAAATTTTAATACACTGTCACATAACCCAAACCAATGATTTCATGAATCAATGATTATAACGGCATTCACAACAACAACCTACAGGTCTGTATCTCTGTCTCTTCTAAATTTGAAAAGGTTTACCACACTTTTATAGTCTTGATCAGTTAAATTTTCTGGCCAAAGATTTATTCTCATGAGTGTATCGACTAAAGGAGTGTTGATTGGCCCAGAAATGCTATCTTTACTCGCTGTAGCAAAAAAGGAGTTTACCAGTACGCTTTGTGTCAGACAAAATTTCTTACATTCATCAATTGTGTCATTTTACTGGAAATGGAAAAGTGCGCCTTCTTCCGGGCATCATATGCGTGGATATACGCATGCTTCATGGGCCAGGATCTAGCATTGGTTCCCCCCACTGTGTATATCGTTCTACCATCACAGGGAATAAGCTCATTCAGATTGTTTCAAAAGACATTGTTATGAAGGTGGGAAAACCCAATCAGTTTGCTCAATCATTACAAAACAAATGAACTCTACATAAAGATGCCGATAATCCTTGGTCTGATAAAAATTTTGGCTGAATTAAATCTACTGAAATTGTAAACTTTTGTTATGTTTGAATAGCCTCAAAGATGAATTATTTATCTTAGCGAGGGGGAAAGTGCTTCTTTGGGGCAAAAATATTGAGGGGAAGACGCTGATAACTTTCTTAGTTAAAAAAACCCTGACTTGATAGCTCAATTGAAATGATACAATTTATTGCATGTAATAAAAGGTCGACTTCCAACCATCTAAAAATAAAACAATCGATTTGGATCTTTTTTTAAAGAAATTAGATATGTCAGAAATTAAAAACAGCTCAGGTGAATCAAGAATATCTAGGTAGGCCAGGATTTTAAGTGATCAAAACAATATGCATAGAAGTAAAATCGATTATCCGAGCTTTTATGGTAGATTTTGAGTGAGTTTTTTGGACATGTGTTCATATGAATTCGAAGACACATAGATAGACCCCAAAAAAAAAGAAAATTGTTGGAACGAATGAAGTGGGTGGGGTAAGAAATTTGGCCAGGTGCCCTGGATACCAGCGACGCTATCTACGTTATACAGCTTGCAATGTAATTGTAGATAACATGTTTGTTGAGGAACGATTCAAAATAACAAGAAACAGTGGATTTACCTTTCCTAAACACACTTGACATGATATGGGCAAAGTAAAAGCAATCGTAGGATTCTTGTTCTGTCTTGCTTTCACTTCGGCCGCCATATTTGTTGCAAGATATTCTTCCGACAAGAAAAACATCCATGTACACTAAAGGCAAAATTTCGATAAAGATAGTTCAAAAATAGTGGAGAAATATATTTTGATTATAACAGGTAAGTACCTAATGATTTTGTTGTTAAATAATAATGGGAACAGTTGAGGTTTAAAGAACTATTTTTTGGCGATTTCATTTCCGGAATATCGATGTGTTGCTAGGCACTTCCTGTGCAAACGTGGAAACAACTTTATTGATGATACTGCTCTATTTCGAAGATGATATCGTCGTTAAAGAAAAATTGGTTCCTAATAGGGATCATTGTAGTCATATGTCTTGCGAAATTAGCTCCGGAGATTGGATCGAAAGGAGGTTGTTATGTTATTTTTGAAGTGAATACTTTAAATTCCTTGCAAGCAAGCTAGTAATTTGGATAATAATGAAATAAACTATTCTAAGTCTGAAATCTCGTGTACCTCCATTAAACTGTCTGTTTAATGGGTTTGCTTGTACTACTAAGGTAAAAGGTTGTAAAAGCTGACTGGGTCCTTGGTAGAACAATTTGTTGGACTCATTTACTATCCTTCAGTCAATTACACCATTCTATAGTATCCTCATGATGTTGGAGGAAAGAAAGCAGAAATAATCCAGAATCATGTCAGGAATATGTTTCAAATTTATCTCCAAATGTTCCATTTTTGTGATAAGTGAAGTTTAAATTCTTTTGCTCAGCCAGTGTATTCATGAATTGTTTTGCATTTCATAGGTATTTTGATGCCCGAAATAACAGTCAAATATATTGCGGTATTCGTCATATTTTTTAACAGTGGAATCTCATTAAGGAGTGAGGTATATGTCTTGCATTTTTTAAATTCTGTTTCTGTAAATTAATTGATGCTATAGATGTCTGTTTGATGTTTATATATTTGTGGTGATTTAAAACTGCTACTCACTGAAGATTTGTCTTTTAATTATTACATATTGAATATTAAAAGAACTTGTGTCTGTTGTTGATTTTAATGATGGAAATTACACTTTTTTAAGGATTTGGGAAGGGCCTTGTTGCAAGTGAAGGTGCACATTTTTATTCAAGGATTTACATTCATTTTGTTTCCTGCGCTGATCTTCACTCTGGTAGCTATTCTTAAAATTGGGCAATTCAATGAAAATATTTTAGAAGGGTTTGTATGTTTTTTTTATATATTGGGTATTTTTTAGTTTTAAAGATAAGTATAGCAATGCTATTTTGTTTTGAATGTATCAACTTCTTAGTTTTAATGCTTATAATAACTTCTTTCTGCAAAATGAAAAGTGAACTAAGTCATTCATTCATGTTTTCATTAACATCAGTTTAGCAGAGATATTTATTGGACCACTTAATCAGTCATATGATTATGATAATACAGCCTTTGAAATTTATGTGTAATAGAAAATTATGTCATGATTGGTGTATTTTAGGATGAAATTACTGAGCTGTATGCCTCCGCCAGTGTCTTCAGCAGTCATACTTACCAAAACAGTTGGTGGTAATGAGGTAATCATTGGAGTTATATATCTTGAAATTATTGCTAATATAATAGTATAAGTTTTAAGTTATGCAAAACTTTGAACATGTAGTAACAAGTATTTGAAGCATTCTAAATACAAAATTGAATTAAATGACATATCCTCTATCTTAAAATTCTTGCTTTATGTTTTCTTTATTCTTATCTTTTTTATAGGCTGCTGCTATTTTTAATTCTGCCTTTGGTAGTTTTTTGGTAAGTTTAAATATAAATATTTTTTTTGGATTGACCAACTGTTCCTAATTACTATTCTAATGAGTTAAACAATACTTTGTGCTTGATTATGTTATTAATTTCTTCTTTTAAGTTATACCATTGAAAGTTACTTAAATTAGCTGAATTGATTAAAGAATTATCACTGCATTGACAGTGCTAGAATGGGATTAGTTAGATATTATACAATTTATGTTATTTATTGTCTTACTATTTTGAGCTGCAAGCTATAAATGTAAAATGATGTGTTATTTTGTAAATATTGAGAATCTACACATGTGTTATCTCCCAGTGGCCTAACAAGTTCACATCATAGCAAATATACATGTGTCAGAGATTTTTCACCTAATGAAATATGCAGGTGTCTTGTGATACTCATTTTTTTAGCTTTGTGTGGAAATAATACTTGTTTGTTTTATTTCAGGGCATAGCTGTCACTCCAACTCTTATACTAGCTTTGGTAAGAATCCTATAAATAAACACACATAAAATTGATTATGATATCATTAGTTAGTTTTTGCATGTAATTAATTATGAATTCTATATTATGTCATTCTTAAAAAATTTTTGGTTTGCAGTTACATGACAGTCATGATGACTACTCATTATAAATATCCGACTCAATTTTTTTAACAATTTCGATGTTCTTTATTCTATTTTTTTTTTGTTTTCAGTGCTAGCGTATAATGTTTACAAATAGAGCCTACCCACTGTTAAATGTTTGGGTTGCACAATCACAAGGATGGCCTTACTTTAAATACATATATATAATATTTTGAAAATTTTTGTGAAACTAGTAAAATTATAATGCTTACCACAAAATTATAGTTTTATGTAGCTATCTCATAAACTATATTTTCAGATTGGATCTAAAGCATCTGTACCAGTAGCTTCAATATTTATACAATTAACTGGTACAGTGGTTGTACCATTACTTATTGGTCAATGGATGAGAACATTTCTGGCCAATAAAGTAGACTTGAAAACTGTCCCATGGGGACAAATTGGCAGGTATGTATCAAATCAATATGTCTCTCATAGTTACATGAAAGTATGATACTTATGCATGTATCATGCAATAGCGTAAGATTTTAAAAAAAAGTACTTTAGTCTGATAAACAGTAGCATTTGTACTAGCATCACATTAAGAAAGTCTAATGGAAAATTTTGAGTTGACAAAGCATTGACAAAGACATTTAGAATGTGTGTGTGTTGTGTTGTACAGTGGTACTAATGAGATCTTTAAGTTGCTGTTTTATTTTGTCAGTAATTTGGCTTTCTAATGCTGTATATCTTACAGCAACTTTTTATTCTTTTTTTCAGTGGTGTTCTGTTGCTTATTATTTATACAACATTCTGTGATACTTTTAACCAAAAAGAAATTGATGTAGATGCTCAAAGTCTGTTCCTAACTGTGATTTTAAGTAAGTAATGTCTCTGTTAGATATACAATTTACACCAACAGTTGCATTGTAAAATGATTTTATATTATATTATATTGTATTATAGAAATGCATTGATAGCAATTACTCCAGAATGGAATAGTTTGTGTAAAGTCAAGTGTTTGTGATGTCATTTATTCTATTTATGAAAGACAGATTGAGATTGTTCTGTTAATGTAAGCACATGTAAGCTCACTGTTTGCTTTGGTTATGTCGAAAATCAGTCACTATCCCCCGTGAGTTCAAAATCTTACCTGGGACCAGACAAATTTTCACATTTGAGGAAGCTGTCCAGTTAGCTTGTGGAAGATCAGTGGTTCTTCCCAGGTGTACACCTGGGGTCTTTCTCTGGAAAAGTTGCCAAATGACCCTCACTGTTAGTTTGATGTTAAACTCCAGTTAAAACTGGGAAATTTGATTGTGTTAATTTTCATATTGTGTCTCTCTCTCTACAGTGCTAATATTTTGGTATGTTGTTCTTTCAGTTGTCAGTTTACAATGTTGTTTGTTGTATGTTGTATATTATGCCAGTAGCAGTAAATTGTTGCCATATTCTAGAAGTGATTCTGTGGCACTAATGTTCTGTTGTACCCATAAATCACTTACACTAGGTAAGTCTAGTTAGATAGATTTAATTTGATATCTTATGTACGTGTGTTTAGAATCACTATATATGCCAGTCTGAAAACTATTAGATATGACTTTGTAAGTCTTCAGGCTTTTGAAATGATTATTCTGAAATTTTACATTTGTCATTGTGAAATTGTTTGTGAATATGAATCTTGTATAGTTAGTTTGTATTGAACGAATTCTGTCATTGTTATTTATGTAGTGTAACTGTGTGCTTTTTAGCTCATCTGTTTCAGAGAAAAATCTGAGCTATTATGAATGCTGCAGCATCGTTGTTGTTGGGTAAAAACTTAAATGTAGCCCATTACTCAAACACTAAAAGATACCAACACAACACTTGGAATTCTTGGTTATCATGACTAGCACATTCGTGAGACAAGGGGCATTATTCTGAAATCTATATCTGTGGAGTTATGCCCCTTTTTAACTTAGTACTTTGGTCAAAATTGCTTATTAAATAGAATGATGTAAAACAGGTGGGCGTTGGTGACACTGCTCTGCAGAGCTCTTGTTTAAGTGAGGAAACTGCTTAAATTTAGAGCTATTTGATGCTAAACAATGGTGTTCCATTATATTGAATATGCTGTATATTGTTAAACTTCTCTTGATCTAGAAACAGCTGTAAATCAAATACAGGGACATTTATGTTCTTGTTTCTTTTTACAGGAATTCCAATTATTAAGATTATTTTTGCTGACTCACCAAGTCTATCTTTGATAACAATTCCATTACTTGTTTACCATCCAACACAAATATTGCTGGGTGGATTGCTGTCACCATCTATCAGAACATGGATGTTGGAAGGACAGAAATCAACGTATGTATCTAGTAATATTACTTGTTGATGTACCTTATAATGTTTGTTTGGGATTGTTAAGTCAAGTGCTGTGTTCAATTTGCATGTTGATACTGTTTTACTATTAGAATTTATCACTGATATTTTTTGAAATATGGTAAGTTATGTACCATATGACTGTGTTGCAGGGGAATTTATCTCATATCAAAGTTTTCATATTGATTCAGACTTTTGTGTACTTTTATACTTTTTGTACGTAAGTTAATAAATGAGAATTATGAAAAGTGATGGTAACCTGTCAGAATTGACCAGTACTTATTTATGAAAATTGTTTTAATGTCTGCTGTTCGTCACACCTGTACATCTTTTATTCAGTAACTGTCACCTATTATTGTTAAATAATATTCATAAGCAATGATCATAAGCATAATTGGTTGATACAATATACAATACAAACCTGAACAAATAATTTTTAAAATATGTATTGACTTGGATAAGGTTTTTTGTTAATAATAAATTGTATGGTATTTTTTCTCTAGTGAACCAGTGGATAAAATAAGGTGCACTATACAAATTTTATCTTATAAATATACTCAACTACTGCATTTCACTCACATAAACCTATGTCTTTACCTAGTTATTTATCATTTTTAATGTTGAATTTATTATCTGTCTTTATTTATAGCTTCATGGTGTGTGGATTCTCTTTTGCTTGGTTTGAATCCAAAGCATTTGTTTATATTTAATCAGAAGAACATATGTTCAATGTGCTGATTATTATTTTATACTAATTTATTTTAGCTCGATTGTGAAACAATTTTGTTATATTAATCATGCTTGAGTTCACTTCCTGGATACTACACCAGTACTGTCTGAAAAATGGGATTGTAAAGTTCATGATACCCGTCAAAGCCAGGATTCGAACTCAGGACCTTCAGATCAGAGGTCGGACGCTCTACCTCTAGACCATGATGCCTCCCAAGACCACAATACCTCCCGCTGATTATTATAATTCATATCTAATATTTACAAAAGCCCTCATTTTATTATTACTGGTACCTCATATACAGTTTTTTTTTCGAATGATGAAGTTACATGAACAAATGATCCCTCTCAACTAATGAAACTAATACCGAGGAAAATCAGGAAAAATTAAGGGGATACTTAATTTAAAATGAGAATTTTCATAGGGCTCCTTTATGCAGTCTGTTATGTTGTATTTTAAATTTTATTGTATTTTTCTATAAGGCCTGTTGAAGAAGGTAACTATTGTGGGACATATTGGGTATACTAGAAGGCACTTATGAATATGAACATATTAAATTTATACATGTATTGTACTAAATTCCATATTTCTCGAAGTCTTTGTTTGTTTATATTATTAGAAAAAATGAAGTCTGCTTAGAGTACCCAGGCCTGTATTATTTTAGATGCAGGTGTTCAAATAATACTTGTGTGATGGCCAAAAATCTTGTCGGAATTCAGGTTGCATTTCAGTGTTACAGATTTCAATTAGGGGCCCCATGGTTGAGTTGTTATGGTCTCTGACTAGTAGGCATTAGCACTTCACCTCTGTGAGTTAGAATCCCAGGGGGACCAAATTTCACATGTGAGGAAGCTGTCCATCTAATTCTGGGATCTGCCTCCATCAGTAAAGCTGGAAAAGTCCCTAAATGAACCTAGCTGTTGGTGTGACTGAAACCCCAGAAAAAAACAACAGACTTCAATAAAGGTTACTCATGTTTTCTTTGCCTCTGTCTTCATTTGAGCTAATTGATGTCTGCTGCCATCTTGCATGCCTGTCTCTTTTTTCTATCCAGCTCCCTCCATATTGGTATACATATGAAGCTCTTCAATCTGGAGGGGAAAAAAACTGGAGAAAATTGAATTTCCAGATTAGAGGATAATATGTACAAATACATGTATAGGTTAAAAAAGAGATGAAACTTTTTTTGAATTTGATCTTCATTCCCAGTGTTTGTTATTGAATGAAATGTTACTGGTTTTAATTTAAGAATTGTTGAAATGAATTACTTCACTTTTCTGTGCTGATCATCTGTATTCATGAACCATACTTTTTGAATGAGCTTTATATTGTACTTAGTAACATCAGACCTATCCAAAAAGACAATCTATTTTAGAGTAAAAAGTGGCATAAATTTATTGATAGTGGTCTTTGTTCTGAGATTAAATGTAATACAAATGCTCGTTTTGCACATTAAAGTACCCGTCCTTTCAAGTAGGTGGTCTCTATTCACAAGTGGTCTCTATTCACAGGTGGTTTTTGTCCACAGGTGGTCTTTATTTTACTGGTCTCTTTTAACAGATGGTCATTTTTATGGTCTTTAACCAAAGTTAAACTGTAATTCAAACATCAACATTAATTATATCAGTGGGACATGCTGTCACATGACTGTAGTTTGTAGGTTGATCATTATTTTTACAACGTTACACCCATATAGATAGTTTATGCTTTTTAACATTGTAACATGCTCAGTTAGCTTAGTCCTGTTCTGAACTGTTGATTGATATGGCATCCCAAATCATTTGTATTCCACCTGTGATGCATATAACTGAAAAACAGTGTTACACCTAGTTAAATCAGAAATATAGAATCACTTGTATACTTGTGTTTTCATTGTTAATGTATGTATTGAGGGATTATTTTTATTTCGCTCTTAATTGCAATTGTTAAAGCAGATTGTTTATTATGGGAGTTCACAGCTGTGGTGACTTACAGTGGTTATAAAAATGTGTTCATGAATATGAATAAATGGGATTTAACTATTTAACTGATGAATGTCTGTACCACAGGTGATGGGCTCACTGAATTTATATAAATGTGTGTTTGTATGATAGTATATACATGATGCCGGTTCAGTGAGCCAAGCACCTGTAGACTGTACATTATAGGGATCATTCTTGTTGTGGGAAATATATATAGTTATGACCTAAGATATTCCTGTTTGATATGTTCTTTCATTTTTTGGTATATGAAGTACTCTAAAATCTTGATGTAAAGGTCACCTTTGGGACCAATAAAACTAAGCTTTGTATTGAGGTGGTCTCATTATCAAAGTTGAAATATATATATATATATATTGTAAATATTGAAATAAAGTCTTAAATCAGAGGTGGTCTTTGATATCATAATTTACATTTGTACTTTATAGTTACATTCTCTATGAAGAACACATTAGTTATATTGATCTTAAAGAAGAGTTTTTTAAGTCAGAATTTGTAGTTAGTATTGGACATTCCATATATATGTATATGAAACATGGAATTACAATGTAATAAATGAAACCAGGAAAATAGTTGTGCTTTGGCTTACCTGACAGACTCTAATTTAGGTACCAACACTAATGCTTCAAAATCCAAAGTGCGAATATAATTTAGGAAGAACCATACCACATAGTCTCATAAAAGATGTTAAGAAAAAAATTAAGAATGTTTTCTGATCTACCAACTCTGATTTTTTTAGTCTAGTAGCCCTAAACATAACTATTTTTTTTTTCTAACCTTACCTGTGCTTAGACTTAACATATACTTCTGTATTCTCATTTCAGTTCCCAATCCACAACCACAGGAGTGTGAAGAAGAGATAAGTTGACAGTAAATTACCATACTTACATGATAAACATTGTATCCTACCTACATGTGTATGTAAGGAAGGTTTACTTACAAGTGCAATGTGATTGATGAAATTAGGAATCCACATGAAGATTACTTTTTAGGATATTTTGTGTACATTATAGTGTGTTAAGTTTACAGGGAAAAATTGGTAGCTATTGATCAGTTCAGAGATCTGTACTCTACAGTATAGGTCTTTCATCAGTGGTACAAAATGACCATAAATCATGCATTTGTCTGTTTAATTACAGCGTTCATGATTGACATAATTTTTGCTAATATTAACCTGCCTTATGAGGATTGTTTGGACTAACATTGTTCTTTATTAATATTAACTATATTAATACAATATAGTTCTGCATGATGAGTTCACTTATGGTATACTGGTACCAATGGAAGTGTTGAATATCTTGTTAGGAGTATAACTGAAATTTAACAACAAAAACAAGAGTACATCTATTTTTTACATACAGGTATTTTTTGTGTGATATCTATTGTTTTATTACACATACCGATGATATAAACATACCAAGCAGATTTATGCTGGTGTAGATCGCATCAAAAGTCTTTATTGAAAAAAAAATTCTGGTATTCATTTACATCAAAAATTTTCTTATGTGTTACCATTTCATTACATGTTTTTTTATGCTTTGCAGGGACTTTTTTATTCCAATCATCATTAAAATACTCCATTTTTCTAATTATGTATTGAGGGTTTAATTCATCGGTTTTCATGTGAATTACTTTGTATGGGGTAATCTCATTCTAGACATGATTTTATTGACACATTATTCTCTATTTGATTCGTCTTATCATGACATGTCTCAGTAAAATCATTGTTCTTCACAGAAAAGTGTTACTTATTTGCTAATGATTATCTATATAGTGTTGTAAAGTACCTGTTGAATCCATGGGGACTAGCATATTGTGGGAATTATTTGAGGCAAGCATGTTGTAGGGATGGTGTATAATGATCTGTAGGCCTAAAATGGCTACATGGACCAAAAACACACACACACACATATATAAATACATGTATACCATCCATTCAATGTGCTAGCCTCCTATGGTTGGGATGGTGTATAATGGCGACTTTAGACATAAAATGTCCACAAACACCAAAAAAACCCCGATGTTCTATCCATAGTTGATATGTTCAATATCTGTATGTACGCGATCTGATTTTTTTTTAATTTGAAGTTCTCAGATATGCATTGCGTAATTGTATACTGTATGCAATAATTCCCTGTAGCAAAGATCTATACTACCATATTGTATAGGTGTTTGTCACTAGTAAGACATTAAGGATGTCGATAATTAGATTAAGGCAAATTTGGTGTGAGGTGTATATATTTTGTTTATGTACTTGTTATTACTTATTGAACATGAAGCAAATATATGTTTACAAGTGCTTTAAAACAAATGGTTATCATTTTACATAATTTGCACAAATTATTTATTGATTTATGTAAATAATGGGTAAATATTTATTAATGTAATAAAAATTCTTACAATAACTGTGTTTGCGTTCCAATGTAAAAAATTACTGCATTACACCTAGGTAAGTGGATGGATATTGCTAAATCTATTGATTCAACATAATGATACATCTACTGTTGCCAAATGTAGTTCAGTTTGTTTTGTTGGCTAAATGTAGTTCTTTATCAATGATTGATAGATTAAGGGTTATGGTTGATAAATCAGTGAAGAAGTAATGTTGCTGAAAGGACATTTGTCTGAGGACAAATCTATGTTAACTGACACCTCACTGAAGTTGCCAAGCATGGACAGTATGGATAACATTCTAATGAGGAAGCCATTTAAAATTGTACCTCTTGTACAGTTAAGAGAAACCATATACTGGCTGATACTGAAGAGAGCTAATTAGACTGACCAATTTTGTGACTCTGTTTTGGTGTTTTGAGCATACTGGTGTTTACTTGGCTTGAATTGGTGTTTTCTCAGGCAGAAAAGGACTACTGTTAGGGATGTGTCAGGTTCTAAACACTGATGAGACAAATTTCCATCATTAGGCCATTTGTCTCTTCTAAGGACACATTATGTTAGGAATTCTGTGGAGGAGTTGTCATCTATTATTTGTCATATTTCAGCTTGAGTACAATAACTGAACTTATTGAAATGTTTTCTGTATTATGTTACCTTTGATTTTTTAAGTAGCTGACTCCAGCTACATTTGTTTGGCTTCCTTCCTGCAGAATCAGCCCTATCTCCATGTTGTTCATCCCCACAAATGTCTGAATGGAAGGTATGTGACAGCCTGTCATCAATGTAATTGCCATCAGAAGATCACACGTAACCTGAAACAAATTTAAGATGATTGAAAGTGTTAGACTTGGTTAAAGCATATTTTTTGCCAATGTGAGTCAGATAATCCGAGTGAAGTACATCCTATATACATGTATATGCTTCTCATCCTGAAATCAATCACATTAAAAAAAACCACTGACAGTCTGAAAAAAAGAAGGTTTTACTATGAAACTTGTTGAAAACCAGATTATGTAGAAATAATTTAAGACCATTGCTTCTTAACAGAAATTCAATAACTAATATTTTCTGCCTTGTTTTTAATACAAGAGCACATGATCATCCATAAACATAAAAATCATTTGGGTTCCCAGCATAATTATTCTTGGCTACATAAGTTGTTTACTGTATATTAAGGATGACTTCTTGATGTAAGAACTTAGATCTATCATTGTTAATCTCAGACCTTGTTTTAAAGCTATGGCTTTTTATCAGTTGGAATGTTAATAGTTTGAATGTAAAGAAAACCTCACATGGTGACCAATTCAAATATACAACCACCTTGTTACAAACTCATTGGACTGGCTTTCAATAATTTTCCCATAATTCAACTTGATAATGAGACCACCTCATTATATGATCAATTTTGTGGGTCTTAAAGGTTTGTCACATTATCAAGGTTTTACTGCACTGGTTTCAAGTTCTATAGCTGCTTTTGTATCACAGTACATATTTAGGAGTATCTACATATATATATATATATATATATATGATCAACTTCTCCTGTGTGACTTGATAATCTTAAAAGTATAAAACAGTTCATCTTACCTGTTTTTTCCATGACAATTTTGTGGATTTTCCACAGACAATTTCAGAGAGTACCTCTTTCGAAGTAACTTATTTTTTTTTCATTTTTTTATTCTTTTAAGAATGGTGGCTTCAGTACCACATCTTTTCAATATTTTATGTACATTTTACACAGTTCAACATTTTTTTCTGATTAATATTTTAGGTCATTTCACTATTTTTTATGACCAGAATATTTTTTTTCTTTTCAATTCTTCAGTATTTTTAAACTTGTGAATAGTATATAACATTACACTTCAGAGACACATTCTGAGGTAAATTTGTGTCAGGATACAATAC
The DNA here is from genome assembly GCA_008271625.1 of Lutraria rhynchaena. Classification (NCBI taxonomy): domain Eukaryota; kingdom Metazoa; phylum Mollusca; class Bivalvia; order Venerida; family Mactridae; genus Lutraria; species Lutraria rhynchaena. Next base: position 4,284,220 of record VIBL01000014.1, on the reverse strand, counting down.
TTTGAATATATCTGAATATAGGCCACATTTTTAAGACAAACCTTTCAAGTCTCATTAATACACATATTGTATAATGCAACTTGACACAAATTTAAATGAGAGCGTGTTTACAGTATAACATTACAGTTAATAAACATAGTTCACTTATTAAACAGTGTTCAGAAGTTCCAATGTGTTCATAACATGAAAATATGCAATATAACAATATCTCAATGTTCATCGATACAACAAAAAGTTGTATTTAATTGAAATGTAAACTTTAAATGACATGCTCCTAGATATTGCAACATTAATTGCTTTGTTAATATCTAAACATTCATATTTGAGTATTTTGATGTTATTTATATCTGTTTAGCAATAAAAAAGACGCTATATCAGAACAAATATAGACAACATGTGGATAGTGAACTTGGATATGATGAAAAATAAAGTACAGTGAAGAATTCATTTTTTTCTTGACACATTGTTCTTTATTTCATATTTAAGGATATTGTGAAATATGTATTTGATGAAGTAATTACAGGTCTTCAGGAATTCATTGTAGTGAATTATTTCACATAAAATGCTAATTTATGAATAAACTATGGATTTGAAATTAATTATCTGGACACTTTGAACACACTACATCGGTTAAAATACTAACAATGTATGATATGCATAATCTCCAGGCATGTCACTTAAACTTTATAACAAGAATGACAACACCAAAGATACTTTAAATACGAATTCAATGGTGAACTACAAACAATTGTATTATATCTGGCACATTTTAGCATTAGCTGTCCTGGTGTACTTTCTCACCATTATACATAAACATCAGAATAACAATAATATCATTATAAACCATTAGTGACATAGAACACAAGCAGGAAGTGATATTACATAAATAATATACATCAACAAAAATGTCTGATAAAACAATTCAATAAAACAAACAACTTACACTTTTTGCTTTAAGATATTTCCATGCTCAATTGTAACATTTATAAAGACAGTGAGGGAATTTATAAAAAAAAATCTAATTCAATTATAAACAAGGTAATAAATATATTGATTTGATGCATTTAACTTGTGAAGATTTTGAAGGATGACACAACTGCTAACACAAAATAAAACCAAAAGAACTTTTGTGAACAAACAACTGGAGATAGTCACATATTTAGATGTCTATATACACAACTCAATAGTTTCAGGAATGAATCTAACACTGGGTGTATTAGTAGCACAGTAACACTCATCAGGCTGTCTTAATCAACTTATGGACGCCATGATCTCTCCTCTTCATTTTCTTCCTCCTCATCTTCTTCACCAGCCAGTAACGCTTCTTCATCTATCTCCTATAAACAAAACATTACATTATAACTTATCAATGACGCATCATGTATGTACACAACTTTATGTGAGCATATATCATGAGCCAAAATAAATCGAAGCAATAGTGATCTCAGATAACTACAACTTATTGTCAATTTGAACAAAACTGTCTAATGAATTCCTGTGCCATAGCTTATACATAAAACATTCAACAGCTAAAACTTAAGCGCAAATCATAATATTTGTCCAAATGCACATGCAAACATTCTAGAAACACTGAAGTTTGATTGAAATAATGTAAGTATATTGAGAAGTTTGTGACAGAGAAGCTGATTCTAGTATAAAACATCCACTCCAATGTTATCTTGTATAGGGGTAAAATAACAAGAGCAGTGATAGTGCAAACAACTGAGGGGAGGAAAATATCTATCAAGCAAAAAACATCATTTAGGGCAGATCTGAATGAATCTCAACTCTTTTGTTTAAAAACAAAGAGTATGGAAAGAGAGAATCTTCTTAAAGGAGGAAAAGTAACACCCTTGTATAAGTAATATCAGAAAATTGTAATTAAAATTCTATTCCACCAAATAAACTAATGGACAATATGAAGTAAAAGAACTTATCTTTAAGGCTGGAGATAAAACAATATTTACAAGGAACATTCTTATACTTGTATATAACATATAAGCACTCATACCTCTTGCTGGTCAGAGTCTAATGATGCAGTACTGATACTACGTGAGAAGTCTGGTTTAGGTATATGCCAGATCATCTTTATTGTCTTTCCTTTGAATTTGCTGCCATACAGAATGCCCTGAAAATTGAACATGTTTAAAAATATTATACAATTGCCTCAAATTCTGCATTCAACACATGGGCATAATGCTAGCTATGCCTTAAAATATTACATTTGTCTTAAGATGACAGTACTTTTACAAGTATCAATAAACATTCAACAATAACTGTAAAAAACGACAGAGCTGACTAACAGAAATAGTTGTAAGACTAGTACTTCCATGCAATTTCTGTTTTAAAATAGCTAATGAACTTTTATCACTCTTATTAGTTCTATAATCTAACAAATGATTTATCCAAACTATGTGTCCTATACATGTCATCAATACCAGTTCTCATTTACAATAACATAAGCATAAATTTGATATAAACAAGATGAAGGGAAAAACCTACCATTTCTGCATCCTTACGAGTCTTAAATGAAACTATTGCACAAGGTACATCCATGTTAAAGTCAACTGTCTCAACATCCTTCAGAGCCTGAAACAAACAGAATCAATACATGATGGTAAAACATGTACATATTGTCGCTGCGCTTCCAAAACCTCGTAAGTCAAAATATGCGCGTAAGTCCGCTATGATCTGTACTGTGCACAGTAGATTAGATTGCAAATCGTCATCTTCAAAACAATGGTTATTAATCATAAATGTGAAAGCAATTTTGATATGTCACTAAAAGGAGACAAATAAAACAGTTTTTTGCCTTTACTGAAAATTATCAATTATTGCCTTACGAGATTTTGGAAGCGCAGCGACGATATACACACAAGTATGACAAGATTCATAAATTAAACCTCAGAAATTAAGTCAATTACGCAGCCAGCTTTGATGAATTATTTGAAGATTTGTAGTATAATTATTACGTGCATTTGAATTGTACAAATCTTAATCACCAATATCTAGCAAATTTCCAAAATAAGTAATTCTAAATTTATTATCCAAGCATTTTACACCTTAAACAAGAAAGAAAAAGTTAAAAACACTGAAAAAAAAGCATTCTGTATCTGTTATAGACACCCGGACATTTTCAAATAAAATATTTTACTCCTCACATTTAAATGACTAGCAATTTCTTCTTTTTCTTCAGCATCAAATCCAGACACCTCAACCACTTTAGGTCTCCTATCAAGTGTACGTGTAGCAACAGCACTTTTACCAAAAGCAGCACCACGACCTCTTCCACGCCCACGTCCAAAGGGTGGAAGGCCAGAGGCACTACTCCCACCAGCAACCCAAGTGGTAGCTCTACCTCTAGCAACAGCACCGCGACCCCTACCACGACCAAGTATTCCCATTGAATTAGCCTAAAATTAGAATTCACTGATTATCAACAAACACAACAGAATCAAATAGTACCATATAGAAAAAAGACATTAGAGATCACATCACTTATTGATACCCATTCACTAAATTAAACAACAATAATGAGCTATTTTGGCTTTCATTAGTTTTGTTACAAGTATACTTACCCTGAAATCCAGGTTTCATGTATTTCATTTTCTGGGGTTTAACGTCACACCAACAGCCATGGTCATCTGGTGACATTTCCAGCTTTGACAGTGAAAGAAGACCCCCAGGCTCACACCTGAGTAGAACCATCAACCTTCTAGAAGCTAGCTAGACAGTTTCCTCACATGAGCCCTTGTCTGGTCCAAGACGGGATAGTGATAAGGCCTAAAAAATAGCTTGTTTCTGCTACCCGGACCAACTCTGACTTTTTTGCCGCCCCTATGATATTTTTTGGTCAAGTTATAGTTTTGCAAAAAAAATAATGTCAATCATACTCTGGAATAAAAAAAATGATAAATACCTACCTACCGACATTATTTTTCCAGAGCCAGTAGCAGAAACAAGTCTTTGTTCTGCCTAATGTGCTAATGACCATCACAACTTGACCAAGGATACCCCTTACATGTGTTAAATACAGAATACATACTCACCACCTTAGTTAGCTCATTCAATTTTTTCTGAAGTTCAGCTGTTTCTTCACCATTGGTACTTTTTGTCATCAGTTCTAACTCAACATCTAGAATCTCTTTCTTTGCTTGTTCTGGAGATTTGAGTCCAGGTGTAACATTTGCACTTCCATCTATAGTTAAGGCGAGGTTATGTCCACCGAGTTCTGTCTTCAACTTGTCAATGCTATTACTCAGAGTTTTCAAAGTCTAAATAAGAAAAGTAAAGACAACCCAATAAAATATCAAAAATAATTAATTACATAATATATCAAAGTAAGGAACACAATAAGAACAAAATAATAATGTCAATAACACTAGTTTTGTTATTTTGTCCAGAACTGTGCTTTTTTTCAAAGAACTGTATGATAATAACTCTGTCGGCACAAAACGTACAAAACAACTTCATAAGAAAGTACAAGACACATTGTGAGTAGCAATTTTTTCATGTGTATGAACAGCTTCATGGGTGGAAGTTAAAATTTTGAAATAACTGGAAATCTTAGGGTTGATGCCACAAAAACAAACACCAGTATGGTCTGTACTTTTGAAAAAAAAGCTAAAAATTCCAGCACATGCCAGACAAACATTCACCAGTGAAGTAAACAAGACAAATGTCTTGAACAATAAAGAAATCCTACCTCCATTACAGCCTTCTTACTGGATTCTTTCATGTCTTTATTCTTCTCTACAGTTGCTATTAATTTCTGAAAGAAAATGACAAAATCTCAATAACTATGACAATTATCACAACAACAAAAAGAACTATTATTTACATGAAAGAGTTACAACTGTAATACAAAATATTCATTTTCAACCAACCTTTTGTTGTTCTATTTGTTTTTCAAGAAGTTCCTGTTTCTGTTTTTGAATTTCCAACTTCTTAATAGCCGCTTCCTGTAAATACAAATATTATTTGACATTTATTTATATGCTTGAAACCCATTTTGAGTATCAAAAATCAAAAAGCCAGTTATATGATATTAAGATAATCTGCACATATGATACTTATAATTTCAAGTAATTGATTCAATAAAGAGAGAAGGTGAGGACACATGACAGTTTCCAGCTGAAGAAGAGACTGTGTTTTATAACTAGCATTTCCAAATGCTTTTTTAGACTTGAATGCTTCTTCAATTGTTGGTTTCTTTCACTGTTAACAGAAAATGTTAACAGTCAGAGTTTATAAAACATACTCATACATATAGCTAAGTAGAACTTAATACCTTCTTCATAGCTTCAATCTGTTTGACTTTTTCCATTCTGGACACAAAGTCAGCAGCTTTTACAGCTGTAGGACTGTTATACGTCGCTGTAGCTTTAGCTTTAGCAGCTACAGCAGCAGCTGCAGCAGCCATTCTTTGAGCTGATGGATTGTAGACATTCTTATTTACACTCCCTAGAGACGACGTGTACGCAACAGTCTGAAAATTATACCATTCCACTTTAGTCATAGAAACTGGAGATTAATGATGGATGCTAACTAAGTGAATGGTATTAAATAATCAACAGTTGTGTATCTCTAAAAGAAACACATATCAAAAACAACGCACCCAGTATATCTTTACGAATTGCAAGCAAGGCAAATATCAGAAGGCATACCCCAACTGCTTGTTAGTGTTATTACAATTTAGATAAAAGATTCAATACAAAAACAGAAGTCTCTTCTAAACATGAAAGACTTCATGTTGATCTAGAAATTAAGTTGTACAAATGACTGGAAATTGTGAAATGAAAATTGTTTTAGTATGACCATAAATCCAACTAAAGAAATTGAGACAAAAGATCATAGATAGAGATCATGTTGACATATACTCGTACAGGCTAACAGCTACTTACCTGATCTGACGGAGCTGATGAAGTAACAGTATCACTGGTGACAGTGGGTTCAACAGTTTTCTTTGTGAGATTATTATTGAGCTGCATTTTGCTGGCTGGTGGTATTGTACCAAGACGAGATCTAACAGATGTCCCAGAATCTTCCTGGCCTTGTGTTGTCGTGGATACTGATGGAGTTTCCTATACAATGTCAGCATAACATACTTAAAATTGGCCTAGTTTCAAATTAAACCTAGATCATTCAAACTAATGAAAATTTTGTAACAAATGTAGAAATATAAACTCAATACAATCCAAACTAGGATACTATGACAATATAAAAACAGTGAACAGTTCATCAAAGCTTGTTCTTATCAAAATTCTTCATAGACTGCATTTATTTTCAATGTAAATGCCTAAAAACTATGATAAAAAACTTAGTATATATCCCCGGTCTGGTGCAAACAATAAGCAATATTCAGATTGTCTCTTATACATTATGGAGTAAGCTTACTAAAAGATACAGCAAATTATTTATCCTACAGACCACTGAAAGATTATGTCCCTTCATTTCTCTTACCTGATTTCCAACGTCTTTATTCTTTTGATGCCAGAATACTTTAACAAATCTATTATTGAATACTGGTTCACTGCACTTGTAACAACTGAGCGCTTCCTGATTATTGGTAAATGTAACCAGGGCTGCTTCAGCATCACCTTCATATTTCACCTAAAGATAAACATATATTTTGTTCTATATTTTAGTTTAAAAAATGTGAAACGAGCAAGTGCAATAATCTATTCATAAATCAAGTGTTCACTAGACATTAAAAGTTAAGGGTCAAAGTGGCTCTTAACTAATAATAATTTAAGGAGTCAACTAAATTATAGGTAGAAACAGTGCTAAATATTTGGAGACTTAAACATGTTGTACACATCTTAGAGTCATTGTTTATTTGCACAATCTAAAAATTAGTATAACTCTATAGGTATTGTCTCTGTAATAATTCAAGTATGTCACTTGCTTCTTACCTGTATGTTCGTTAAAGTCCCAAATTTTCCAAAATGTTCATTAATCTTTGCAATATTATTTAATTCTGGTGGAATCTTTCTCACTTCCAAAGAACAATTAGACTGATCAGGACGTCTATAACCTATAAATAAAAAATCTTCACTTAGCAAAGCATCGTGAGATATTGTCTTACATTATGCCCTCTAACATTATGGGCAATGTCCACAAAAATCATGACATCAATTTAATTTGCATTCAATTGCTTTAATACTTTATTGAAGATGAATGTAACATATAAACCAAACTAGTGAATTTTGTTTTTCTCCCTTTCCCCCTTACAGGAATAGGTACTGCATAAAATGGGATTTTCAGCTATATGACTTTGAACCTCATTAAAAATCAAGGTCAAAACATGGTGATGTGAACATTTTGGCACAGTTAATAAAATCATTATGTATGCTCCAAGTTCAAATTAAAGAAATAAGGAGTTCAATAGCATGGTTTTTCAGACAATATTTGTACAAAGTAGAAATAAGAAAAAAAATGAGAACAAAATATGCTTCACTTTGTTAAAGGAGAAACTTCATGATAAATCAGAATACAGAATGAAAACACTACCTCCTATTCTGTTGTAGTCAAATGGCTTCCTGGGACCATGTTGATATCTTTGATAAGGATGAAATCTATTTTGTTGCGGGAAATTACCCGCAGGACCAGGATGTCTTGGCTGCGTGGCATCAGATACACCGGGTGGTGGGGGCTGAACTACGGTCACAGATAATGGGGATTCTTCTTTAGGTGCTATCACAGTACGAGTTGATGATGACGGTACATCCTCATCATCCTGATCCTCTGTAAATGATTAATTAGTCATGTGAACAACAATGCAAGCCATTTTTATTATGTAACACACAGGGGTCACAGTGATTAAGTGGTTATGGTCTCTTAAGAAATAATTACTAGCCCCTTCCCACTATGAGTTTGAATATTTTACAAGTGAAGATGCTGTCCTGCTAGCTTACAAATGGTCACTAGTTCTACAGATGACTACATCTGTTGTAGCAGGAAATGTGGCCAAATGACCCTGGCTGTTGGTGCGACAACAAACCCCAGTGAAAAAAAAAGTTATATCTGTTCAAATATTTTACAACAAAGCACTGATTTTGTTCAGAGTCAGATTAGTATTTCTCCAAAATTCAAACATAACAGTTACTGTGTAATGAAAAATAATAAAATACTCAGAGAAACTTAGATCTTTGACTAAAAATTTTAGATAGATAATGCAATTAATAACATAAAATATTGGTTTTAATGTAATTAGAATTTGATACATATCTTAATAGCACAAGCATGCATTTTTATATGGATTTATAAATCCAACCAACAGCTGCTAAACTTGGTTGTATAACCTGAAAGCATGAATAAACACAAACCTTTAACTTCTTGTTTAACTGTTACAGTGACAAGGTCTCTATTTCCTAGCCTAGCTTTTACAGGTAATGGATTCACTGGCGGTGGTGGACGATCTTTCATGAATGGAGGGAGACCTTCAGGCCAATATGGTGGCTGGTCACGTCTATTAATACCAGGTGCCTCTGGGTTATATGGCTCTTGAGTGAAATCTGAATATAATATACATACCATAAATATTTCTTGAGTACAAATAAACATTCTGTAATATTCGGCTTAATAATTATGATATGGGATTGAATGCAGGACTCTCTCTTTTGGAGGACTGGGGCCGGGCCCTGGGAGGGGAGAATTTCGTGTCATTTTCAGTTCAAGGGGGAATTTCAAAAGCCTCATTAATATAACATAACCTGCTTAAAATGAGGTTGGGGAATGTGGCCGAAATTTGGCCCCTAATTCTGGAGATCGAGAGCCCTGGAATGGTACATTATCTTAGGCATTGCAGCTTTAAACAACTAATCATATATCAAGCAGTTAGTAATGAAAAATTTTTTCAAACACTTAGTATAACGAAAGTTTATCAATGTTTGCTTGATAAATAAGAATCACCATAACAATTTCATAAAATAAAATGCTGAGACTTACCAGGACGAACATGTATAGGTGGACCAGGCATTCTGTTTGAGAAGAAACCTGGTGGTGGTAATCCCATATGTAAGGGATGTCCTGGAGGAGGAGGAGGCGGACCTGGTGGGTGTGGCATACCTGCTATAGGTGGTCCTACAATCATACAATAATTGCTAAATTAAACATAACAATTTTCGATCTGAATGATGTATGTACAACTAAACCAAAGGCATATGTGTAGTAACAGCATAAACATAGTATTTTTTTAAAAGTGAATGTAAACAACTCTCAAAAGTGTATGAAAAACATCAAAAGCAGAATGTGTACACTAATGTACAAAATTACACCCTTCTATGGATGGATGAGAAAACCATGACAAATTTCAATAGTTGCCTCTCAATGATGCAATGACACAGAAAAAGATGACAGAAAAATTTAATCATGTTTTGTGTTTGAAGAACTGCACAGTCTAGTTAACATTGATCTAGTAAACATTGATCTAGTAAACACTGATAAAAAGATCACATTTCATACATACCTGGCGGATACTGAGGTACACTTTCTACAACAACTGGATCATTACCGTGATCATACATACATAAATCACCTCGGACACAAAATCCTTTCTCTGAAATTACAAGCACAAATATTTTCAATTCATATTTAGCAACCTGAACATCATCAGTCACTGAAATACAGGCTAACTTTTAACTGTTTGACCAAGTTCAAGATCTTTGTTATGATCTGTTTATCAGAATTAGACAGTTTAAATACCTTCAAAAAACCAAAACAATGCACTGTATATGAACTGGATAATTACAGTAAAATCTGAAATGGTGATCATCCCAATATTACAACCACCTTGTAATAATGATCACTTAGTTTTGGACTGACTTTCAATAACTTCCCTATAATTCAACTTGATAATGAGACCATCTCACTATTATGACCAATTTTTCTGGCCCTTAAAGTGGTCCTATTACCAAGGTTTTACTGAGTATAAATTTTGTTATTACTAATTGTCATAAAGTAAACAATTTCTTCGAAGCTTTGATACGTCAAGTTCAAATTTTTTCCAATGTCATATTCTAAACTAATTAGATCACACTAGTTAATTAACTGTAGGTAAAATATCTCAATATTTACCATCGTAATCTCTGCATCTGACTCTAGCAGCAGTAGGTCCCTCATTGTAACGACCTCCAGACACAACAGATATAGAACTGTGTGATGGTGTTGGATTAGTGCTATCAACCATACCATTTTCTTGTGTAGGTGTAGGGCCACGACTGTCAGGGCTATTTCTTCTCACTGGAGTATAATAAAAACAAGCACTGTGTTATAATTTACTTATGAATACAACTTAAAGAAAAAACAATACAATTTAACCTGCACAAAGTATAAGCAAAATATGAGAAGAAATCAAGTAAATTCTGAAGTGTTACTTGTTTAGAATCAACGAAAAAACTCAAAACATATAAGTACTTCAGAATTAGACCAGGAAGAAAAATTAGCTGAAAGCAGGAATGATAGTATATTAATAGAATAAACTGGTACCTTTTCTAACTGGTGATCCAGATCTTGACCTCCTTGGAGACAGAGCTTTTGGACTTCTAGAACCTAATGACCTTGACCGCTTACGTGGTGACCTTGACCTGAATCTTGGAGATATTGAACGTCTGTATGGTGATCTAGCCCTAGGTGACCTAGCTCTAACCTCACGTCTAGGTGATCTTGATCTGAATCGACCTCCAGGAGACCTTGACCTTATTCGTTCCCTAGATCTGCTTCTAGATAGAGATCGCCTTGGTGACCTTGACCGACTTCTGCTTCTTGTCCATGAACGCGACCTTGACCTTCCTCTACCTATCCCTCGAGGCACTGGACTTCTTGATCGTCTAATTGATCTTAATGGAGATCTCCTCCTAACCGGAGACCTTGACCTAAATCTTCTGTTTCTTGGACTTGGTGAACGTCGACGTGGATATCCTCTGTCATAGAAACGCCTATCATCCAATCGCCTTCTTCTGTCATCTCTGTGACCAAACATAAGAAGATATCAAACAACAGAAATCCAACTTAAGTATCTTGACATAAATGCAAGCTGATAAATAGCTCACTGTCAAGAACGGAATACCAATAATTTCCACCAATTATATCAAGATAAAACAACAGCTATCATACAGCAGAAAATATGTCCCCAGGGAGACATTCCAGCATGTTGCAAGTCTGAATATAATAAGGCATTCATTGCATGTCACATGACTGTAGCACTATTATTCAAAGCCCCCTTGTCTAAAATATATCATTATTATCAACACAATAATAACCAATTTAGACAGTAAATGGAATCCTGGAGCATCAAACTAATAGTTACTTGATCTTATAATGAGTGTGAAACAATTTAAAACCAAGAAATATTTCTGTGTCAATATGTTCTATAGCAACAATAGCTGCTTCAAGAGAAAACAAAAATTATACATATGTTAGTATTTGGCATCAACCATCTAACAACTTACTCTCTTGATCTTGTTCTAGGTGACAAACTCCTAGACCTTGACTTTGGTCTCTTGTCAACAATAGGGAATGCTTTCTGTAGAAGATCCTATAATAAGAAATTATGACAGACTTATTCAATAACAATTACAGACATCAATTATACAGAAAAGTTATATCTCTTCCATGGTATTAACTTGACATTGAGTTAAACGTGTACACTTTACAGAGCAATACAGTCACAATCAAAATAACCAATTAATAAAGAAATTAATTTTTAACAAATAAATGCTAGAAAAAATAGCCATGTTTTAAGGTATACAAGTTAAAACATTGAGGCAGGTAGCTCAACAAACTTTTCTAATATTTTTCTGAACACTTTCTATGAGAATACAAGGTATTGTTCAAATAGATATCAGCAAGTATTTTTGTACCTATGATTTTACCATACAAGCGTGAGTCGGGTATCAGGGCTCTTGACCTCCCGAATTTGGGGCTGAAATTCGGTCCCATTGCCCCACCTCTGGAATATACTTTTTCCCCTATGTTTGGTAAAAATTCCCCCACCAGAGAAAAAAAATTTAAGCAGGTTATGTTATATCAATTAGGCTTTTGAAATTCCCCTTGAACTGAACATGATGCGAAATCCCCCCTCCCAGGACCCCAGCCCCAGTCCCCCAAAAAAGAGAGAGCCCTGAGTACTGAAAACTGGACCATTTTTTTACTCGCGAAATGTAAACTGAGGCAAATTAGGAGAAAGCTCTTGCATTACAGCATTCGACAAGAATGTAGTTTTACTAACCTCTTCTTTTTTAATATCTATTTTAGAAGTAGATGACACAATCTGTTGATCACTAGATGTAGGTAAAGCATCATTCTCTTCAGGAACCTTCACATTTTCAACACTATCTACTACTGGTATCTCACTGGTAGCCACATCTTCTGTCTTTTTTATATAAGCTTTACTCTCTAATGCTTCAAACAATGTCTCCACAAATCCTTTAGTTTCTATAATATAAATTCCAAAACATGGAATAATGTGATAATTAATCTTGGGAAACAGATATCATTAGCTTCATGAAAAAGAATTACAAGGTTTGCATTAATAAAATTTTGAGACAATAAATATAAGCCAAGCAACAACAACTTTGATAGAGAGTGAAGCATCTTAAACTAATTTAAGCTCATAAGATATGAATTGTGGAGATATGTTTGCATTAAGCTAGTGTCTTTGTGTTTGATAACATAGTAATCTATCAAATGAAGGTGAATCATCATGGGGCCTCCATGCGGTCAGGTAGTTATGGTCTCTAACTAGTAACCACTAGCTCCTCATTGCTATGAGATCAAATCCCACCCAGGACCAAACTTTACATGTGAAGAAGCTGTCCAGCAAGCTTACAGGAGGTCGGTGGTTCTACCAAGGTGTAAGCCTGGGGGTCTTCCTCTAATGTTAAAGCTTGAAAGTTGCCAAATGTCCCATGCTGATGATGTGGCATTAAACACAAGTTAAAAAACTTGTCACTAAATCAAAACAAAGCTGGTCATAAGTGAAAATGAGACTGCAGCAAGTACTTACTTGACTGTAAGAAAACATCAAGTTGTTCTACACAACTATCCTTCAAATCTTGTAAACTTTTATTCTTTTTCACTAATGCTACAACATATTTAGCTAGAGTACTAGGATCTGCTTCACAACTGAAAACATAATAATATTACATCATTTCATTGGAGAGACAAAATAAGACCAGAAGTTTTCAACATACTGAAAATTTAATAGGCCAATGACACTAAATCTTACTACATGGCCAAACAATAAGGAAATAATACTATGGTAGCCACTAGAGCTTCATCTAAACTAATTAATAAATATCATCTGTCCATATAAGTTCAGCAAACATGTTTATTGTACATTTATGCCTCTTATCCATGCATTAGAGCTGTAAATGATCTTATCTGTAAGGAAGATGATAACAGAGTGAGTTTCAAGTGTATTGCATGTATACATCTGAAATCCTCATAGCATCTAACAATCCATTTAGTGAATTAACAACTTACATTGGAGCTAATGAGGATGTGAGCCAATCCTTCAACTGTTCATCATCATCAATCAACATTTTGTTTATTCAGTTAAATACTCAGTCTGAAATTATACATACACAATTGGTTATAAAACAACAGCTAATAAAAAACTGTACATATAAATATTATGTCCAATAGTAAATAAAGTTCATTATCCACAATTTTTGATTTTTGTTATATATGTTGAGCCCTTTATGTTGAAGGTAAAAATGTTCATCTGTTGGTGTCCATGATTTATTCATTAATAAAAGAATCATCCAGGGCTTTTTTTTCGCAAGTAGGGGAAGGGGCCTTTTTTTAATTTAGGGAAAAATAACATGGTATTTTGGCAAAAAGAGGAAGAATACTTGGATGTAAACTGAATTTTATGTAAAAACTGCATGATTTTTAAGATTTTTCCTGAGGGGAAGATGCCTATGAATAGCTCCTGCTGTAGAAGGAAAAAAATCTGCAATCACCATAAATAGTGTAAGCTGAGTTTTGAAAAGTACATTTTAATATTTTCAAAAAGGTAAGATTTAAATTTTTGAAAGCTTTTTGCATCTTTAGTACACTTTTTTTGCATCAGAAATATAACTGTTGTGTTATAAATGAATATATTGGCATCAAAATTTACTACTTGACTGAAGTGAGTTGTTTCGGGGTATCACATGCAAAGTTTTTTCATTTCTTATAGGCCATGTTCACAAGGATTTTTGCCTGATAAATATGTACCAGTAAATGGGCCCATCCATATTCCTAATCCCAAACAGTGACCAATTTTTCTATTTTTTTTTTAAATTTCAATACCGAAACAGTTCTTAAGTAAAGTGATATGGCTGATTTACTTTCCTTTACCACATGTTTGGTCAATAAATGTGATAAAGGAGCTTTCTAAACTATTGTCAACATTACAGCCTTAGAATAAAGCCTGAGCATTTTTCAAAATGCTGAACAAACATGTACTTAGCACATGAACACATTACATTTAGCAGCTGTTCTAATATTGTAACAACATCTTAATATTATATTTGTAACCGGGCCAACCCATGCTCACACATCGCAGTATTAGGGAATGCTGGAATAGATCTAGTTTCTACCAGAATCAGGCTGGAATTGACTCAGAATACAGGAATCAACTTATACAGTCTTCGCCTCAACCCACTTGCCCAAAGATATGAATATGATCTTGGATTTAGACAAGTTAAAATTCCAAGCAGCTTGTCCTATTAAGCCTATTGCGAAAGTAGATTTTGAGAATAAAGCAATTATAAGAGGCCACAGCTGTGGTCCAGTGATTAGTGCGCTGGACTTGTAATCCCGAGATCTGGGTTCGAATCCTGGTTCCAGCAGGTCATACCCATCTATGAAAATCTGACAAAAATGTCGATTTTCCTCCACATGTGGAGAAGTTGCCAGCTCCTTGTGGAAGGGTAAGTTAATACTAGTAAGTATACGGTCGAGGAAAAATAGTTAGATGGACCGGTAACCGTATATAACTGAAAAATTGTTGAAAAAAAACAGCAAAAAACCCCAGTGACAATGAGTCACATAAAAAAGCAGTAATAACTGCGCCAAATAGAATATCATTTCTGTTGTTATTTTGCTGTTAGATGGTGCTGTAATATGCATAATATCTGAATGTTCATTTTGTAATAGGAGGCAGAAAATAAAGTTCCCGATGTGGGGCTCGAACCCGCGACCTTCTGCTTGCAAGTCAGCTGCTCTACCAACTGAGCTCATCGGGCAGACAGGCATACAAACTGCTATAAACACATATATTATATATACAACACTGTTACATTCCTCCTTCCTTTAATCAATTATAAAGCGACAACCACAGGTTCTTTAAGCCAACACAGCCTTTGCTTCATCCTAGCTCTAGGATTCCAAGGCTAGCCACACATGGCACCAATGTAATAGGAGGCAGAAAATAAAGTTCCCGATGTGGGGCTCGAACCCATGACCTTCTGCTTGCAAGTCAGCTGCTCTACCAACTGAGCTAATCAGGCAGACAGGCATACAAACTACTATAAGCACATATATTATATATACAACACTGTTACAATTTTAACAAAGCCTAATATTTGCCAATCTGTTTAAAATTTGAGACTATTCAACGACATATTATCCTATACAAAGTAAAAAAACATTTCATTAACTCGTACAAATTTTGGCCACTTTTAAACAATTGAAGAAATGTTCAGACTAAATAGATATTGATTTTGGGGTTGAATGCCTTGTGCAGTTGTGGACAAATTTTCTAGCGGGTGGGGTACGATGAAGCATATGTTTGATATAATTCGATTCATAATTTGGCGCTAATAATAAGAAATCAACAATATCTAAATGTAACAAGACAGCATCCATTTTATATTTTACCGTATTGTAAGCAGTTAAACAATCACTCGATCATGTTCGATGTAAAACGTCGAAGTAGCTTCTTTTAGACGAATCTCACCGGTCACGTGATAAGTGCGTCGTGGTTAAAGTTTTTTTTCGAACGTACTCAGCGAACGATAACTCTGTCAATTTTGGGATGAGTTAAAAAAATTGTCGGTAAAAACTGTTGGTAAATTATTGACTGATCATGCCACCGAAATCTAAATCGCAAACTGGAGAATGGAACCAATGTTTAAGGTGCGGTGTCATCATCAGCAACAGAGATTTGTCTAAACACAAAGCAGAATGCCAGGCTGACGACGAAATTACACATGGCCACATAAAAAAGGATGTCTTTTTTGGAGTTGCCAGTGAATTACGTGATGGTGGGTTTGCTATGATAACTGTATTTCATTTACTGATTGTGTTTGATATGATAATTTCATTCTTTTGCGTTATAACCGTTTATGATTCAGTTATTATTACCATTGTAAGTTTATCCGAATACTGTGCTACTTCAAAGTACAGGAGTGTGAAAAAGACGGTCATCCGGATTAATGTAGGCCCGGTTTATTATGAAATTAACAGACTTACAGCATTTGAAACCTTAATTTTCATTTAAACTCCGAATTTGAACAATTTGTCGATACAATTAAAACTTCACTAATGTTCAAATTAAGAAAAATATTGAATGACTTCATGTATTGTTGTTCTCGGATAGCATTATTGACCATTGGACCCCTACCTAAAGGATGACAAACTAATTCTTATGTGCCTTTGAAAATATCTTAGCTAACATAAGATTCATAGAATAATATATCTTATAATCGTACATAATTCTGTGAGACGTAAAAATCTTAATGCTGATTTATTGTTTATTTCCAGGTGGAAAATTTACAGTACCTAAAAATCATAAAGACAAGCTTGTATATCTTCATCCGTCTGTTATGCAATTATGTGGATTCTCTATTGGTGGTCTTTGCATTTTTAATCATACACAAGTCTTTACATGCTGGCCTTGTATGGATATTGAACCTTCAGCAGTTGCCTTGTCTCCTAACTTCATGGTCATGCAACAAATAGAATCAAGCAGTTTGGTTCCTGTACAACCATTTATGGAGTCTGGTCTCTGTGCAAAGAAAATACATATCACACCATGGTAAACTTTTGATTTTTGATATGTTCTGTTCTAGCTGAATTTTATTGTAGAGGATGTATTTCAAACTTAATGATGGCAGTAAATGGTTCAGTATATACAGTGTTCCCTCCCTAAATGTCACCACTCAAGAATGGTTCCCTCTTTGAAACAGCATTTCATTTTCCTCCCCCCCACAATTTCAACATACATTTCTCTCTAAAGAATGACAACTCTTTAAATGACAAGGCCTGAAGTGTTAGTCAAATGTCTGTACTGGTACAAATTGTTGCTCAAGAGAGGGAACTGTGTAGTCCAAATCATTCGTCACAATTTAGTCATGAATCTTGATAATTTGATCATCACTAATTGAAAACCAAATGTACACAACCTGTTTGATTTTCAAGCGCAGACTACTTCATCAGATTTTCTTAAAATTAAGAACTGCAGAAAAAGCAAGGGTGATTTCCAGAATTTTCATTAGTTATTGTTCTAACTGATCATCATGGTTTGACAAAATGCCACTGTTGTTTGATAATTTTATTTTCTCTTTCAGTGACAAAAATCTGTACAATGTTAATGACAGTATGGTTGACTTCTTAAAAAGATCTGTTGGTAAGTTGTATTGATCCTATCTCTTGAGTCAGTCATTTGGTACAAATCTAGTCTAGAGCTGTTCTAGGCTTCAAAAATCTGTAGACCAGATCACTTTCCCTGATGGTATAATTAATATCTTCCTAGCGGTGTATCATGTACTTTGTAAGGCATGTCGCCTTACTGAACTATGTTTTATAAATCTTGGTTTTGAGAGAATGAAAACATTGCTATCCAGTAACTAAGTCGACTGGTTCCATTCTTCATTTGTGATGCAGCTATACTGTGTCTTATATATTATTTACATACATGAAACAAAATTACCTCTGCAGTTAACACCAATTTAGACAGTGTTGAGTGATTTGTACAGATTAACTTGTTTTAGTGCCACCTTTAATGCCCTTATCAATGCTATTATTTCTTTTTAGAGAATCAGTATGTGTGTGAAGGGAGTCGAATTTCAATGTGTTATTTTGGCCAGCAATACAGTTTTACAGTATCTGAAGTCATAGGACATTTGTTACAAGCTGTGGACTATAAACTCATTAATTCAACTGAAGATGACAGTGTTTGTCAGTCTTTGTCAAACTTAAATATAAGTGATATGAGTTCTAGCAGTAAGGATTTCAATTCCTCTTGTGAAAAGAACTTATCTACTGATGAACAAATAGTGAACCAGTCCA
This sequence comes from Lutraria rhynchaena, assembly GCA_008271625.1. Taxonomy (NCBI): domain Eukaryota; kingdom Metazoa; phylum Mollusca; class Bivalvia; order Venerida; family Mactridae; genus Lutraria; species Lutraria rhynchaena. Next base: position 4,265,938 of record VIBL01000014.1, on the reverse strand, counting down.
TTGAACATATAAGTAGTGATTGCCAGACTGGTTTACCAACTACACCAGTCAGGGAGACCAGAAATGATAGGGATTTACCTTCAAATAGTGGGACTCCAAGAACTCCCCAAACTGACTTGTCATCGAGCACTTTGGATTGTTTCTGTTCACCCTTGATTGAGAGAACTGCAAGAAATGAGAGTTGTTCAAAGTTCTATAAAATAACTGCAGATTCCAAGTTTATTCTGGTTAATTTAGATAGTGACATAAATAATAAGAAAGATTCAAAGCAGCCTGAGGTGTACTATACAGACATAGGTGGATTATCTCAACAGATAGATTTATTAAAAGAGATTATACACCTACCGGTTGAACAACCTCAGTTATTCAAGTCATACGGTAATAGTTATATTTTGTAATCAATTTTGTTATTTTTCTTAGTGCAGAACTATATTAGAATGTGCTGTCAGTCTCATAGAAAACCATTGACTTATGTTTGCTAAGATAGTTGCTTTAAACTTAAGAATCTGCCCCTTGTGTGTAAATAAACAAAATGTTTTATCCTATTGATTGTTTGGGGGTTCTATTATCTGCTGTTATGTCCAGTTTCAAAATATAATCATTTATGTATGCTTCTACTGTTTCAGGACTGTCCCCACCTCATGGTGTATTACTGTATGGTCCCAGTGGTTGTGGTAAATCTATGTTGATACAAGCTGTAGCATCAGAAATCAACATACATATAGTATCTGTGTCTGGGGCGGACATATGGAGCAAGTATGTACTCATAGCTTAGCTAAGCTAACAAAGGATGTAGATCATTGAGGCGCAATTGAAAAGATTTATGACACCAGAGTTAGTGATGATGCAAATTTGAAGCCTAAAATTTTAATCACAAAAACTGCCTTTCAGATGAAAATACGCGCCAGCTGAAAATTTTAATTGCCAATTTGCGAATTTGGTGAGCGTTAACGCAATTCAAAAGCCATATTAATGGTACACTCCAGTTGTATGTCTGAAGTTATTATACAGTTTACGCTCATTAGTATGGCATTGCTTTTATCAAGCTTTTGCTTAGCTTGATGAAACCTACAAGGTCTGATTTTTATTCCTATTTATTCAATGTAATTTTTTACATTCAACTTGACATATTTCAGTATGATATTTTCCTTAATTCAACACAAGTTCAATGATACCTTAATTTACATTCATATCTAATTATGACCAATTATCTCAACTTAAATTACTCAAGTGCCAGTTTGTCATGTGATTCTAATTTTTGCAATGCACAAACTGTCCTATTCATGATGTGTGGTGGGCAATTGATCTCTAATTGTTGACAATGTCTATAGCTCCTGTTTAAATACCAGTGAATATCAGGGAATAATATATAGAATATTCATTAAGTGTGGCAATAGTTTTACAAAATTACATGGTGAAATGACCTTTTTCCATGACATACTTGGAATTAATTAGTTTGCACAACATTCAGATAAGTTGACATGTATGGTAGTCCTAATGATGTGGAGATAACGAGTGTCTAGAGACATTTCTGTTAAATGTTACGTATCATGTGTTTTTACATTTCTCTCTTTATTGCAGATTTTATGGTGAGACTGAAACAAAAATAAGGAAGATATTTGAAGATGCAGAACAGAAGTATGTAAGATTTTATATCTTGTTTCATTTTTCCAAAATAAAACTTTCTTAGGATCTTGTAGCATTGTGCATGTTAAATTCATATCATGATGATTGCTTATGAAATATGTTCTTTATATTTTAACCAGTGCTGTTGGAGCAATATTGTCTGTTTTCAAAATCAATTTATATCAATGCATTCAGTGTAAGCATTATGAACTAAGGAAATGAGTTAACCCTTTGCCTCATAATACTGCATTTCCCTCCATCTGAAGCAGACGACTTTTGAAAACATTGTGGCAAAAGAAGCAATTGATTTCTTCTTTTGCCACAATGTTTTCCACTCTGTCAGAGAGAAATAACTATATAATTAATAAATTGATGTTTTTATATTTACTTTGAATTTGGAATAATCCAAAATAGGCCTATGAGACAAAGAGTTAAGTAGTTGTTATTAGAATTATTGATGATTATGACTCACTTGTACCTTGTTTTAAATCTAATTTTGGATGTTTTCCAGTTTTTGATGAAATGTCTCCCCTGGAATTTCATGGTCATTAATAATAATTGATCATTTGTGTGATATATAAAAATCAATTAATTGGGGTTACTGGGCAACCTTTAATGGACTTGTTGTGATAGCATAATTAATTGATGAAGATTTTGGATCTCTAATTGAGAGGGGTATTCACTACAGGGATATAGGTTCATCCTGGCTCATGTTATAAAATTCATCCACTATTGTGAATATTGTGCTAACTTTCAGTGCTCCAAGTCTTATTGTGATTGATAAGGCGGAGATATTGTGTCTTAGAAGAGATGCTAGCCATAGTGAGATGGAGAAACGAGTTGTGGCGAGTCTTCTTACACTAATGGATGGTATTAATAATGTATGATCATACTGTATCAAGTAATATCAGATTCCACTGACTGTCATCAAGTTAACAGTGCCCATTTAAGGGGAGGGCAGAGCTGGTGTGTGCCCCCTCTAAAATCTGGCAAGCATAAGTAAAAAATATCAGTTATGTGCAGATTGTGTCCATATTCTACATAATCATCTAGACTTTATGCCCCCCAACCAAACATCCTGTATTCACCCATGTATTTGATTCAGACATAGCACTTACTGTTAAACCTGCCAGTGACTTCTTTATAGAGATTGTGCCTCAAATGTAAGAAATTTGATTTTTGATCATTGATTTCAACATACTTGTAATTGGTTGAACTACTACAGTAAAACCTCAATGATGCAACCACCTTAGGGACCCCAAAAATCGGCCTTAATAATGAGGTGGTCTCATTTTCAAGTTGAGTTATAGGAGAATTTTTGAAAGCTGATCTGCTAATAAGCGGTTGTTATAACATGGTTATTTTTCCTATATGAGGTTTTTACTGTACATGTACTGGCTTGGCATTTTATGGACTTAGATTGGCTTGTAATAAATTAATTTGGCATTTGTTATTTTCCTATGTTGTGTTAATTGTTCATAACACAGTGTGTTATGCAGCTCTGGCTGCATTAATATACACTTGTTTGAATTAAAAAAGTGACCCATAAAAAAATTGCTTAACACTTAAGAAACCCTGTAGTACATTTGTCCAAAACAATGTGAAATATGTGTGTTTTGAAAGATTATGGTTATATATGTTACTACACTTTTGCAGACAGACAGTGATAAGTTTGTACTGGTACTAGCTACAAGTAGTAAGCCTGATCTGATAGATCCAGCACTGAGACGACCAGGAAGATTTGACCGAGAAATAGAGATTGGTGTACCCTCGGCATTAGACAGAAAACATGTAAGCATACAGTCTTCAGCTTGATCTTTTGAAGAATATCAATTTGAACATATTTTACAACATTTGACAATTATGATTTTAGTGTAATTATAATAAATTGAAGGTACCATGCATCCTCAGAAATGTTTCATTTTAAAAATTATGGAAAATCAAAAAACTATTCTCGAGTAAGAAAGAATATTGAATACTGTTCAGTGACAAACCTAGATCAAAACAACTCATGATTTATTTGCAAATTTGCATTCTTCACATAGAGATAGCTATAAAATTATCCTCTATGCAGAATCGAGAGATTGGTGTTGCAGGTTGATTAAAATATGATAATAAGTTGCTATCCATTGACATCCATGGCTGGGAGAGCATTTTATTAAGATCTACAAGTTTGATATGAGTATAAGTACAAAAATCTGTTGTTTTCCCTTACAGATATTATCATGTATGTTATCTAAGTTAACTCATGAACTGAATGATACAGAAGTTCAGGAGATAGCTGACTGTACTCATGGTTATGTAGGTGCAGATTTATTAGCGCTGTGTAAGGAAGGTATGTATACAATGATGTCTTAATGTTTTTCATTCAAGGAAAGGTTCAACAGTTATTTAATGTTGATCATGTGTCTGATATCTTTTGCATTTTCTCTGTTTGATTAGCACATTCATAGATAAAATAATAAATAATTTATAAAATAGGTTTTCAGACTCAGGCTTAAGAAGATACAGACTTTTATGCTTACAAAATTCATTTTTTGTAATGCCACTCTTGGACTGGCATTTTGACTCCTGAAATTAGTAAAATAAAGATTCTGACTCTTAAGAATTAGTACCTAAGGGTAAAATTTACCATCACATTAGTTGGAAATTTTGTTGACTCTTCAAATTTTCATCAACCAATGATCATTCTGACCTTCAGCTTTTTATATCTAGTGAGCACCCAAAAACAAATACATGTACAATGTAAAAATATAATGTTAATCAAATTTTGACCCGGACCAAACTGCTACATTTTCCTATGTGAGGCTTTAGTTTAGATTGAGAGTTGTAGATTTTATGTTTGTTTTCTTTTTTCAGCCAGTTTATGCAGTATGAAACACAATATGGACAATAAGGATCATCTGTGTTTGTCGTACAATGATTTCAAGCACAGTATGGAAGTTGTTCAGCCCAGTGCAATGAGAGAAGTCCAGCTTGAAGTACCAAAGGTTTGTGGAGAATTCTTACCATTTTTGTTTTGATAAAATTTACGGATTTCATTGTCAACATTTATGGTACCATCTACAACAAACTGCTGTAACTGGATTCAACCTGTTATACATTTATTTATAGTACATCACATCTACTTACTGATGTTTGATTAGGATTCAGTATGTTACAATTCCTTTTTTTCAAACCAGAAAGTAAATTACTTAGAAAATCTGTTAAAAAATGTAGTTTTTTTTGCTATGTTTATTTGTTGTTGGAAGATAAAGAAATGGATTTCTGTGAATTTAAAAAAAACTTGAAATCCAATCAGTTGACATTGCTGACCTGTGTATGTTTAATAGATTTCTACCTAGCAGTGATAAATTTTGTTTAAATATATTTCCATAACAGGTTTTATGGAGTGACATTGGTGGCCAGGAACAAATAAAACTCAAATTAAAACAGGCAGTTGAGTGGCCATTGAAGCACCCTGAGGCATTCATAAGGATGGGTATATCTCAACCTAGAGGTATATTAATGTATGGTCCACCTGGATGTTCTAAAACTATGATTGCCAAAGCTCTTGCTACGGAAAGTGGGCTCAATTTCCTTGCTGTAAAGGTAATATAACTGAATTCTATTTTGAGTGTCATAAGTACAATATATTCAATCAAACTCTGACTACTATTTGGATAATGTATTGCTGAAGTAACAGGAGAGCACAAATCAAATCAGCTGTAACAATTCCATTTCAAGACAATTTTCATGAAAAAACACTCATTAATTTATGGAAGGATTGTATGTTTAACATCAGAAATATCTATAGTAAAATTCACCTCTGTACAAGAGCAATGTTTTAGATAAAGTAGCTGCTCCATCTAACAAGTTATCCATAAACAATCAAATGTGAAGGGTAAAGTTTTTACGCCTCTGATAATTGAACTTTGTGGGTATACAGAAGTCATTTTACAGTCAGTTGGTTGGATTGCTAGTCAGCCTTGTGGAGTGAGCTACTTTCTCAGAATTATATTGATTCTAATTGAAATACATACATATAATCATTTTTTACAATTTAACCCAAGGCAGCACAATGCACACAACACATTCCAGTTGGCAAACCTGGAAAATGTAGTATGATATAGAATTGAATATGACCATACTAAACTGGAGTATTGTGATTGATAGACAGGTACATTGTATAATATTCTATATTAAGTGTTTATTTGTACATCCAGGGACCTGAACTGTTCAGTAAATGGGTGGGTGAATCAGAAAGAGCTGTAAGAGAAGTGTTCAGGAAGGCACGGTCAGCTTCTCCATCTATCATATTCTTTGATGAAATCGATGCTTTAGCTGTGGAAAGAGGAAGGTTAGTGACTAAGTAGCTTGTTATATTCCCTTCTGTAAATGTTGTTGTTGTGAATAGGTATCCTTAGTCAGTATGTTGGTGGACCACTTGGTTAATAGGGGCTGAACATGTAATTATACAGCACTCAAACTGACATGTAGTCAGAGGATGGTATTTTTTGTCTTTGCCTCTTTTTAGCATTTTTGTGGTCATAGATATATCTTGATATTGCATTTAGTCTTAGGCAGGGTGAAAACCTTAGACTTAATGTTGTTAATACGATTTAATTAAAATGGTGAGATAAATGTCAGTATTTACATGTACCAGTATGTGACTTTAGTCTCTTGTAATCATGGCAGCATCAATTGTAAAAAGTTGGAATATAACAGTTTTATCAATTCTTGTAAATTAAAATAATTTTACTTGTTGATTATTTTGTATGACTGGTTAAAACCTCTGTGAATTTCTGTCTGCTAGTTACCGGGTATCTGTACAATTATTTCATCATTAAAACTAAATAAGAAATTAAAACATTTTATGAATTTGTTCCTTTGTGAATGAAATAAAACAAACCCCACATATACTGAACCAACAAAGAAACACCCTGTTTTAAAATTCATGTTATTTGTCCAGTTTTTCACAATATTAATCATGCCAATTGACATTTTTAAGAAATGCTGAAACAAAATAATTTATCTTTGAATTCTTTTCATTGTGCTTTTTTTATTATGAATATTTTAATTATGAATATTTTAATTATGAATGTTTTAATTATGAATGTTTTAATTATAAATATTTTGATTATGAATATTTTAATTATGAATGTTTTCCTAAGATAATTTTTGATCAATTTTTGTTACAAAAAAACAAAAAACATATGGTTCAATTATTTTGCTATTAAAAACAAAACAGTGTTAAATTTCTTTAGTAGTTCAGGGTAGTTATGTATTATTCTACATGATTACTTAACTTTCAGCTCATCTGGAAGTAGTAATGTTGCTGATCGTGTTTTAGCACAACTTCTTACAGAGATGGATGGTGTAGAAGGACTAAATAACGTTACCATAGTAGCAGCAACAAATAGACCAGATATGATAGATAAAGTATGAGTAGTTATATATGTTCTTGTACTAATATTACAAAAATCAGGGGCCCATTTCATTTACATATCTTTGCCAATACATAAGGTTACAGGAGACAGCAGCTATTTACTTTAAATATCTTGCTACCCCTTATTTGTAAGTTAGAAGTGTTTTGTTTCTAATGTTTTCATGTATCCTATCATTTACCCACTGATTTCTGATTACTTCTCATACCAGTCGGTGCAGTTTCTGAGGACTCTCAGGGAGTTTCAATTCATTCAGCTTTTCTACCAGTACATGAAATTGTCTCAAAAAATTGTTAATTAATAGAAATGACTTAGAGGTTCAATTTAGTGATTTTTTCTATCATTATATTATTGTGTTGGAGTCACATGAATCCTCATACTGTGTGCTATAATGGACAAGTTAATAATACAAGTCACTTACCATGTATTGTTATGTTTTAGGCATTGTTGAGACCTGGAAGATTTGATAGAGTACTTTATGTGCCTTTACCAGACATGGTAACTCGTGCACAAATATTTAATATTCATCTGGCCAAAGTTCCAACAGAAACTGAAATTACAGCTGATTGGCTGGCAGGTTTGACTCACAATTACTCTGGCGCTGAGGTAAAGTGTTTACTTCTTTATTGGAGCTGTCCAATGATATTTTTAACTGATTAGATATTAATGCTAGAAAATTAATTTACCTTGTTTTTTTATAGTGTATTGTTATGACGCTAAGCTCTTACACTTAGACTAGGTAACCTTATGAAATGGTAAGAATTGTTGCTTGCACAGGTGGAATTTAGTTAAAATACAAAGTTTTTGTGGAAAAATAAGAATCAAACACTTTATCTGGTTTATCTACGTTGCTATGTTACCTTCTCTGCTTATTTTTATTAAATATGTAAATACATGTAGGTATGTTGTGTTTGACTTTGTTGGTCTACTGGTGTGTTGGATTTGAGGTTGAGCCTTATGTGATATGTTTCAGATATCAGCTGTGTGTCATGAGGCTGCAATGTGTGCCCTTCAAGAGGATATTAAAAGTGAGATTGTTAAGAAATCTCATTTTGAGCTGGCTCTCAAAATTGTTACTCCACGAATCAATGAAGATTTGATAACATTTTATCAGAATTATGCAGCAAAAAGTGGTCTTAATTCTGTGTAATTTACTGAAATAAATTTTTTAAGTCACATAGTGTTACTTGTAATATTATTATTTTTTATTTTTCTGTCATTCCTACTGTGATAGATTAATGGTCTTATGGCGTATATTGATCAATTCCAATCCCTTATTAATTATGTGAAGCACATGCTTTTTGACAATGAATGTTTATCAGGATATGTTATTTATGTGATTATAGATATATAGGCTTTGTTGGTGGCCAGATGTAGGATATACTTAGATTCTGACTAGGTATGTCACCTTTTGTTGATTTCCTTGGCTGTCATACCATACATGGTCAACAACAAAACCATGAAATAATATCAGCTTGTTGGCTAATGCCTGAATACTGTCTTCAACCAATTGGATATTATCATTCATTCAAGGCATAGTTTACTTAGTGGAATTTTGAGCAGCAAATTGTATTAATTTATTAAATCAGTTTCTTCACCACATAAACGTTTTGGTTACATCTTTCTATTCTCAAAACCTATAACAGGGGAAGTAATTGTGATAGAAACAAACTGGTTGACTCTGGTTTTACTGTAGCATGGAACAGGGACCAGTTTGGGAAACACTTAGTAAACTGGTTCCTGTTGACTGTACTGAGGTCTTTGGTGCTTTTTTTCATGTATTGGGAACCAGTTTGTAAACTGGTTCTTGTTGACTCTGTCTGTACCTTTGATGTGCTGCAATATAACATGGGAACCAGTCATACAATAATGGAAAACTGGTCCCCATTCCAGTGCACCAAACAGAGTCAACGGGAACCAGTTCACAATACGTGTTGCTACCAAAGGAAGTAACTTAAAAAGCATGATATGGGTATAAACTATGTTTACATATGTTGTCAGATGATCAATCAAATAACTGGAAACTAATAGATGATAATATAAATTCTTACTCCAGGTAAACATGTGATATGATATTTCAATTGTGAAACATGAAACGCATACATATTGAAACAGTACTGAATATGAAACACCTGATAGTTTGATAAATGAGGTAAAACAATCGCCAAAAACACATGGCTGTGTATTAACTACCTGTCATAAATTGAAATTTTATGAACAGATGTTAGCTTTAAATTGTTTGCTTAAAAGTCATTTGCGAATTAATTTAGGGTAAGTTGTAGGAGGGTCTTCTTGATTGACCCTGGTTATACGAATTGGTAAACACGTGCAGTTCTTGTCATTTAATTCTGTTTCATTTAAATAACACCTCTTATCAATTTAATTTGAATAAACAACTGTGAAATCTATCATTATAACTCTCAAGAAACTGATTAATATTTTTTTCACAAGTCCATTACGTTGCAGAGTCCTTTCACTCACCAACAATAATATGTAACAGTGTTGTATATATAATATATGTGTTTGTAGTAGTTTGTATGCCTGTCAGTCCGATTAGCTCGGTTGGTAGAGCAGCTGACTTGCAAGCAGAAGGCCGCGGGATCGAGCCCCGCATCGGGAACTTTATGTTCTGCCTCTTATTACAAATAAATCAATTAGCAATCCATCTGACACCAATCAAGCAAGCCCAACTGGGTCAGCTTTACTGTCAAAACGCAGCACTTGACAAGGTGCATCCTCAATTCCTAATACACAGGAAAATTATGACAGCTTAAAAAATTATTGTCCGGTTTAGTGTGGTTGAATTGTGTTTTCCAACAACAAATTTACTGAAAATTTCGTCCGGTTTCCGGAATAGCGAGTGTCCGGTTTAGTGAGTTTCTTTTATCATTAAATATATAGTGGGAAAATATGGGACTTTGACAATTGTCCGGTATTGTGAGGATTCCGGTTTAGCGAGTGTCCGGTTTAGAGAGGTTCCATTGTATTTTTTCAATGTTAATTTCCTGTGTTAGTTTCGACCCACCCTCATGTAATTTTACAAATATAAAATTATATAAGATAAATCGTTATTTGGACCGAACGTTTGGTCCAATTTCAAACCATGAGTAGGTTGTGCTGGTTCATTCTTAACATCAACTCACTGAGGTATTTCTTTTGTAAAAAAGAGGTTTTATTTCATTACAACATACATTTAAACATAACTCTGCATGATTCAAAGTAGGGCACCATATCTCCTCTCTTTATCTCATAAATGTCATTTAATGAAATGTCAAATGGATAAACATTTTGTTCATGAAACAGCCGACGAGTTATTATACCTAGGGCAGATTGGTCAAATCTGTGACATCGCCCATCATATTCTAAGTCCATATGACATATAATTTTCTTTAGACTTCCAGGAGGGGCTATGCAATCTCGGTTCAATGCGCACGTGACCCAGGCTTTGACCACTGCGCGAGTTATGGCGTCATAGTGAAACATAACAGTTGTAGCCCACGTTTCACCAAAGGGTTTGAATTTACAACGATCTTCTCCTAGAAACTCGAAAGTTCTCTTATCGGTTTGTTTCGTTAAGCTGAGTTCATCTTTGTCAGAGGTTGTGACCGTGTATAACATGCTGAATTCTTTAGCGTACGATATGGCAGAATCTATATCACTTGTCGTGAATCTAACAGAACTATCCATCCACCATACGAATCCGTACTCCATCAACACTTGCTGAAAATAAGATGCACTTGCATTATACAGCATGGTTTATATTATAAATGCATGAATTAACTATAATTTATACAATACACCTCTAGACATACATAATTATGTATGAATTGTGTCTGGGGTAAAATGTTCACTTATTTTATTTTCTAGACTGATCATAAAAATCACGAAAAAGCTCAAAACTATGTGACCATAACACGACTTTCTCTGTGTATGAACTGAACTACCACGTGTTATTGTACTTGGCACCACTGTACGCAAATAAACTAGAATATTGATAAGATATCAGCTGTCGCACAAACCGTGCAACTTGAAATCTTTGACATAGGGAAACGTTGTGTTTCCTCAAGGTTTCAAAGTTTATTCGAAATAATTTTTTAATAATTATGTCCTAATTATACATAATATTTGCTATGATCAAAAATGATCTTTGTTCAAACAAGACGAAAATAGAAATATTTAAGCATAGTTCAAGATAGAGAGAGGACAACAAATTTGACATATTGTAATTGTTCTTAAAAAAAACTTTTTATCTTAAGTACAAAACTACGTTTACAAAGCTAAGGACGAAGACAATATGAATATGAACTGTCTCATTGACTATTAAAGTACTTATAAACTTGAAAGGCTGTAGATGTAGATGTGCTAGTCCAAAAGGAAGATATGTTCACATTTGTATTTACCTGAACAATGATTGGTTTGAAGGCGTATGTTTTTAAAGTTTTCACATGCGGTGGGAACTGTTCGAACGGGAATCGTCGAATCTCACATTTGCACTTTTTCGCCACCTGAAGTAATTCGATAGATGGAATGAGTACACGTAATTACATGATTTGGTCATGGGAATACGTCACTGGCCATGAAACATGCAGGAATTATATAAACTCACCATTTTTAACTGTCGTTTGGTCATTCCAAGATCATATACAATAATGTATACGTTTTTATGATACTTCTTGTTCGCCCAAAATCGTTGATGTAGATGATAAAATAGTCCCTGTGCTTGGGGATAATACTTCTTATCAAACGCAGTTACAAAAACTGGGAATTCCTTCATTCGGAATGGTTCTGTCATGTTGGCACCTATTTTCCATAAATAATTGTCAGCAATTCCCCTGGGATAGTTCTGTATTATTTTAAGATTGTCTTCAATTGTTCTGTTAAATGTCTCCCGACACATGAATGAATCATCTACAAACAAAATACGTGACACGTAGGATTTACAACAGAAAATTAAAAATAAGGCCATACTTAAAATAATTATTGGTTTGCATTTACGCGACCACCCCATTCAAAAATCTTCACAACCCCAAAAATGTTTTGCGATTTTGACAAAATTTTGTTTTTGCTCTGTAATACGGCTTTTCGTTTTCAGCGCAAGCATAATTTTAACCAAAGAATGCTTCCCTACCTACCCAGTGTTTAAAGTTTTGGTCGCGTAACCGCGAACCAATGCCGGTATTTTTAAGAGATGGCTTATTTTTTTTGATTCAGCATAAACAACAATTTGAAAACATAGTAGTGTGTTAGTGTACATTGTACGTAACAGGAGATGAATCGGTTTTTAATGAGTGTTCGTCAATGAGGCGGGTAAATTAATGTAGTAAGTAAAAGTTCAAATTACATATGTATGTGCAAAGTATAATAAAACTGATTAGAAGAAGAAATGATCATTGCATGACGAATGAATGAATTGATATGTCATTATCATTTGCACTGTTCTTAATCTAATCATACAGTGTATCATAATATATACGGTTTGTGATATTATATGTACTTACGTTTTGAGTCGTCTGAAGGTACAAATGCTGGCTTAACAAATTCTTCTCTAGGAATATCTAAAACCGTACGTACAGGTTATTAGTATTAATGTTTATTTTTTGCATTATTTGTATTTATTAGTGCAAAATGCATCCATGTAATAAAACATGGATTAGTGTATGAGTATTAATTCTAAGTCGAATTTATAAACGTTTACATCATATAACAACTCGATTCTTTGTGAATTAAGTGAATTAGCTCATGTATTTCACAATACTTACAAGCGGTCAACACAAAAATACGATGTTTTAAAAGTAAATATTGGATTGAATATATTAAAACTCCACCTGTTAAATAAATAATGTATTTAATGATCGTCTTTCAGTGTTATAAAATACAAGATGGACGATTGAAAATTCGTCTGTTTTGGTGAACATAAGCAATTATTTTAATGTACACGTATACGTGTTAAATACAAAATGTACCTATTAAATTGTCAATACCCTGTACATATAGGTCTCGTGTTAAAGGGGACGTTTTTTTAAATTTACGTAAGACAAACTTGAACGTAATTTTGGCAAAAAAAACCCTCACCTTTGAGTGACGTCGAGTACAAAGCCAACAACAGAAGGATAAAGACGATATTTGTTGCAGCTATCTTGAAAAACAATTTCTTCCCTGGAATATACGCTAAACTTGTGTAAACTACTGTCAGAGGACCGCAAGTATAAATATAATAATGTTTGCATATCATTAAGTGGAAAAGAATCATGTCAGGGTTACTTTACCAACAATGTATTATGGTTAGTCGAAATTTTCCATTTTTAAAATGTTTTGTGAGAATACGAGGAACGATTCATCCACAAACATTTTCGTACTTTGGATTTAGCCATTAGTCAGCGCTAAAAGTAGGGCAGATCAGGTAACCGTAAACACGACTAATCTTTTTTCTGGCCGGAGTCCGGGTACGGAGGTTTGACTTTTTTATATATTTATCGATATTTTTACTAGTCGTATCAATTGAAAGTTTCGTACATTTTCGCTTTAATCAAGAACAGAAAATCAGCGCTAACACATCAACACATCATCCAAATACTACACTGCAACCGATGGAGACACTGTTAAAATATTGCCAACAACAAGGCGAGAAAATCAAAACTTTTATAGCCCTAAAAACTTAGTATGCTTTGAAAATGTAAATGTTTATTACGTTAATCAATATGAAATAAATATTATACCGCTAACCCGGTGCTTGGTGCGACTATTATACCGCTAACCCGGTGCTTGGTACGAATATTATACCGCTTACCCGGTGCTTGGTACGAATATTATACCGCTTACCCGGTGCTTGGTACGAATATTATACCGCTAACCCGTTGCTTGGTACGAATATTATGTCGCTTACCCGGTGCTTGGTACGAATATTATACCGCTTACCAGGTGCTTGGTGCGACCATTCGATTCTGTTCTACGTGCAGTTAAGTACTTTGTATCAAGCAATATCACACGAACATCCAGACAGACCATTAGGCAAATATTATTTATAGTCATTATCTTACCATTCATTTTCGCATTTTTCCTTGAATTCATAGCTCAGTCTTGTACTTCAGTTTAATATGCTTTAAAAATCCACAATAATTAATTACTTTACACAATTATTTTATCTGATTTATAAAAAAATGTTTTTGTGACATGTAACGGTTAATTCGTCAACAATTTTCACCACTACCCGGAAATATGATAACTACACATCTATAGCTCCAGGGAACTTTGTGTATTGACGTACTTGCTCAGTGTACCCGACATTTTTTACTCCCGGCACAGAGCTAACTATATGTATTTAAAATTCGTTAACATTTTGATATTGAAAGTTCATTTTCACCTCCTAAATTATTTTGAAATATTTTGACTATTAACCAAAAGTTGTTCATGCTAAAGTTTGAATACCCCGGTCAGTTACTTGTTTATGCATGTACATATCCTGAGAAAAATGATAAAAGTCAAGTATGCTCTATCAAAATCATTTATCGTGTATCGCTTTTTTCCATCCGATGTTTTAATCAAATTTGTAAAATCAATAGAATCCTATAAGATAATTTGCTGTGATAGTGCAGTCATAATTTCCTTCTATTTGATATTCTATCACAGTTTATACTCGTTATGTTAACAGGTAGTACAGTGAAGGTCTGTGATGGTAAAATTGAAATAAACACTATTCAAAACACTCAGATTTAACTAAAAAATTAACCTAAATGAAAAAATGTCGTAGAATGCGACCCCATTCAACTGATTATATATATTTTACAGTATAATATACACATTGAATTTTGGGTCACAGTTCAACCTCTCCAAAGAATCACCATTTGGGAGAAGCAAAATTATGTTGTTGTTGTTGAGAGGTTGTTACTCTAGAGAGGTTTAAGTGATAGTGACATCGCACCGTGGGAAAAATCATGCTGTTGTTGAAGGGAGGTTGTTGCTCAAGAGGGGGGCGCTCTGGAGAGGTTGTATATTTATTCTGTCTGTGGATATATTGTGTAGTTACACTACTACATGTATTGGCAATTTACTGGTCATAGAATTCTCACATAATATCAATCACGAAGTTGTATAAATTACAATTATCTTTACTATGTTTCATGGTATCATAAATTCTACTATCTTGTGATCGATATTGTAAACATTATAAGATATAATTAATTCATTCACCAGTATGACCATAAAATATCACGAACTTCTTTAATCATGTAATAATGATTCTATAAATGCAGCCATGTGTTACCTTTTGTTTCGATATTGCACCGTTTGTGATTTCTAGCGATTGTGTAAAACCGCAAAATGACATGTAATAACTTATTGTATAAATGTTTCTCATTTTATTTTGATAACGTAGCTTTACCGATACAGAAATATACATTTCAACATATCAGATGATTTCACAACACACCACTGGTATTTCACACCAGGGTCATTTGGGAATTCTTCCAGCTTTAGCGGTGGGGAAGACCCAAGCGTACACCTGGATAGAACCACCGACCTTCCTCAAGAAGTTTTCATAGCTTCTTCACATGTGATTTTTTCTGGTCCTGGATTGGATTCGAACTCTCAGCGGTGAGGGAGATAGTGATTTCTAGTCAGAGACCATTAGGCCAATATTTTTACGAGCCAAGGGGCGTAACTCGTCAGTGTACCGTAAATCAAAATGGGACATTCACTTAAGGACTATAGATACGACCTGATATCTTGAACAAAATCATAACCACTATCACTCACGTGACTGTTATTTTCATGTTTGATAGATTATTTCTCAAGAAATGCCTCAAAATATCAATTAAATATTTTAATGGATGGCTAGAATGTATTATAAATGTGATAAGTCACGGATATAATCCAAATCAATGTCCGTATTCCGAAAATGAATTATTTTCCACACGTTTGAAACACGTGTCTTGAGTTGAGCAGAAAAGTGAGAGGTGCTTTCCGGTTGGTCAACGTATTTAGCGAGTAAAAATTTCAAATTATAATAATTCGGCACTTATAGAACGGAGATCCTACATGAATCTAGAAACGGGTTAAATTTGACTTTCCCACCACAGAGCAAGCTTTAAGTTCTGGTGTCAAAACAGTATATGGCCTGGATCCCGGTGTTTATTCAATAATTCTGTCCATCGGTCAGGGGCAGGTAATCCAGACTATAAACACTATCCCTTGATTGTTATTAGGACGTTCAAGAACAATTTTCCAGTCATACATTTTGTCGTAGTGGAACATTCATCCGGTAAAACACATGGTCGCTTCAATAATTAAGATGAAACGAATTTAATCCTCTTAATGATTTAATTGAATTGTTTTTATTAGATGCATAAGCAGTATTATATTTATATTTGATAAATGAAGAATAAAACGATTTAATAAGTAATAAGTGTTTTGTTCACTATATAAAACATAAACCAAAACTTAAACAAAGCATGTTCTTAAACACAGTTATGGTGAACGCATTTTGAACAAATAGTACCTTCTATGTGAAATCTTGTAGTAAAGCTGTGTGCACGTACTAATCCATTTCGTAGCGTAAAAGTACTCATATAAGTCAAAATATCTGGTTTTCTGTTATCGTCCCTTTAAAAAATGACCTGGTCCAATACTATGACACTTTCAAGGTCCAAAGTACTTATTTCAAAACTCATTTCTCCAAACATACATGTATGTCCTTTCAGTACCTTCAGCTTAAAACATATGACATTTTCTGTATCAAAACTAAACACATTTCAAAGTCCAAACTATTTACACGTACGAGAGGTGTTCAATTTATTATGAAAGACAAGAATAAAAAAACATACATCTTTCAGCTTAGAAAACCTCTTGCAAAGCGATCAATTCATGCAAAGTAGTGTATCCAATACACACTAAACACATTTGAACTCACAATTCTAAATGATTAGACCAACAGTAAGTGATTTTGATTGAGGACATTGTTTTGGGGCTGTTGAAGCAAGAAAGTCTAACAGAAACATTGTGAAACAAGTAAAAACAGACAGGACATAATGTTTCTCTTGCTACTGCGCATCGCATTCAGCATGATAAATGTGGACTTCGTAATAACGTACGCAAAAAAGATGATGCTGACGGAAAATCCGTAATATGATTAAATTGGTAAATCCGCCTACACAAAGAGAAATGGCAGCTAAGTTAGGAGTGTCTCTAGGCACTGTTTACAGAATTATTCTAAATTCTAAAAGCCAAACTCGGGGAAAAATGCCGTGTTCATAGGCTTAGTGAGGCCCCGATTTTGAAACGATATGCTCGATCATGGTGTTTATTTCTCTATCTTAACTGTGGAAAATGGAAAAACGTAGTCACCACTGACAAGGCTATGTTCTATATGGGCGATAATTATGGTCAACGTTGTGTTTGCTATATTCATTCTAATGAGACAGACGTAAACAAACTGAAATTCGCAAAACGAGATGCATTTTACCTGGTTTATAGTTTGGGCCGGTGTTAGTTTCCGTGGTAAGACATCTTTGATTTTTATCAATAACGGGGTGAAAGTTAATACAAAGTATTACATAGACAAGGTTTCTGAAAAAAGATGATTTTATTTTTTTACTGGAAGAGAAAATGATGTAGTGTTCCATCAAGACTCGACTTCTAGTCACACTGCCAAGAGGACCATCGATTTTCTGAAGAAACACAAAGTCAGTTATATAACTCCTGCAGAATGGATGCCAAAAAGCGTAGATGCAGCTCCCATGGACTTTGGTATTCGGGGCATTTTGGAACGTAGGATACAAAAATGCATGATTTTATCATGACTGGTCTTCAAAAGGCTATTAATGATGAATGGAACACATTAACTTGACCAGTCCTGCATAAACCAGACTTTAGAAAGTTAGCCTAAAGGTGCAGAATGATTTACTATTGCCATGGATAACAGATAGAAAATCTGTTGCAATAAAACGTATGCGGGTAAGTAATTAAGATGTGTTTAAAACTGTTTCACAATAAATTGAACACCTCTTGTACATGTATATGCCTAACCATATTCCAAAATAACAGGTTATCTTCTCCAGTTCTATAAAACAAATGTCCGACCCCTACCGTGACATGTCTTACCCTCGATTTAATAGATTCCATCGAATGACATGGAAGAATTTTGAGCATGCATTACGAACTATCATACAGGATCCAATCATTGCAGGGAAAGTGTGCCATCGAGTGTGCCACTTGTCAAACAAATACTGTCAAACATGTGTTTGTGGCTATCTCCGAATAAAGACTACCATGTGAATAAAGGCCATTCTTTGAAAACCCGTCACTGAATATTTAAAACAAACTGACCTTTCGAATAAAAGGCATCTATCAATGAAAGCCACATTTTGCATTTCCTAAGGGTGGCCTTTGTTCACAGGTTTGACTGTAAAAAAGTACTTAAAGTACGGACCATTCATGGAGAAGTATAACCATTAAACCAATAGTAAAAATGAACACAGATAAAAGGACGGACATGTATGTTACAAAGTAATATGCACTGTATAGCACGTATCTTAGTGAAGTTTTTTAAATGAGAGACAGAGACGAAAGCAAGAAATCAAACAAAACAAAATAGAACAAGAGACTACTAAAGCTTTATATAACGTACTGGAGTTAAACGAAATTAGTTCTTTAACTGTGTTCAGTCTTATCACCCAGTTATCGATAACATTTTTTTAAAATAACACTAAAATACAAGTACATGTATTGCATTTCTAAGTTAATATCAACCTTTAAACAAGCCTTAACAATCTATGTATTTGTCATTAGTAGAGATGGCTACTTTTCGGTTTCTGATAAGTTCTTGTACATGTAAGCCCATACGTAATAATGCCTCTGACGGGAAATCGAAAGAATTACTTCTGAACGAAAGAGCCATTCGACAGACTTATCTTAACTTTTATATTACTGTTTTTTTTGTTTGTAGAGAAAATGCTGATCTCTATTAATTGTTCTTAGCTCAGACTGCTGTTTGTTTGTAGTAAATGGCTGAACTACGGATACATCAGTGAATTTTAAAGTTTAAAATGTGCTCAGCAAAGGTATATCTCTGAAACAAAACACTGGAGTATGGCGCCTTATCCGTAAACCCCTCTGACTTCACATAAAACTTGACTTTTGAAATATAATTGACGCAAAATTTACAACACATGATCAGCAGTCCATATATGTTACAGTAATAAACATATGTATATTACAGTGAAGCACGGTTATAGTGAATTCGGATATGGAGAAGAATCATAAATCAAGAACCGAATTATCACTCCTCCCCGACAAGACAATGCCTTTCTGGATTTCAATGCCATGAAAATTTAATATAATAAACTAAATATTCGAGTCCGCAGGAATTCATTACAACCGTGTTATGCTGTGTTTGTCACTGAAGATATTCTACCATAGATATAGACAACATGATTATAATACACAACATTATATGAAACAAGATGGATAATGAGAAAGAGTTGAGAAGATTGAAGACACGTAGGTTCAAAAAATATACAGGAATTGTTTTCATGACTGACAATGTTGCATAATTAACACAGAATGTACATATTTATACAATGAAGTCGAAGTGTGATTTACACAATTTCTTAAAATAACTGATAATATTATATGCATACTATACAATGTTACCATATCAAACAATATTCAACAATAACAAATTGAAACTATAAAACAATGATTGACCAACATCCAAATTGAAGAGTAGACAGACCGTTTTCAATACAGTAAATGTACATAATTATATACATGCTACTCGTTGAAAATCCAGTTCCGGGTCACTTGGTGATTAATGGTCCTGAAACTAATAATAACTCTTCCATATCGAGTATTACATATTTTTGTTTATAAGATATATCTATTGGAAGTAAATCAGCAAAGTGTCCTTTCTGTATGTTGATAAATGGACCGGAACGGGGTATGCCAATAATCACAGTGGCAAAAAATCTACCTCAAACCCTCCGGCTGAAACTGAGCTACAGAGATTTCTTCTTGACTAAACGACAAAGATATCGAGTGGATAGACTCAGTCTATCATTTGGTCGATAAATGTATATTTTTGCGCTGCATACATATGAGAAACCTATGCGACAAATCATTGCAGAAACAACCATAATGTCAACACAGGCGCTTCATGGAGTTCTGGGTCACATGGACGATTGTCATTGTTTAAATGGGGCATATCAAGAAACCATTTATGTTTTAGTTTTACTTTTTGATTATTCTTATTTTTGTACTGTTTTTCGATCAAAGATATTGACCAATGTTAATAAAATTATAAATCAACATCTATGTGTTGTTTCATTTAAACTACTATACAGAGTAGTTATAATATGAAAAACTACAGTACGAAGTCCGAACTCTTATATTGCGATTATTTGTTGTCCTGCTTAAATAATGGTAAAAAATATTGGTAGCCGTGATTGAAAAGTTATATGTCACTTTGACAGAGAGCACTGATTTTTAACGACTATTGTATGAATCTTTCAGTAGAAATGTCACATAACCGGAACACACACACATGGTTCAAAACTAACACAATCAATGCATGCGCCACAGCACACATTTTACATAAGTGAATTACGTAAATCAAAATTGCAATCATGCATTTTGATCCTTAGACATCTGTCTATCAAAGTAGGTATAGTTATATTTGCTTAGACACACTATTAAAATGATGACCTCAGTTTAATCGTGAATTACGTAAATCAAAATTGCAATCATGCATTTTGATCCTGAGATATCTGTCTATCAAAGTAGGTATAGTTTTATTTGCTTAAACACAATATTAAAATGATGACCTCAGTTTAATCGTTAGTGGCCCGGAACTACATAACCAATTGTATATTGATACATTTTTCAAGAAGTGACTACATTAAGTGACGTCAGAATAAACCGTTTACTAACATCCTGACGTCTGAACGGAACGTTTATCGACATCTAAATGAAATGTTTACCAAAATCGTAACGTCTGAACGGAAAGTTTATCAACATTGTGACGTCTGAATGAACCGTTAACCAACTTCGTGACGTCAGAATGGAACATTTACAAACATTGTAATGTCAGAATAAAACGTTTACCAACATCGAGACGTCATAATATAACGTGTACAACAGGATGACGTCATAATAAAACGTTTACCAACATCGTGACGTCTGAATGGAACGTTTACCAACATAATGACGGCAAAATGGGCGTTTATCTACATCGTGACGTCAGAATAAACCGCTTATAAACATCGTGACTTCTGAATGGAACGTTTATCAGCATGATGCCTGATTCTTTCCCGTTTGCCTTTCGTTCTGTGTTAACGAGCGACAGATTATCACATAATCAACACTAAAATTATTTATAATTTAAGAAGAATTCGTTCGTACTGACATTGACGGAATATCGCTGTGCCTGTAAACAACCTATTTGTAATCCTGGCAAAGATCAAACACAAAACAGTATATAGTATTTTCACTATCACCAGTTCCAGACTCAAAGAATTAATTTCACATTGGCCGCTTCAATCCTATGTAATATTACCGATGATTTTGATATTGTTTGATAAGATAATAGCCCCAGTATGTAATATTAAATACAATAAACAATAATGGAAACATAAGTCTGGCGTATTTATCAATCACATTTACATCCCGAACGACTGGTAACTTCGGCTTTAATATTTTCGCCGTCTGTCGAACTGTTGACAATAATCTTCTCTTTGGTACTAGATTACCATTGCGTCTTTTGAGCACATTATTTGGGGTATATCCTTTGGTTATACAAGTTCTGGGAAGCACTGGTGCCATACGTATAACAGGTTGTTCATTACCAGGAACCTCAGATTCAAAGTTAAACACGTGTTGTTGATAACTGTTGCGAATCGCCGGAAGTGGAGAAATATTCACACTGTTTGTTTCTTCAATACATGTCTCGCTTTGCTGAAATTACATGTATGCCATTTTAATGCCATTACATTTTCTCATTAAATTGTGTATGTATTTTTGCAATTACTGAGTATTCGTATAATTTGAAGCATCAGAATGTGGAATATTCATCGCCATCGTAAGGGAAAGTAATATAACATAGTTACGCATTTAATGATTGTACAAATTTACTCGGATTCTTTATTTATCATTATATATATGTATATAATTACAACTGATATTTACTGTATCTTATCACGGAAGAACTTAAACCAGTGAGACCATTTGACTAACGTTTCTGTGTACTATTTTCTTATCAATTGTACGAGGTTGTCAAAGAAGTTCGTGGTATTTAGCCGTAGTTTTTTGGACAAGTTTCCATAGAAACCCATGCCACAGAATGCGACTCACAATATTTTGTTGTTTCTAGCAAATAAGTTGAAAAAAAGAAACCAATGACATGGAGTTCGCAGCAGATGCACGTGGGAGGCAGATGTGTGTGTGTATCAAACATTGTATTTTTATTTATGCATAATTCAAAGCATTATACGGTATTTTCAGTCAAATAATGGTGTAGATTATTATAAAAAAGCAAACGATTTAAAATAACTTCTGAGGCAACCGTCGTAAATATTATAACTCTGAAGTACACAGATCCTTTTACACAACCAACAAGATTTTTATGTATCAACTTACAATTTCTTTCGAGTTTCTATCTACACGACCAGCAATCACATTATTTCCATCCTTTGCTTTCTTGGCCTTTCTCTTGGCCCTGGCACCCCAGTATGTGTAATTTACGGCGGCATATTCAAGTAATGCCGCAAATACGAACACAAAACACATGACGAGATATATATCTATAGCTTTTATATATGATATACGCGGAAGAGAAGAACGTACACCATTACTGATTGTAGTCATTGTCAGTACGGTAGTGATTCCTGAAACATAAAATGTGACACATTCATTCTCTGAATATTAGTTTACTTAATATGTAAATTAAGTATAATATTAGCCTTCAATATTTTGGGTTTTTAATTCGGCAGTAAAATACAGTTATAGTGAACGTGCATATAATGAAGAATCAACCACAGTGAATATTTTATTTTCCCCAAGCAAGCGTTCTCTATATTTATTTATTATCGCCTTTATAACAATATTCTATAGTATTATCGTAAAATTCATGTTTTATAGCTTAAATGAATGATATTCTGAAATTTATATTACAGTGCAACCTCTCCACAGCGGCCCTATCTTGAGCAACAAACCCCCTTTAGCAACAGCATAATTTTCCCAAAGTACTATTTAATTATCAATTTAACCTCTTTAGACCGCCCCCCTTTTAACAACAACATACATTTGCTTCTCTCAATGGGTGTTGCTTTGGAGAGGTTGCACTGTATATAATGTATATCAATGGTTTATTTGTTTGCAGACAGTCATACTTAAGGTATACAAACCTAAAGCAACCCTTGCAGATGTTGCCTCATGATTGATCCAGAATGATACCCAAGATAACATCACTATAAGAATAGATGGTAGATATGTCTGGAACACAAAATAACCAATGTTTCTCTGCAGTTTGAAACTCAATGACAGCCTTTGATATTTGCCTGAAAAAATTATTTCATTAGCGGATATAAAACGTGATATATCATATACACAAATACACGACAAATACATCTAATCACAATATATGAATATAGATAGGAAATAGCATGAATTTTGATGAAGATATAAGCCATGTGAACATTGGGCTCATCTGGACAATATAACAATAGCTTCTACATGAATATATTGAAGTCGCGGACAGTTGGTCATAAAAGTATGTTATCTTTTACATTCTATAATAGAACACGTTTTTAAGTACTTGATTATTTTTGTATGAGCTTGTTAAGTAGCTTACACAAGACTAATCGACTATTGTTGAAATCTAGGTTTAACATTTTAATTGGTACAACAATGACTACTGTTTCTATATTTTAATTAACAAACACGGATATGTATACAGGGAACAGTATACCTCAATTTAAAACGGGGTTGAAATCTAGATTTGACATTTGTAATTGGCACAACACTGTCAATATTTTAATCAGCAAACAAATACCTGTCAGTAGAGATTCTATTTTATTGATAGCCTTGTATTCGACCACATCAAACTGTGGTAATTCAACATTGTCCACGTTATGAACTGATTCTGTTCTCCAGTATAGCTCCACGTCAGACATAGCATAACCATCTGAAAGTGTACGTATACGGTAGAACCTTTCTTATCCGAACTTGTTCTGATAGACAAAAATGTTCGGATTAGAGAGGTTTTCGGAATAGAAAGGTTCCGGATTACAAAGTTGTTTTAGTATTAAATACGTAGTAAAATCGGGACCAGTTGAAGTGTTCGGTTTAGAGAAGATACCGGATTAGAAAGGTTCGGATTAGAGAGGTATGACTGTACCAAATAAAAAATGAAACAGGTCATAATCAGCATTAAATATTCAGTAAGAAACAAAGTATTGCTTGTTTATTGGGCACATGTATATGTTTTAAACTGCATTATTACAATATGAACATTGCTTCGTTTAATTTATTAAATGTTTACAGTGTTAAACATTAACAATAGTATTGTTAACGCGCTTTATGTTCGCTGATATACGTATTATTCATTCAATACTCATTAGTGTGTATATTATCTAAATATGTCAGGATTCACCTATTTAAAGCACCCAGTTATCTTGAATGTACAATAAGTAATCATCAAAATGTTACTTACGAACACGTAATACTCGCAACTGGTTATACATTATAAACAACAGTTACTATGAACATTTGTAGAAGTCATTGAAATCATAAGAAACAACAAACATGATTTATTTAAATATACTTACAACTTTCAATCTCTACGGTACAATTCTGGACATCTAATGGATAATGGTGTAGATCCATCATACACGCCAGGGTTGTTGTAAATCTACAAAAAGACAACACTAGTCAAGATTTTACGCTTCCCAAACAAGTCGCCATTTATTACATACAGACAATAGAGGGACATGTTATTAATTGACATTACATTTAACATACAATCACAATCATACATCAAACAAGGTGACAAATGGTTGAATGAAATACATGTATATCAGCACCGAATTATCATCAGCAAGTCATTACAAATCAGTTAAAAAGAACGACCTGATTTATCATGAATCCTAATTCTAACTATTATTCTGGTACAGTGGAACACTGTTATAGTGAAGTCCTTGGGACCCGCATAAATACTTCACAATATGCGAATTTCACTATATCCATTACATTTGAGTAAAGGAGAGCTTAGCTGGGGATAATAATTACTTGACTCTATCCGATCATTCACTATATATGAGTTCACTATAAACCGTGTTTTACGATACAGAGGCGGTACTTATTCTGCTGTTTGTATGCATTTTGAGTTCTTTCTTATCATTTTAAAGAAGTTCATATTTTTCAGTGTATTCAGCTCCACGTCTACAACTCACTTTAGGATTTCTCAAAGGATATACGTACACGTATATAATGAAACTAAGCTTTGATTGGCAAAACATGATAAAATGAGAAATGTCAGAGAGATCCGGAGAGTTATTTGGTTATCCTAATCAACAAGAATCGTCTATTTGTATCGTTCATTTCCGTGTTTATGATCCGTACTAAGAGTTCTTCAAATATCTGTTCGTTGTGTATACTGTGAGATCTGGCTAATGCTAGACCTCAGACGTTTTGTGTGTTAAGTCTATGCAGATAGAATATCACTGACTTTCTATATCGATATATGCACTTGTTTTGTTAAAAATATGTACCATATACACATATTATACATACATACATACTATAAACACCATGAAAATATACCATACATACATATCATACATGCTACAATACACAAATATCACACGCCAATACATACTACCATACACTAATATCACACACACTTACATACTACCATACACAAATATCACACACACATATCATACACACTTACAATACACAAATATCACAGACACATATCATACTACCATACACAAATATCACACACACACACATATCATACAAACTTACCATACACAAATATCACACACACATATCATACAAACTTACCATACACAAATATCACACACACACATACATACTACCATACATATCATACAAAAATATAATACACAAATGCCTAGCGCACATGCCGTATACACGTACGAAACCTTACAGACATATATTTCACACAAAAGTTATACACATTATAATCATACACCATGGAATGATGTTTGTGATGTCTTTATACAGTGTACATGAGATACTCCGAGACTCCTGTATCCAGTTATACATTTGTTTCGCTTCATTTTACACCAAATCAACCAACTTCTCTAAGATTTGACCTCAAAAAATGAATTATTCATATATGTGTATAAATTCATGTCGTCCATACTATCAAGAGAAATTTCTCCTGGGGAGTCCCATACAAGGAAGTAATATTTCTGTTTTATGACCTAATACATTTTGTACGTAGAAAGTTCCTATATCAAAGATATGACTTACAAATGCTTAATATACTGGGTTATAATGTTGTGAATGAATTAACATAGCACTAAGTTCATACAGTGATTTGATTGATTTGTTGATGAAATGTTGCCAGTTTACAGCAATAAACTAGTTTCCGTATACTCTGTCTGTACTAAGACACCTTGGTGCGTTACAACATGGAACAGGAACCTGTTTATGAACCATATAGACCGTATACCGTATCTACACGCATTTAGGCCCGACAGTGGGCCAGTGGTATAGTGCGCTGAGCTTGTAATACGGCGGTCCGGGTTCAAATCCCGGTCGGAGGCAATACCCTTTATGAAAATTTGACAAAAATGTCGATTTTCATCCGGCTCCTTGTGGAAGGGTAAGTTAGTACTGGTTAGTATACTGTTCAGGAAAACTGGTTCGGTAAACCGGCCGCCGTATATAACAGAAAAATTGTTTAGAAAAACTTCGTTAAACCCAATGAAAATGTCGCATAAAACAAACAAAACCACGCATTACGAAGCACTCTGTGATAAGGGACATCAACTGTTTTTCGCTAATATTGATATATATATATATGACTACTAAACGTATGTGTTCGGCTGATGAAGCCCGCAAAATGTTTACCATAAATTTTTGAACGATCTATTTTCCAATCAAAACGAACAACGGAAATTGCTAAAACTCCTGCTTAATTCGTCGCGGAAAGAAACATTCGGCAAGGTTCGTGTTGGCTGAATATCATGACTTGGCGGTAAACCGGAAAAACGCAATATTAACATTAAATACATATACATGGAGAATATTTCAAGACATTACTGTCTCACGAAGTAGCAAATCTAGCCACTTTAGTTTTTTATTTACTAAAAGTACATCATCCATCTTGATTTTCTCCTGGGAAATGAATAATGGTGACCTTGCGCTGGGAAAGATCGGAAGAAAAATTAACAAATTGCATTCAGTTTTGTCTTCGTCATTAACGTCGTCTTCCGACTGATTCTCGGTGAACCACCAGCTTTATGTACGAATTTAAAGCTGTCTGGATAACACTATCACTTAGATACCGTAGATACACAGGCTCTGGTAAGCTTACACATAAACAACAGTACGGGACCAGGTGACAATAAATTGTAATAGTTTCAACATTCATATTCGACCAAAAATATCATGCATGAAAAACAAAATCGCCGCCGGATACAACCCCGTTCAATTGATATATACATGTATACTTTAATTAATACGGTATAACCATTGGAAACCGAACTCCTTGAAAACCGGAATTCTCTGAAATGAATTTTCACGTCCTATTTTTTTTCTTCTGTTTCAATAGTTCTCTGAAACCGGAATGCTCAGAAAATCGAACTTTTGACCCAGTCCGGAAGAAGTCAGGTTTTCAGGGTTATACTGTATTATTGTAAATTTATTGCAATTTTACTATCACATGCTTGTTACTACAGGCTGTTTTACGTAAAAGTCAGGCTACAAGCTGAAGTTACGTTATTTAACGTTATAGTTACCTCATTCCGTATATGATCGAACCATTACCAAACAAACGAATCATTTTATTTTTCTCTGTTACATCATGTAAAAAGGAGTTCTTGTCGTTTGCGAAAAATGTGTCTGGTACCCATATCTTCTCCGCAAAATCACCTAGGGAACCAAACTAAGATATTGTAATATCAAAATGCAACCAATGACGTTTATGGTTATATATGGTCAATATCATATTAATGAAGTCAAATTCTCAAACAATTAATAACACTTAAGTTATTAGCACGGTGTATGAAGTACTGTTGAATGGATAATTAAACTGGTGTTGTCTCAATCCACATTTAACTTATACTTTATCTTCTATTTCGAACAATTCAAGTCGTGCTCGAACGAGGACTGTTCAAAAGAAAAAAGTACTATTATACATGTACAGTTGCCATTAAATCTCACTTAAGCCGTACTTGTTTGGAGCCCGGAAATGAACAAAACTAGCCATGTATGGCCTATAATCAGATTTTACACTGGAATGGCAATAACAACTTACCTGATAGCGTCATACTGTCTGTTTGATTCACGGAGTAAGCGAGTCTGTTATCGTTCCAATACTGGTTTAAATACATCGTTATTGTATAATCCTGAAATATTGAAAACATGTAATAATTGTGTACATGATATACACGTGTTATGATTGTGTATATAATATATATACGTAATAATTGTGTACATAATATACACTTTTAATAATTGTGTGATATGTACGCGTTGTAACTGTGTACACGTTTTAATTGTGTACATGATCTACACACGTTATAATTGTGTATATGATCTACACATGTTATAATTGTGTACATAACATACACACGTTATAATTGTGTACATGATATACATACGTTATAATTGTGTATATAATATACATACGTTATAATTGTGTTATAATTGTGTAAATGATGTACACACGTTATAATTGTGTACATGATATACACACGTTATAATTGTGTACGTGATATACACACGTTATAATTGTGTACGTGATATACACACGTTATAATTGTGTACATGATATACACACGTTATAATTGTGTACATGATATACACACGTTATAATTGTATACATGACATACACACGTTATAATTGCGTACATGATATACACACGTTATAATTGTGTATCTGATATACAAACGATGATTCACAACGGCCAGGCATGAGAGAGTACCCGTGCAACAACGAACGTAAAATGGAACTTTATAAATATACAAAAAAATATATCTACTGCATCATTACAAATGAACTATTATCTATAAATAGAAGCACCATCCATTACACTATCATATTTCGCATTCAACGGAAATGAACTTTTAGATGAATCGATTCTCATCACCATGATTCCCAGTAAAAAAATACTTTCATCCATATAGATTTAATATTGGTCATGTTTAATTAACGTATTATTTACGGCACATGATGATGTCAACAGTTATACTACTGTAATAAAGTGGATTTATTGGTCAACCTGATTAAATTGTCTCACAATATCCACATGTACCACCAAGATAATGTAAAAGCTTTTATTTGATATTACGCCAAGTGTAAAATGACCATAATATTAATTCTGAACTATTTCATCGTCTCTATGTGACAGCAGTACTTATTAACAATATGATATTTCATTAAAATGTCGTGTTTTATCAATGGCCATGTTGACTTTTGTTAACCTTAAAAAGTCATTTATATAAAAAAATACCAACCACGAATTTTACTTGAGTTTTATTAGGGCATCTAAATCGTACGGGTAATGAATGAAGGTAATCGTTTTTATGCAAGTCATGTATAAAATACAGAAGAGCACGGACATAGTGAACTCTTGGGGCCCGAATATTCACTTCATCATATCCACATTTCATCATCTGTAAGAATTACAGAAAGAAGAACATGTTCGGGGAAAAATCAAACTGTTTCACTGTATCAGGTTCTTTTTCAACATCCGAGTTTCGCTGTATTCTTTCTCGAAGTTCAGGGGTCAATATCGTGTTGCATTGCGATCGCATTTTCCAAAAATCATACATATTGTAAAAACTATATATTTTGGAAAAAACAAATTCAAGTCAGAAACTGATTTAAGACATCATTGAACAATTCATATAATAGATTATCTTACCATGTTAACTTCTGATATGGCATCAAAGCTTGCAAGTATCACTTCAATACCAATCGATAACGGCTCCCCTAAAAAATCATCATAATTATAAGTATGACAGTTAAGTTACAACATCATTAGATAACAACACAAATCAATAACACAAGGTCTAAACAAAAAAGCTTTGTTTCCAGTTACATGCCCCCACAAATATGGTTCGGTAGGGAGGATTTTTTTATTTCATGTTTCTTTTACATTTATCGGCAACACTCTATGAATGTGTGCGCTGTAATGTCAATGAATTGTGGAAATTACAATATAGCACTAAGATTTAGATGCCGTAAAAGCTTATGAGTCGGCAGGTAAAATATTGGGTCGGTCGGGTAACCGGAAACAAACTTTTTAGGCCTTATTATAGATTGGTATATACATGTACATACATTGCACCGAAACTTCAGTGAGGCACATCGATTAAAATTTAGGCAAGTAATGGGAAAAATTGCAGGTTTTAGTAAAACAAAATCTGGGGTAGCATGCCCCTGGACTCTCCCAAACTGCCTCGGTTTAAAAATGTGTCTGGCTACGGCAATGTGTTGTAAATCTATATAATTCATATACTTGTATGTTCCAAATTTTCTAAATTTCATATTTTTATTTTTGATGACCACAATACTTAATGTTCATAAACATACTACTCTAAAGCATATTTTCGTACTTTTGAGGCACGATTCGTCCCCAAATACTTTCGTAATACCACGATTTGCCGCATTTTTTCTTGATTCGCTATTAGAAACTTTTAGGTCGGCGCCAAAATAGAGGACCGGTCGGGTAACCGGAGACAGGAACATTTTTTCTTGTGTTGAGTTTGGCATTTTGTCAACTACATGTAAATGATTTCGAACACATAGATACCGACCGGTACCATCATTTAATACCTTAAAAGCCAAACAGGAAAAAACAGAAGACTTCATTTACCTACTTCTTCCTTAAACCATTGTATGTCTACGTTTCATACCCAAACTGAACATGTAGTCATTAATATCACTGCTAAGACGTTTATGTTCAAAGGCAGTTGATAAAATTGTTTCAAACAACCTAAGCATTTAATTATCCACTTAAGACTGCAACGATGCTATTAAACTCCATGAAGCACGGGCTACCGTAAAATATATGCATTTATATGACCATTAGTCATACGTCAGGAGCTATAAAAATATAATAGGCAATTACGTTAGGGAAGATTCCTAGTTAATAGTTATTTAAGTCAAAAGAAATAAATTCGACGCTCTCGCATGGATATAATGTGGAACATTTTACTGTGTGTATAATTAAATATAATTATCTTAGGGAGAACGTTGGTGGAACGGAGCCGTACCATATAGTCACGTTTTCAGTTAAATCAATACAAATGATTGCAAGCAAGATGTAATAATAGTTAAATGCCTGACTGAAGTTTTATAAATGCGTATTAATTTTGTTAAATGCATTAATCTTAACCCACCAGGGGTTTTAAGCAACATCATGAGGTTATGCACTCTGAGAAATTAAACAATAGAAACAAGTAGTTACATCAAAATTTTTAAGAATAAAATGGTTTTCTGACATTTTTAGTCAAAGGTCACCAGGCTACTTTGTAACCAAGGGTCCTGACAACATTATTATTTCACACATCCTTAAGTACGGCGTTTGTAGGTCTGTTGTACGCGTATAATATATCTAAGACCCCACTTAAAGAATGCTTGTATACAAACAGAGGTTTTATACCATCTTCGGGAACAAAATATTGAGGGTTATGTAATTTCAATACAGAAAGATGCACAAGCATTTCCACAAACAGCTAACGTCATTTCTAGGCAAACAAAAAATTGCAATTCGAACATGTTGCTGGGATATTAATACGTCTACTTGTCTTATACAATTGCAAACATTACAGGGAATACGAGTTCAGTGAACTTTATGTAAGGTTCTGATGACATATATGTCAATAATTTACACAGTATATGGGTGAACTCGTGTGAAAGTCAGATCAAACTATCTCTTTTATATCAGCAGAATGAACGACTGGGTTTTACTGAGATTTGATTTTTTATGAAGCAAGAACTGTGTTTCAAACATTTATTGAAACATATCACTCCACGCCTCCACTGATAGTTGTGTAATTATTTTCGCTTTGAATTAATCATCTGCATGCAAATTTAATTTTATTTAACAACATTTGATTCAAGGGTCAACTAAATAGACGCAAACAAGTATATTCGCTTTCTATACTTTTTATATCGGTATATTCTCTGGGATTTGTTATACAGAACAAGCAAGCTTTATATTACCCATTTAAGACCACACCAGGGAATTGAAATATCAGTGACGACATTAACGTAACAAATACGTGTCTGATAGATAGATAATAGAATTTCCAGAACACTTGAAACATGAATAATAAATATCTTCTTCTGCTGTCATCTTTCCATATAAGAATATTCACCATTTAACCTAACAATGTCTCGTACATGTACACATAAAAAGACGTCTCGGCTGTTAGTTCTGGCATCTGAAACTTATTAGAGCAATCCATTTTCACCCGGGGTCAAGGTCACATCACCAAATTAAGAGAAGCGTGTAAATGTTTTATCTGATAATGCTTGAATAATGTCAATATTGAAAAGAAATGCATTGACTTCCGCAGTAAACCTTATTATCAATCAAAGAAAAATGCAATATAAACATGTTGCTAGGTGATTAATCTGTCTGGATCGTTCATACAAGGGCAGATATTGGGAGAAATGATTCACTTTCCTCATATACACGTACTTGTTTACTGACTTGACTCAATATCGTGATCACTTATATCTGATAAAGTTGTCAATGTTCAATCAAATAATTTTGTATATGAATGCTGTTATAGTTTATTATACGTCTTGACTCTATACATAAGGACTGAATGGTTGAAATTTAGCAATGTACTGTTTCATGTTTTTATGCTTAGTTTTTAAATGTTGGAACATATGCGAAGCAGTCGCACATAAATGGGCCATGATAAATCACGCCACACTATAAGATAGTCACCTACCCGCGAAGTCCGGCCTTAACCGGATGTCATACCCCTCTAGAAGTCGTTCTATAGCTTCCGAAGCATTCCGAAACTTCATGGAAAGATCCTGAGATTTGATCCTGGAAACAAAAAGAATAAGTATTACAGAAAATGATGTATGAAGCCCATAACGCGGACATTAGGGTAATACATTTGGTCGTTATACATTTGTTATATAATGACAGAGTAATAAGCCAAGTAATTTCCAATGTACGAACTGACCAAGTTACGTCACGTAATAGACTCATAACCGTTCCAGACATTGATATATCGACTGTACCGATCCTTACACAACGTATTCAACTTATCTTACATAGCAGAAATGTTTTATAATCTATTTGGCAGAGTTACAGACAAAGGGAAAATAGAGAGAAATACTGACAGACAGACAGAAAAACAGACAGAAACAGAACGTATTTATCATATAATAAAATATCATTATTTGCACAAACAACGGCGAAGAAAAAACAGCAACACCAGGAATGTTTAGGCACAATGTTCATGTTTGTACTGAGAGTGGTCACGTGATTCTAACATTGATGTTTGACAGTATGACATCTACAAGATATAAGTTAACACACTATGTAACCCTAGTGTATTCATTATCAAGTTAAACTCAGACATCTTTTTCTGCTTATTGCAAGCCGGGCATAAGGAAATCATTGTAAGTGGCTGTATATTTAATTATGTTCCAGTACGAGAGGCTACACAAATACGCTGAGTTTTGTAACTTTTAAAGGAATCTGTGTACGATTACAAGCATTAGTCAGCGCTTCGGAATTTTTGAATATAAATGGTAGAACCTGCAAATAAGAGAAATAAATAACCGTGAATAAATATTAAACATGAGATTAAGCCTTCTATCATAGACATTTTAATATAAAATGTACGTTAAATACTACAGAAGGTATGCAATACTCACTCGTTACAAGCAAGGCAGCTTTGTGGGTGGAGCATATATTTTCAAGATTAGTAACTTTTACATGTCAATATGACTTAACACATATGCTTTTCATTTTTGAAAGTAGACAGTCAGTCTACATCAACAACTCCACTAAAATATCTTTATCACACCCACCAGTAATTCTATAAAAGGCCTCATGAAACCCTGTGATGTAATCTGCGTTCATCTCATTGTTTCCATTGAACTCTGATTTAAAGGAATCTTTATAATTCCTTTAAACATAAACGTTCGGTAAATTTCACAAACCAAATCCAGATTATCAAATCTTTGTAAACGTGTCAGTTTTTTTTATTTCTTGCATATTTGAACGATAAAAGAGAAGTAGATTGAATTAAATGACGGAATTAGATAGAATTGTTGTGTATGAGCCCGTTCTAGAAGAGTGAGCGATGTAACAACAGCCATTTGTAATACTGTTGCGCACATAATCCAATGACGTCCTTTGAAATTTCCTCATTAGTTTAACAATCGATACGTCTATATTAAATTTTCTGGGAACTTGGTTGTATTGATAAGATTAGTAAACAAAATATCAGCCTGGAATAGACCAAACTAGACTACAGAAAAGATTCATTTGGACCAATATCAAACCGTCGCCAAATTCTCGGTTAATCTATTTTTGTTTCCATTTCTTGAATATAAGCAGATTCGCTATGTGATAACGCATTTATTTCTAATCTATTTGCGACAAAGTGGACATGTTACCATAAAACACGAGGTAAGAAGTATGATTTCCGGTACAATAAATACAGTATAAAACGCTATGTGCGTTATCGTCGTATCAGAATGTATATGTAAACTATTAGATACAAGTAAAAACAGAGAAAAGAAGGTACTGGCATCTAGAGGGGACTCCATGGTTGAGTGGTTTTAGTCTCTGACTTGTGATCACCAGCCTCGAATCCCACCCGGGACAAAATTTCACATGAGAGGAAGTTGTCCAGCTAGCTTACGGAAGGTCGTTGGTTCTACCCAGGTGTAAGCTTGGGTCTTCCTCCGCTGTTAAAGCAGGAAAAGTTGCCACAAATTCTGGCTGATGATACGACGTTAAACTCCAATGAAAAGGAAACGAAACAAGCGTCTAAATATGGAGTTATGTATACCTGAGTCAGTTGTATCTTTTCTCAGGCTACAATTGTTTTCGGTCCAAATCTATACGCCGAAAACCTTGGTATTAAGATCACCTTTGGGACCCGAAAGGTGGTTGTGGTTATATTATCTTATTGAAATATAGAGGAAATATTAATCAAAGTACCTAAAGTACTGATGACAAGCGATTTTAGAATATGCATTAATGCTGGAGGACGGTTGATATCGTTAATTCTTTGTCTTTTTGTTGTTATCTAAATCGCGTCTGTTGATTTACTTTGGTATACAAACTTTTGGATATTTTTGATCTGTTTTACTTGAGGGTCATCGAACTGTATCGATATGAGTATGCATTTGTTGTTCTCGAGCCCATGAAGATAGAAACGGCGACATAGGGATGCAATAAATCGCCTTCCCAAAGCTAGTTCAAAAGTGGTCGTTATAATAAGGTGGTCATGATTACGAAGCGTCGCTAAATGAGGTTTTACAGTGTATAAGTATACCTTAACAAGTATAGTTTATAAACAAGTGCAATCGCTAATTTTCTTATTTAACTCGTTAATTTCTTTCACCGTTGTGGTAATCTCTGTTAGCCCATTTTATAAGCCCAAACATTCTTATTCATATTACGGAGTGGGTATGCTAAAATCATTTTCAAATTATTACCCTGGGTAACTTATAATTGATTTTAAAATAAATGTGACATTCTAGCTTACTAGTTCTACTTCTTGGTTATTTTAATTGCAATTAATAAGAACTTACTTGTTGCGGAACGAGAAGAATTAACTGTTTCTTATAATTCCAGAGCTAAATGTGTTGATTTTCTCCTGGCTTTCCTCAAATGGTCCTAAATCTCGTACATCTTGCGTGAAGAGAACGTGAACTAGTGCAGGAAAATGGTTTCATTTTCTCATTATTTTTTATGTATTGAGACAAGCTTTCAATCTTAATTGTTCGCGTATTTTATTCAAAGAACGTATCGCGAGTTAGAAAGATACTAAAACATTTTAACTAAACCAGCGGGAGGTTAATGTGCACACTGAAAGGATAATGTGAAATCGGCTTCCGCCAGGCCACTCCTGGGGTAATATGAAATTGATTTAAGATTACTAGGAAGTAACTAGAAATCGGAGCGCTTGCTTTCTTTAAACTGACACGTGTCATGTAATACAAGAAAATGCCAGATATTGGGTTACAAACATTGCTACAGGATCAAATATCATTTTCGAGATTTCCTTTCTTGTGATGAAATATAATTGATATGTCACGTGATCTCAACAACTACTTTAGGGAATACATACAAGACATGCAACATCGGCCTTTTGTATGTCTGTGAATTGAAGTGATGTCTAAATAGATTGGAAACGTGATGTATTCAACTTTTGCTTCATTTCTGTCAAGACTTTCGTGTTTATCAGTTCTCTTCTAGCAAACTAGGAAAGTCGCTATTGTACCACTCAGTAATGAAAACCAGACGAACCATCGTACACGAGACATCTAAGAGGTCGTAATTATTCTCGGCATTGTGGTCCAGAGTACGTAATCACCTCCATTGTCATTTGTTTTTAGACTCAACACTTGATTTAAACTTGGTTAGGCTAGAAAAAAAGCCATGTTTAGAGCTACTTGAAAAAAAACCATATTAGGATGGATAGGTCGAAAAAACTTTTCTTTCCATTGCTTTCTTTTTTGAGATAACATGACTTACGATTCGTCCCAAATA
Organism: Lutraria rhynchaena; assembly: GCA_008271625.1. Lineage (NCBI taxonomy): Eukaryota > Metazoa > Mollusca > Bivalvia > Venerida > Mactridae > Lutraria > Lutraria rhynchaena. The sequence continues at coordinate 4,228,932 of VIBL01000014.1, read as the reverse complement.
TATTCGTACTGATTTTGTCTTCAAGAAATTTAAGTTCAGCGCCAAAATATGATCGGTCGGGTAACCGTTAAAATTTCTATGTTTACTTATCGTATTCATGGTCTTCTTATAGCACATACACGTTAAATTAATTTGTTAAATTATATTTCCCAGACAGTGGTACCTCTAAATTCTATCAATCAGATTTAAACGTTTTACATCGACGAGCTCCCGAAATAGCCTGACTATTACTTAGGTATACATTTAAGTAATGATAAAAATCATATTAAACCTTTTTGGAATCTAATACAGTAAAAACTTGATAATGAGATCACCTTCGAGACCCGAATAACGGTCGTAATAATGAGGTGGTCTTATTATCGAGTTGAATTATCGAGGAATAATTGAAAGTCGGTCCAAAAATGGGTTGTCGTAATATTGAGGTGGTCACCATGTGAGGTTTTATTGTTTATACATATATGCACATGCAACTAATTTCTCTGGGATTTGTTACACAGAACAAGTAAGCTTTGTATTATCCATATAAGTGCACACTAGAGAATTGAAATATCAGTGACGACATTAAGGTAACAAATACGTGTCTGATAGATAGATAATAGAATTTCCAGAACACTTGGAATAAATGTCTTCTTCTGTTTGATCTCTTGTATGGCCTGTCATAGTCAATCATGAATTTATATCAGACATAAAGCCCAATAACAACTTATTTTATATAATTATATTAAGAGTCAATTTCTAGGTTTTCAAATACTTAATAGTCTCATTCTTTCATAATGGGTCCATCACATCGATGCCAGTCACGTGATCTAAATTATGCATACGTTCTCTTTATAGCGTGTGACCCAGGCTGTGTATAAACAATAAAAATATTCAAGTATATTATCAAAAATTCAAATATAAACAATTTTCAGTTGTTTTTCTCATTTATTGAAAATAAGTAGTGATAATTATTGTACGGTCGACACATTTGCGAGGTGTCAATGAGCTTAAGCTCCGTATTTTATTTACTAAACAGTATCTTGTTGCAGCTACCTGCAAGAATTTGACTGTAGATGAGCACTATTCCTGTCTCCTGGAACATGACTTTTGTAGATGAGCTTTGTTCATGTTTGTAGTAAGCTGACAGTAGATAAGCTTTATTCATGTTAGTACTAACCTGACAGTCAATGAGCTTTGGTTATGTCTGCAGTAAGCTGACAGTTGATGAGTTTTGTTCATGTCTGCAATAAGCTGACAGTAGATGCACTTTGTTCATGTTTGTACTAACCTGACAGTTGGTGAGCTTTGGTTATGTCTGCAGTAAGCTGACAGTTGATGAGCTTTGGCTATGTCTGCAGTAAGGTGACAGATGATGAGTTTTGTTCATGTTTGGATTAACCTGACAGTTGATGAGCTTTGGTTAAGTCTGCAGTAAGCTGACAGTTGATGAGTTTTGTTCATGTTTGGATTAACCTGACAGTTGATGAGCTTTGGTTATGTCTGCAGTAAGCTGACAGTTGATGAGCTTTGGCTATGTCTGCAGTAAGGTGACAGATGATGAGTTTTGGTTATGTCTGCAGTAAGCTGACAGTTGATGAGCTTTGGTTATGTCTGCAGTAAGGTGACAGATGATGAGCTTTGGCTATGTCTGCAGTAAGGTGACAGTTGATGAGCTTTGGCTATGTCTACAGTAAGCTGACAGTTGATGCGCTTTGGCTATGTCTGCAGTAAGCTGACAGTCGATGAGTTTTGTCTGCCATGTTTCGTGCGGCCACTCTGTTATATCCGAAACAGAAAAACAAATTTTTGAGCCTCATGGAATATAAACTCGAAATGTTAAATGTGTAAGTTTTGTTTCGTAAAGTCACTTCATGTGCACGTTTAATCATCCCTAATAGATATGAAATATGCTGTAATACTTGATTTAATTTATTGATATACAATTCCATAAACAGAATAATTCCAAAATCTTGTCTAAGTGTTTTCAATAAATTTGATATTTGTTCAAATTATTTGCAACCAGTGCATGTATTACGAATATTCTACAGATGTTCCACGTCCAACAAAAAGAACGCTTTATTCACTGATATAAGAAATATGTTTTGTAGACTTCTCTGCTTCTATAGCGGCGAATTCCGAGATGTTTCCAGAAATTCTAACCAAGTAAGTTAGGGAAACTGACGATCAATGTTTTCTATAGAAACGATGAGTCCCGTCAGTGCTACAGTGATATGGACAATAAAACGTCAACATTTTCTATAATGACTGAAATAGTCGACATATCTAGGACAATAATGTTGACATCTTGAACGTATTTTTTAAATAATTCATGAATTGATTCGTTTATAACAAAACACATCCTTACGGTGTGCAAAGTAATACCAGTTTGGTAAATTAAACACCAACAAATATAGCATCAGTCGGCATAAACCGTAGTTTTAAACGAATGAATTTCCTTAACTTCGTTTCTGAAATCCATTTTCGAATTATTCTCGAATACAATAATAAAACATGTGTGCCCAAGTTTATATCTGACATTTTGTATTTTCTCAGAACAATTGTAAAACGTTACTAGAACAATTTTAAATTTTGCTATCAATAATTCAAAGCAAATATATATGAATTTCGTTTCAGGTTTTGCAAAAGTAAATTTGTACATATTCGCTGTAGAAAATGAAAATAAGAGATATATATACAGACAAGCCCGGGTAAGAAGAACAACAGTCCACATAAATTAATCTATCACAACATCGTGTGAAGAGACACATCACTGGTGAAAATTAGTCCATCACAACATTTTGTAACTTACAACGTGCACAGCATCATGGGAAAAGAAATATTCTCCCGGCATACATCGAACTTTCACAACATTTTGTAAGTTACATTGTATACACCAGGGACATCCATTAGTGTTGGTTTATATAAGAACATTTATGTAACAATCTTATAATATTCGTCTTACTGTGTACTGCAAACATGCGAGTAAATATGCATGGTTGTACTTATAAAAAAAACAATGTGACATTTTCTTTGTTTTACTTCTTGGCTAAAATTGCTGCTTACTGTTGGAATGAATACTTCTATGTACATGTACATGTGTACGTAAGATAATTAAGAATTCATAAATATTTTTTTTGTTGTATGTATAATGATTAATCCAACATTGATGTATATCATAAGAAACGGATTCACAGAAACAATCGCATTAAAAAAAATACCACCTTCCCCAAAATACCACCAGACCAAACATCGACCGACCCAAAACCCTCCAAACACACAGAAGTGTAAAGAACGTTGAGCAAGTGAAGTAAATTCACGTAAATAATTTAATCATATTCAGAGCAATAAGACAAATACCAAATTTCCATGCCTTCTATGTCGTTGAAAAGTAACCACAGACATTCACTCACCGCCAGCGCATATTTCCCTCTGTCACACATTTATAAACTAGGAAAAACATAACACATTTTCAATTACATTGAGATAACAAAGCAACATTTCTATCTGTTGGATCAATCATAGTTTAATTCAAGGAGAGTCAAGACAGCACGACATCAAAATCGATTGAGATTTTTAAGCAGAGAGCACTGTGCAAAGCAAACATGAAATATGAGAAGTCAACGCCTTCCGCCATCACAGGACAACTAGCTGCAACAAGGGACAAGTACAGCATATCACATACAACACGCAAATTCATCAACAGCACGGATTATAACATACATCACTCAATTTCAAATACAGCCCGCATTGTTATACAAAATATCTCTAAGAAACAATGCAACATACAACGCGGATGAAAACTTTAGATACACGGAAAATTTTGTGAAAAGACATTCTGCTTCAAATATCACACACTTGGAAGGAACAAAGCGTACGTTGCATCATTTTGATGAACAATCGATCGTTTATATATACTTGATGTACTTAGTAAAATGAAGTCTATAATCACAGTGCAAAACGTATTGATTAAATGTATGTGCTGACACGATATTCGAGACGGTGCGCCACATACAGAGCATATTTACAAACTTATTAAATATTATCACATGTATGATTATAATCAAATTGGCCACAAATCAGCTGTGAATGCAATTACAGAGTGTGTACCATATATCAAATTTTGAGGCAACCATCAGTGGTGTAATTCATGTTGTTTTAAAATGCTTTGTATTGACTTACAATTTAAGTCTGTTTTATTCGTGAATTCCGCGATATGCCGGGTCAGTCTCTAGCAAAACAAGTTTCTAGATAAATAAAAACATTGAACTATAAATAGTAAGAGATAAACTCCCGCTCATATCTTCAATTGACTTAATGTCACTTGGATATTTCCTCGGAGACAGTTGCATTCTGCAATCAGATATCTTCAGGAAACGAGTTCAATAACTCCGTCGTTAATCAAACAGCCTCAATTCGAACCATTAGCTAAGACTGAAACTTGAGAAGCAAGTCTCCTGTTAGATATTCCGACTCAGTTTGTATTTAATCACAAACTTGCCATGCACTCAAGTGATGTGAATAGTAAATCTATTGCTAGATTTTGTAGAAGTCATTTCTCTCAATCAAACTGAGTTAGAAGATAGACAACGTGACAAATGGCTTTTTCTTGCTTGTAGTGTCTATAATGAGTCCATCCAATATAGGTTCAATAAAGGTTTTTGTTTTTATGTTCTTTATGACGGTTCGGCAATATAAGCTTCATATGGTCGAACTATCAAACCGCTTACGATTTTAGCACAGGCTGATGTTGACCAGCATGCACGCATAGGGGTCCTCCCAGGTCGGATGGTTATGACAAGTTGTCACTAACCCTTCACTTTTGTGAATTCTAATGCCACCAATGTCCATACAAATTTTACATGTGAGGAAGCTTTCACGCTAGCTTACGGAAAGTCTGGGTCTTCCCAGATGTACGCTTGATGTCTTCTCAACTACCATTAAAGCTGGAAAAGTCGCCAAATGACCCTGATTGTAGGTGCGACTTTAAACCCCAGAGAAAAAAATACACAGATAATTCTGATGTAACACTGATTGACTCCATGACTTAAGACCAAATACACAATAAAAAACTCACAACCATTAACAGTTTTAAATGACGTTGTGTTGTTACTGACTGAACGGAATTCGTTATTACCAGCATCGATATCACGAGCACCCGAAATATCTCGAGGAATAAATACTTTGTTCTTAGTTGTGTATAATTTTCAGCCAACAAACAAAGAGCTAAGTCTGTTCCATTGACCCCTCGAGATAACGCGATTTTACTATATAGTGAACAAAATATGTTTATTGTTCTTGTTATGTAGCTATAGCAGATAATAAAACAATGATAAAAAGTCTGAACTTTGTTCCTATTGACATATTGTACGTATAATTGTGATCTATGAAACAAGACGTGGTTTTAAACTTATTTTAAGATTATAACAACATATAAAACAAGACCATGTCGTGATGAACTTACTATGGAACAGTTTAAAATGATTTATGAAACAAGAAAACAAGAACCCGCTCTCATGAAAATGTGAGGAAAAAGGATATATGACCATGTTTTTTTTCTAGTAATCCAAAATAAGGATATATGACCATGCTAGTAATCCAAAATAAGGATATATGACCATGTTTTTTTTCTAGTAATCCAAAATAAGGATATATGACCATGTTTTTTTTTCTAGTAATCCAAAATAAGGATATATGACCATGTTTTTTTTCTAGTAATCCAAAATAAGGATATATGACCATGTTTTTTTTCTAGTAATCCAAAATAAGGATATATGACCATGTTTTTTTTCTAGTAATCCAAAATAAGGATATATGACCATGTTTTTTTTCTAGTAATCCAATTAAGTACATAACATCACTAGCAAATAATTATCATGAAAATAAGTCTGCTGATATATCAAATGTCTGCAGGTATGTATTGTTGAGTTTGTGTTGTTGTTGAAATAAATAACACCAGCTACCTTACGGAAGGTCGGTGGTTCTACCCAGGTGTGAGTCTTCCTCCATTGTTAAAGCTCCACTGTTCCCTTGTTGTTGGGGCGACGTTAAACTCCAGTAAAGAACACATGCGTGATCAGAATATGCTATTATGAAACATAAGTATAACTGAACTACAAAGATGTACCACATCATAACATGTTTTCATAAACTTTATGTTATGACCAATCAAGAACACATTTTTTGACAAGAATCTTGTCTATTATTGCAAAAATAATATCTCTATCATCAGAATGTCTCGTCACAAACTTCCTGTGTTCCAAAAAAGGAACTTCAGGGCAAGGATTTGATAAATAATTAAGATATCACTATATTAATGCGCTGTTATTCAAAAGGGATTAAAAGAAATTGCTGTCTCCAAACAAATGTGAAGCTTATCGTCAAGATTTACTGACATTACTGTCACCAATTTAATGTGTTGCTTAACAACTAAGATTTACATACATTGTTGTCGCAAATCTTTTGTATTCTTAAACAATTGAGATATTCTTCAATATGACTTGTTGCCCCGAGTCTCGCGTATTGCTAAACAATTATGATATAAATTTTCAGAACTTCAGAACTTTGATAAACTATATTGTTACACTTTAAAATAGTCATTATGATAATTTCCTACTAAATGAATACATCACTAGAAATGGGTAAAATTATTTGGTACAATAGTAATGTTGAAATTGAAATTGCAGAGAATGATGTGTGATGGAGATACAAAGGTGATGATGAATCAATGATAATACAATACATGTACTTACCCCGGACAAAACACGAAAACCAGCATTGACCATGTCCATAGCATTGACCGTCTGAAATAATTCATGTCAAAAAATATCCTATTGATTTGTTCCCACAACTATTACATTCACATGAACCTTATTGTTTACGAGCACAGCGGCTTATAAGAACCGAATGTATATCATGTCCTTCAAGAAGCACATTAGACAATCAATCATTTGTCTGACTATTTCGCAAGAAACCAGCTCAAACTTAAACACTCGCAAATCAGAACATGACGAAGTTACGTGTTGTATCTAACGACGATTCTATGTTTACTTGAATCTCGAATCCATAAAATCCTGCTCTAAAACACATGTACATAATAATGTGTTACTGTTGTGTAGTTTCTCAGAGTGTAAAATCAACTTCTATTTTTTCAATTTCTTCAATTATTTCTGTCCCGTCACATACCGTTTATTACTCTGTTGCATTCACACATTCACTAAGAATGTGTCAAAGTTTATGTTAAGATACACAAAATGTTGAATCTCCAGAAATACAAGCGATAGAATGACCAAATGGAAGAATCCAATACGTAGTAGTGATGCTAGCTACGGTTTGGAGGAGGCAATAATCAATGCTCTCCTATTGTAGAACACATAGAGAATCCGCCATTTCTTCTCGAGACAACGATTGAAAGGATGAAGAGACTGACGAATAAGTGCATTGAACCATATTCTTCATTCTTGCATAGTGATATACAGACGTGAAAACAATTGAATAATCAGTAAGCATAGTTTTTATAACAGTTAGCTGATTGGCTAATGAATTTGTGTTTCCACCGACCATCCACATGTATTTATAATTGACGACCACATTGTTGCACTATAAAATGACATTCAAGCATTTCAATTAATTGATAAAGAATGGGACGGTGGTCTGTAGGTGTACTGTCACAAACGGTGATTGACGGGGACTCAGTTATGTCCAGTTCTGATGAGTCACATTTGAGCCGCAATCTTTGATATTACATTTATAGTCGCTATTACATTGTATCTTGCAGATTTTTGTGTTCCGACTATGTTTGATATCTTGATGTTCGTCCTGACATTCTGTCATTTTTTACTTTAATTCTGTCTCAGATTCTGTCATTTAAATCATGCGCGTTCTGCCATTGTGTGATGTGTATCTCCTTAATGTTCATCTTGACATTTTTTAATGTTTCAGTCATTTTTGTTCATCATGGATATACTCGATGTAGAGTTGTTTAACTGAACTCTATCAGTTACATTTCAGTCGTACTTCAACCATAAATAAATACATTCACAAATGTTGTCTAAAATAGCTATTATTGTTGATTCCAGGAGAGGGAAAACTAATATAAAGCCGAGCCACGTCAACAAGCGTGAATATATTTATTACGGAGATTTCTCGGGACAATGTAATATAATGTGGGTTTCGTATAAATTGAGTCAATTAATGCGTGATAAATGTGTTTGTTCAAGATCACAAGAGAAAGTTTGTTTGAGAATATTGGACACGGGATCTAGGTATTAAGAAACGCACGAGATTCATTTACATTTCTTCGCGTGATTCCCATTTCATCCTGTCTAAGGAGGTCAGCTGTTTTTGTTTGGTATGTATTTAAATATGCAAATCAGTTTCCTCACTAGTTCCATGTGCAATCTAAGCCTGAGTTTCTCGTGGAAATCGTATTCCCTCGGAGTCCTAAGTCACTTAAAGTTATTGATATTAGAAAACATTTTTTTTGATTTGCACTTCGCTAAGATTACAAAAATGTCATTTTCCGAAAGTGGCGCCCTGGGTATTGTTGTCATACGGCAAGGATTTACGACATGCTTTCGACTGTTATTTGTTGGGAACACGCAGTTGGAGATATATTGTAGGTCGGTATAATATGCATGCATTCAATGCTTCATCATCATGTTTTTATGTAAAAAGTAGTATGTAGATGATTTTATTATTAATAAACTAACCAACTCACATATATCTAATGGTACATTCATGAAAGTGGGATCAAGTGTTATTCTATTGTAGTTTGATGCAAGGTTCCAATTCGCATATGCTTTGAACTTACTTACCTTCCTATTTCTTTATTCTTTGCTATAATATGTTTGTCTTAATTTTTATGATTATTTTCATGTTATTATGGTCCTTATACCGATTATGTTTCATGGGAATAATTATGAGCAACTATGTTCCCACTCATTTAAAATACCTAGACTACAAAGGCGTTTTTATATAAATTAATCTTGTAATTTTCTAATTCATAGAAAAAGCAAGGCGTCGTGTCAAATGCCTCATGACTTTTTTGGACATTTTACGTTGATTATTGTTACAATAATTAATGCATGACCGTTCAGAGGTGAATGTGCCTCTTAAATTTAACACATTCACATTACACGAGCCTGCATAAATAAATATCCACGTAAGATAAAAGGGGACACCAGATTGACGATAAATAATATGAAAATTATAAGTCACCGTCAGGTAATGTTTTATAATTTCTGAATATTTAAAATATAATAGTTAAATGCAAAGTAAATAAAAGCATATCACTATTGCGTAACGGTCAATAAAATAGTTCTTGGCATATCTGAAGACTCAATACAGTGCTTTAGTTAATTGAAGCAGCCCGTAAATTCTTGATATAATTTTACTATACATGTATTTTTTAAGCTGATATAATCTAGTACAACAATCCAGTTTTATATTTCTTGGACAAAATGATTGCACAGCCGTATTTGACAGAAGTTTGATCTAAAATATAATAATTGGTTATATATTTATTTGGTAAAATAAAACGCACAACGAAGACGGAAATGATTTATTCCTGTTTAGAGAGAACACGTCATGTGATACATGGTAAACATTTTCGGCATCCCAATAGATATAAAATGTACGACAGAAACACAAATGTTATTTATAATCTACGACTTGTATTCCAATTGTTAGCACATTATTATTCATTGCATATTTGTACAAATATCATGCATATCATAATTCTACAAACTGTCTGAGGCAACGTTTGAGACAAAATCGAATTCGAATCTCCGAATTAAGAGAGAGTACGTGTCTAATAAATAAACGACATATGTGAGTGACATTGATTTGTTGGAGCACATTTATCCATATAAGGCCTCCGAATCGATAGCTTGTCCGAATCAACAGTCTTGAAATTGCTTTGACAATATCCAGAGACTTTTAGCAGATAAATAACTTAGTTTAGGGTCGAACGGGTGAAACAAGCTTTCAGATTTTGACGACCAATTGGCAGATTTAATATAGCTGTGGTTGCAGTATTCATTTTGAGGATTGTTATGGAAGTTTTAATGAAGATACGAGGTTATTCAGGCTCAGAATTCATCAATTGTACGCTCCGCAACAAAGACATGGGGTTACGGTTTTTAGTTATAAATGCAATATCTATGAATTCACTTCGTCATTTCATCTGTTAAAGATTTCACAGAAATAATATTTGTTATGCAGTTCGACAGACCAGATAATAATTCATCTTTAATAAATAACAAAAATTGATATTAGTTTATTTATTCTATGCATTCAACGCTAATTTGCGTAATTGTGTTGTATTCGTGCAAAACCCAACAACATGGGACAACTTTTTGCAATCGCAACAGTTTATTTCATTTATCCTTTCCGCTACAACTTACATACATAATTATACACAATTATATCATACTCAAACAAATACTTGTACAGGAAAAGGTTTCAACTTAATTAGCGGTCAGTTTTCATTAATATTTCTAGCGTAAATAAATCTGTGTATATACTAAAGGGCTGTAGAATAGAACAGTTCTCATTCGTCCTCAGTTTTGGTACAATCTTCTCCCAATGTAACATTTCCTGTGTAACCTTCGATACAAAAGCAATCTGATATACTCTTACTTCCATCAGATTTTGTAGTAGATTGAAATGGACACGGCTCGCATTCCACTGTGCTGTTATCTCGGTAGTAGCCAACAGAACATGCTGCGAAATAATAATATGCGAAATAACACCAGTTTCCGTACCAATAACCAAACACCATATCCACCCACCACCCCTCAGCCTATTCCAGGTCAATCCAACCAGCCTTCACCAACCTATGTCTTTCCAACCCGTACCAGTCCAGCCCGGTTCAACTCAGTACTAACTAAACCAGTCTAACGCAGTATAATTTACTAAAATTAACACATATTAACCCAACATTACGCAGTGCAACTCAATGTAGCAGTTGTTTTATTTGTGTCATTCATTCTTATTTCATGCATTACATGTACAGAACTTATTCAATCATAATTCTTCCCATATGCGATATTTCCATATAAGTGAATATGAAAAATTGATCAAAACTTAATAAATTTAATAAGAAGGCATGTCTCAGAGTCACGCGACATAGAGCTCTGAATTACATATATACTTAGGGTCTGTGAACCATGTGTATATTTAAGGTCTCTGAATCATGTGGATACTTAGGTCTCTGAATCATGTGTATATTTAAGGTCTGTGAATCATGTATATATTTAAGATCTCTGAATCCTGTGTATATTTAAGGTCTCTGAATCCTGTGTATATTTAAGGTCTGTGAATCATGTGTATATTTAAGATCTGTGAATCATGTGTATATTTAAGGTCTGTGAATCATGTATATATTTAAGATCTCTGAATCCTGTGTATATTTAAGGTCTCTGAATCATGTGTATATTTAAGGTCTGTGAATCATGTGTATATTTAATGTCTGTGAATCATGTGTATATTTAATGTCTCTGAATCATGTGTATACTAAGGTCTCTGAATCACACGAATACTCACGTGCACAATCCCCAAAACTGATCAACGCATGTCCAATAAAACAATCACATCTGTATGAACCAACTGTATTAATACAAACTTCACTACATGTATTACTGTCAGCATTTGTGCACTCATCTATGTCTGTAATATATAATAAATAATTTTGCTTCTCCAAAAGGGTGTTGCTTTGGAGAGGATGTACTGTATATGTATATATATATACAACACCCTTTGGGAGAAGCAAAATTATGTTGCTGTTGAGAGGTTGTTGCTCTAGAGAGGTTATATTACAATGTAATAGTTAAATCGCACTGTGGGAAAATCATGCTTTTGTTGAAGGGATGTTGATGCTCAAGAGAGGGCCGCTCTGGGAAGGTTGTACTGCATATATTAAACATGACACAATAAGTTTTTGATAGCACGTCCACTACATTTTAAATTCCAACTCCCCGATTGACAGTAATTCGATACTTTGTTAACTGTACGCTCTCATTGGTCGATATGCAAAACAAAGCCTTTGAAATGTTCCTTAAAATATTAATGTCAAGTTTGATTTTTCTCTTATTGAAAATTATCGGTCAAATAGAGAGCAATCCTCGGTATTCTATTTTTCTGGGTTCATTTCCGCAATTCATAAATCCTAAACTGAAAACAAACGACAAAATTAAATTTATTCTTCAGAACTGAAAAATATCAAAAGATATAAAACGCCCAATCAAAAACGTTTTTTTTGCGCATAAAACTTCCCACTTAATATAATTATTGGATTAATGTTTGCAAAAATGGGACATATCTTAGCTGTGTTAATAATTAAAACAAAATGTTTGCTTACGGTATACATTTCTGACATTCACGTTTTAATATAGATTCCAATTCATTACGAAAACAAGTATTAGGATAAAATAATTATGTTCACAAACAAGGATAACAAGTTTTTATGTTAAAAGTAGGGGTGTGACAATACGGTAAAAACCGTATTGCAGTGTATTGCAATATGTATTGTTTTTTCGCGCCGAAAAAACAAAGCAGGAATTGATGCACATGCATCGCCTTAAATGGGTCAATATTATATATATTTGTGTATGAAATTCATATGTAGTTTCAAAGTGAAATAGTGTTTAATTGATGAGCAAATCAAATACACAAGTTAACGTTTAAAAGTTAATTATGGAGGCAGAATGAAGAGAAAATGCTGATATAAATTATACATTGTATAATATTTCTGAGATCTTTTTATCGATGGCGTCGCCGTGACTACAAAAACCGGTACAGAGAAAAACGAACCGGTAAAAACCCGTCAGAATTCGTATTGCAATATTAACCGGAATATCGGTTAACCGTTATACCCCTAGTTAAAAGTGGCCATCCCAGCTTGGATATGTTCATAAAACCGGCCCCGGCTCCTGGTTAGAACTGGAGAATGATATACCTTGGCATGTAGCGACATCCTGACTTTTTGTATAACCAGGCATATCACAGAGACACTGGTAGGACCCGTGTGTATTAACACAGCCATTTGTACAGTCGTTCTCTCCTTCCATACATTCATTTATATCTGTGGAAAAAATCTACATGATTATACAATAATTAATATTTAATATAATAAATATATATGTATATCATTTTTGTTCGTGGATTCAACAACCATTTGTATATTCAGCCTCTCTATCCATACATTCAGTCATATCTGTGGGAAAAATCTACAAGAATAACGTCTGTAGAAATGACATTAACTGTATTAAAATAATTAATGTATCTTTTTTGGTTTGTGGTTTAAGGTCGCACAAACTGCCCGGATAATTTGGCAACTTTTCCAGCTTTAACGATGGAGGAAGATCCTAATAAATGAGTACACTGAATCAATTGTTTGAAGTCTATAGCTTCAACGTCTGATGCAAGCAATATAAGAAGTCAGCATAAAGTTAATGCTACAAGACGCGCTCCCTTTAACCATCGTTTAGGACACATTTATATAACAAATGTTTCATATGCAGAAACATGACTGGCGTTATGGAACATAAGCGTTCTGAGCCTATTGGTAATTCGGTTATATGTAGATATATTTTAAGTATTATATAATTAATCCCATGCAGTAAAACAGACAGCTGTGTAAACGTTCTGGCAACTATAAATGAAAGTAGAACGTGTTTTAAATTTACCCAAGCATGAAGCAAGATCCCATGATAGTTTAAAACCACTGTTAACACAGTCACATTTATAGGAGCCAACAGTGTTGATACAAGTCTCTTCACAAACATGAGTTCTTTCCTGACACTCGTCAATATCTGTCGTACATAATAATTATGAAATTACTATAAATCAAAATTTAAAATTATTATTAATTATTTTGTGTTTCGTCAGGAAATCCAAACAAAACAGCTACGCTAACTATTGTTTTGTTGGTGGAGTTCGCTGAATAATTCTACTTGAACGTTTAAGTTAAGCAATATTTTAAAAAGACAAGACTTTTGATAGAATGAATTCATGTTTTTATTTATCTTTAAGCAAGTACTCGAAGATTATCCATACTGTCTCGTGTTTAATTTATTTAATACAAGACAAGACGACTTCCATCGACCACTGGAGGTTAACTACAAGCAAGTCGGCATAATTCGTGTAAATGCTTCAGTTTGTTCATGATCGTAAAAATAAACATATACTGCATGCAGAACGGTTATTGCACGTTGTACCTCTACATGTGTTGTTGGTGTCAGTATTAAGCTCGTATCCATTATCGCATGTACAATAAGCACTTCCTAGGGTGTTAATACACTGGTGTTCACACCAAATTAGGTCATCAACACATTCTTCAATATCTGAAGTAAAAGATACAACGCAATACCGAATTACTAGGTAACCCTGGTTACTAACCTACATTATAAATGTTTCAGATAAGATACATTATGTATTCCAGTGTCTGACTTTGGTACGTAGTCACGACACATCGAAATTTATAAATATCCAGAGATCGGTGCAGTGCAACCTCTCCAGAGCGGCCCTCTCTTGAGCAACAGCCTCCGTTCAACAACAGCATGATTTCCACCGTACGATTTACTATTAATTTAACCCCTCTAGAGTTAAAACATCTCAACCACAGCATAATTTTGCTCCTCCCAAAGGTGTTGTTTTAGAAAGATTGCACTGTATAACTTTGCATCGTCTCTCATTCGTTCTGTTACCTACAGATTATATTCATATAAATTCCAGGTGGACATTGTTAGACAAAAAAGTCATGATGATGAACACTTATACAGAGAATGCAGGCAGTTTCTTACCTACACATGTATGATTGTCTTGGTCCAGATAAAATCCTTCCATACAATAACAATTATAACTTCCTTCTGTATTATTACATCGTTGTGAACATGGGTTGGACAAACATTCATCATTATCTATTTTAATAAAATAAGGTCTGTAGTTATCACACAACCATGATTTAAGTAGGCCTGACTGTTTTGAGAAATGTGTAAAGAGCATTTCCCATGTAAACAAACATCGGACAACTATAATCACACGTTTGATATACATGTAGTTAACATACATGCATGTAATAAACCAGTTCGAGTTATCGTTTGGATAAGATATTGTAATGTACTTTTTATTGTATAAATTCTATGCATTTGATAAATGTAGAAGGTACAATGGAACGTCTTGTCTTGATGCTTTGTCCATGTCATGTGGTTGTGTTAACGTTTAACACAATCTGATAATTTCATCACGTTTTCTCTTAGCTCGTGTGCAATAAGATATTACAGATAAGCCGCAAGTGCCTCTTTAATACCGTAATAACACATCTAACCGATTGATAATCATAGTCTTGCCTTCATGCGGTCAACACGCACGTGCTTTGATCTCTATAAAAACATCATTTTGTATGTAAACTTTATATGAAAAACAATGGTAGCGAGAAGCAATAAGGTAAACAAATTCCTCTAATGAATGACTTGCCATTGCACTCTATCCATTTTGTCACAAATACAGCAGCAGAAAATATGAAAATTATGATTTTTGGGAATCAATTTTCGTGCTTAAATTATAACGAGAATTAACTTTTATAGAATTCTTAGTTTTATCCATATATCGAGTATGCTACATGTACGTGTATATATCTATACTTCAGCTTTTGATGATTTCTTTAATCATAGTTACATTTAATGTTAGTGTTGTATTGTGACACATTGTGCGCCATATAGTTGTATAAAGTTGGAACGCTGTTCGTAGTTCACAATTCAAATCACGAACTGCGTTCCAGGATGCAGTTCACAATTCCAGAATGACCGCGCCTTATGTTTGTTAAGTGTGGGTTTTGTTTGGAAGTTGAGCACTGAGTATATGACACACGTGTTTAGGGAAATTCATTTAATTATTTAATATGTTATTGCGTAGACATGATATCGTATGTTTGAATACTGCATTACAAACCAGAGCAAGCACCGGAAGACAACAACGTATAACCAGATCTACATTCACAATGTGCTGATCCAGGGGTATTTACACATATCTGATCACAGGATAAATGTCCGTCCGTACACTCGTTGATATCTGTAATTATATAGTGGACGTACCACTTGAGAAATGTAAAACAGGATAAATGTCCGTCCGTACACTCGTTGATATCTGTAATTATATAGTGGACGTACCACTTGAGAAATGTAAAACAGGATAAATGTCCGTCCGTACACTCGTTGATATCTGTAATTATATAGTGGACGTACCACTTGAGAAATGTAAAACAGGATAAATGTCCGTCCGTACACTCGTTGATATCTGTAATTATATAGTGGACGTACCACTTGAGAAATGTAAAACAGGATAAATGTCCGTCCGTACACTCGTTGATATCTGTAATTATATAGTGGACGTACTACTTGAGAAATGTAAAACAATATTGTTAAATTGATAATACTCATGTGTACATAAATGCATATATCTTCACTGGGTATCATCAGTGTTAGGGGCGGATACAGGATTTTTGGTTGGGGGGAGGGGCGTAAAATCTGTTTATGTAGAATATGGACATAATCAGTACACAACTGACGTTTTTTCACCTATGCTTGTCAGATTTTAGAGTGATTGCACGCCAGCCCCACCCACCCTAAATCAATGCTTTAGTGTGTAATGATAATGGAGGTTATCCCATAATAATGATATACTAATATGTACTCCATACATACTGTCTTAAAATGATATTATTATAAGCTTGAAAAGTGAGGTCTGGGAAGAATGGATAGAGTGATTTAAAGGAGGGCGGGGGAGAGAGTGTGATAGTGTGGCAGAGAATACGTGGGAATGGGGAGAATTGTAATATCCGCAGTCCCTATATATCTTCGTATTCTACTTTTATGACTATAAAATTTGTGTCGTTTCTAGAAGGGGATGTATGCGTGCCATTCCCATACTGAAAATATCAAATCCAATATGAATGCACACAAGTATCATACTATCTATAGTCTGCCTCCGGCATTTATCTCTTAACATTTTATCCAACCACTTGTCTTTTTTAAACAACGTTCGGTTCCATTACGACACAACATTATTGAGAAATCATTTCCCCAGGACTACACACTATTATCCTGGACAACGCAATTAGTTTATCCAATTATTCTCAACTAAAATAGATTCACTTTATTCTTGTAGAATCTCTGCTTGTCCTTCATTGATTACTGAAACAATTTGTGGAATTCATTTATCTCAAACATCTTTTGAGAATATTAACTTAATACACGGATACAAACAAATGTACGCAATAAATTGTTACTAAATGATTGAAAGCAAGCAGAGTAAATGAACTGACGGAGAATGGAGTGTTCTGTACACGGTGTCGATATACCGGAAAGGAGGTCAAACAATTTAAGGATCGCAAAACAGCGAGATATTATAGAAATGTACAAGTTTTAGACTGGATTATATAAGCTTGTTTTAATTCCAAATTCGTTTCTTTTTTCATCTGTTTCCTCAAATAAAGATTGAATAAGTGCCACGGGATTCTCACAGACCGATGCGCTAACGGATTGAGCGCATCGTGTTCCTGTCTTATTGATCTAGGCTTTGTAGTAATGAAATTTAAGCATCGTATAAAGGCACAGGATATAATTGGGAAACTAATCCCCGAGACAATTCTCTTAGGGATTATACTTCACAAACAACACACTAAATAGTTTGACAGTGATCTGAAATTTAATCGAAATGCCATTTATTTTCCCCTAGCTTTGTCGACTTTAAGGATTTGGCTGTGTAAATAGTCTGTCCCATGTTTACCACGTCTTCAACGATTGGATAATGACTTAATGTTAGATCGAAACTGCTATTCCCTTTTCGATCGAATTCAGCTCAATTGAGAAACTTCAATATAGATTTTTTTTACTAATTGCTAAAGCAATTTAAATGCTAATATATCCGTATTTACCAAAACATCCATAGTTTGAATCTGGTATAAAACCTGACAGACATTTACAGTCTTGTACACTATGAGTCACGGTGACATTGTGGCCCACTATACTGTTTGCCGGGCATAGAACACAGGTTATCGATGTATTGTCGTAAAATTCTTCATTCGAGCATTCTGAAATTTAAATAAAAATAGTAATAGAGTTAAAATGGATTTAAATTCATCTCCAGGAAAAGTGTCAATTTCGATCATATGACATTCTTGCCTGTATTTTGACTGTTGTTAACAATGGACATTTATCTGAATGAAATCATAGGAGATGGGAGGCGGTGGTTACCGGTCGATGTTTCTGTTATGTGGCACAGGTTGCGTGGTGTTAATGTGTCTAGTATATTGTTGTAAGAAAAGGATAAGCTCTGCTTATAAAGTTTGTCTGCGAACTAAAGATTACGACATTTGTGCGACATTCAATTTATAAAACCTTATTTCATAAACTGATTAAATATTTAGTTAAGAAACAAACAACAACAATAAAGTTTGACATTGGTCCCACACATCCAATTAATGAATCTGTCTATTAAGCAAACCCAAATTTGTTAATATTAAAGCAACTAATGTGCAAGACTGTCTTATGAACGTGATATTCTTGTATGTAATATTAAATTTGGCTCTAAACTATAAAACAATTATCTAAAAAGGCACTTTCTTTTAGACAACTAATCGATGCTTTGGGTAAACTAAAATCGGTCCACTATACTGTTTGCTGGGTATAGAACACAGGTTAGTAAACAACAATTCACTGATAAATAACGAAATTATCAGTAACTTCACCGATGCAAGAAAGTCCATCTTCAGCAAGTTTATAATTTTCCTGCGTACATGAACAGCTGTATGAACCATCAGTGTTTAAACACAAATCTCCACAGCCTCCATTGTTTACTTCACATTCATTGTGATCTGTAATGTAATCCACCACAATCAACAAACAACATTATATGTTAAATATTGGTGCACTTTTTTACAATGATAACAGGGGCTAACTCAAAATAGTCCGTTATTAAAAATTTCAGCCGGAACGCAGTACATACGCTAAGTAAAAAGTTCCGTGTATTCAGTCAAAAAAGTAAGTAAATCCCATCTTCGTCATTATAATAAGAACCACGGGTCTTTGATATATTAGATTCATATGAACAAACGTAAAAAAACTAGAATTTAATCTATAAAGCGTCAGGTGTCCATTGAAGAACATTTGAAAACTTCGTGCAATCTTTTCATAAAGGTAAATGGACACATCCTTTTATAAAAAGTGACGTCTTCAATACTTCGATATTCATAAAAATTATTTTCGCTTACAGTCAAACCTATGTTTGCGACCATCTTAGAATACAGACCACCCTATGAATAAAGACTATTCTTTGAAAAACTGTCATTGATTATTTAGAACCACCTGACCTCCGAATAAAGGTCATCTGTCAATAAAGGCCGCATTTTGTCTTTCCCAATGGTGGTCTTTGTTCACAAGTTTGACTGTTTAATAATGCTATCACAAATAAAATGTATAATAAAATGATGTATGTAATACAAATAGATGACAAAAAAGCGACCAAATATCCCTCATATCAACTGTCTCTCTAATTTCTCAACTATAGCTTAGCATTTCATGAAAAGATGTAGATTTTGTCATAGGATGAAGCGTACCTTCACATTTATAACCATGCACTTTGTACCCACGCTTGTTACAACTGCACGTGTAATTACCACGTGCGTTTTTACACACTTCACTACATCCACCGTTATTTACTTTACATTCATTTATATCTGTTGTAATAAAAAATATTCAACATTATTGTAATGACATTATAAATGCGTATTTGGAGAGGGTCGTTGCGTAGTGCTGTATGGATGGATCAGAATATGGAAGAATACGCGATATAATTTACTGTAAGAATTTAACAACTGCTGCCTGTAAGTCAGTAAATCGTATATGAGTTATGTAACATGAGCCAAAATTAATTAATTTTACTGTAAAACATGTTTATAAGTTATTTACTATTTTTTGCTATATTATGATCAGAATATGTTTCTTTGTAGTTAGTATTGATTAACTCGTGAGGAAGATTCCTAAACGCAAATGGCATCTACAGGTCTGGTTGACCCCGCAGGTGGCTGCAGATTGGAATAGGGTCGGTTTTCAAAAGATCTTCTGTTTTATCTTCATTTCTGTAACATAAACACTACAGATCTGGGATCCTTTTCAAAGACATATACTAGGTAAAAACGCAATTAACATAAAATTTGGACCCCTCCACGTCGGTCTGTAAAGATAAAATGTTATAATCATCATATTGATTGTTTGACAGATTTTGGCCTTCAGGTGATGCCCATTGTCTGAATTATATACATGCACCTTTAGCAAGTCCGTTTGGTAAGATATTTTTATGAAACAAGCCCCTGCTACCCCCGGGAAGATTTAAATCCTATAAAGATGAAACCGCTTTTAAAACATGTCCAGGTTTTTTTAAATGATATTGTACATACCAAAACACCTCTTCTTAAAACGGCCCTGTTTGTATCCTGGGCCACATTTACAGGTAAACGATCCCTCTTTGTTAATACATTGACCGTGTTTACATCGTGATTTCTTGTAACGCTCACATTCATTTATGTCTGAAACAAAAAGACGTAAGTCTAAACAATTTATAACGTCAAATTAATCTGTACAAGACATTGACGTCTTGAAATTTAATATTTCGTCCTCTAATATAATAAATGCTATAAACAAAGTATTTTTACAAGTGTACTCGTGTGACGAAGCAGTAAATAAAGTATATTGTCATCAATTGATGATGGAGTGTACGCACAATAATGCCTCGATATTATGACTATATTCAGGACACAAAAAAGATGTCGTAACACAGTAAAGCCCCCGAAAACCGGACCCTGTCCGGACTTGGCCAAAAGTACGGTTTTCTAAGAATTCCGGTTTTCAGAGAACTATTTAATATCAAAGGTGAAAAAAATGGACGTGAAAAATCGTCCGATTTTCAGAAAATTCCGGTTTTCAGAGAGGCCAGTTTTCAGGGGTTACACTGTATCAAGAAGTTCTCGTCATCAGGATGAATTGTATAGAAAATATTGAAAACCAGTCAGAAAAATGAGGTCGTTATAATGAAACGGTTTTTGGTATCGAAGTGATCGCTTTGTGAGGTGTTACTGTCTACAGTCATACCTGTGTTTGCGCCCCCCTCCGAATAAGTACCACCATGTGGAAGGCCATTCAATGAAAAAACGTCACTGATTATTTAGAACAAACTGCCCCCCGAATAACGGCCATCTGTCAGTAAAGGCCACATGTTGTCTTTCCCATGGGTGACCTTTGTTTACACGTTTGACTGTATATATAGACTGTATATCTGTAACCTCACAATATTTTTTTATCACCAAGACTGAACAATTTCCGTTTTATTTATCTTTTAGAGACGTTATACTTTGTATAAAACAGTCAGGATAGCAAGTCAGTACACAATCCTTATATTTACGTTCTGTGTCAGTTGAATGAAACGGTTGGTAAATAATAACATGTTTTGAAAATTCGATTTTTTATTCTGATATGAAAGGTAATTATGAAGTATTTCTAAATGTTACATAAACGCAGTTATTTTGTATAATGAAAGGAACACAGTAACCAGGGTCATTTGGCGCTTTTTTCCAGCATCAGTGATGGAGGAAGACCTCAGGTATCTGGGTAGAATGGGTAGAACCTGCGACCTTCTCTGTAAGCTAGCTGGAAAGGTTTCTCACATGTAGAGGACTCATTTTTACACACAAAAATATTACTAAGCTATTTGGATCCCCTATTTACCTAAGCACTATTACTAATGTTTGAAAGCAGAAGCATGCTCAAAGTTTCGAAAAAAAATCCAGCCAAATTCCGTCAATGACCAGGATTGTACATTATGTGGCGCTTATGAGGACAAAAACCTTACGGATTAAACCGGAATTGTCGTCGACAAAAAGACATCGCTTATTGTAAAGAATGAATTCTACAGGCAAAACTGTGACAATTATTTTTTCAAGTCAAATAAAATTCAAATTCAGTGACAAAGACTGGTGTTTATAGGCCTCCTTTCAACTTTGAAGAATGACAAATGACATTGTGAATAAAACCATATTCCACAAGGATTTCTGCATCAATCATACGACGAAACAAATGCTGAGCTATTTGAAAACAAGACAAAGTTCAGTTTATTATTGCTGAACGGTAGACATCATAGGATGTTCCCCTTGGACGTCCGTATCTGGCGAATCTTACAAAAGTCGTCTGTAGACACACAACATCAACGCATATAAATGTCTTAAAATTGCTTTGAAGTGAATGAATAGTTGAAACTAGACGGAATGGAGACAATCAATAAGACATTTAATGAATGATTCAATCGGTGGGGAGAATTTTTCTACACATATATGTAAAACACAAGTTTTATGGTGTTAAGGACCACGATTTATTCAAACAACTGTACTTATTGTCTGATTGAGTGTCACAGTGCACGTTCATATCAGCGTGTTTACGATACTAGGGGTGAGTATTGCCAGAAAAAATATCATGACTGCGATATATCGCGTTATTTATCACAATATTGTAATATATTGCAATATATTGTTAACAATGACTTTTTATGAACCATCTTCAAATTTAACTTTATCGTTCCTCCAGATGTTTTATGTGTTTTATATTATCGTATAGGTTAGAGATTTTAACTCTAAACTTCATTGCGTTGCGCATCAGCGCATGGTGAATTAACAATGAATAGTTCAAGAAGGTTGGTTTGATTAACGGGGATCATCTAAATTTTAGCGAAACCGTGCAAAGTGTTCGAAATCTTTCATTGAAAGCTTCTTTTTAATTACCTTACTGCTGTAAGATATTTAGTTTTTTTCAGCAAATGTTATGTTTGTTTCTCTTAAGCACACGTTTTTGTGCTTGAGGAGAGCAGTTTACTTAAACAATACTGCGAGCATAAGTGCTTTCTGTCCAAATCGAAACTGTAGCGTACGAGTATCAGACTGTACAATACACGTAAATTACTGGATGACCCTCGTCGCTTTACTTCTTGACCGTGAGTCATATTTCTGCTGCAGACTCTTTATGGAATTGAGGTTACTGGCGGGACTTAGTCACCGCGACGAGCTACATGTAAGACGAATTAGTTAGTTATTGCTATATGTTTAATTAAAATTTATTTATCAAAATGAATCTAAAACACCAGTATGTTCACAGTTAACTCGCTTCGACTCGATGGATGATTACAAGCAATTAAAACGGATATTTTGATGTTCTTGTGCTAGAGTAAAGATTGTTATTATTACCCATTGGAACTTCTTAGTGTCAACCCTTGTGCTTAAAGGCCGGGAAACATCCACCAGTTCAATAGAGGTTGCCAGTGGGGTTAGTTTATACAAATTTATATTAGCTCGATTGTGACAAAATCAATTTTGCATTTATTAACCACGCTCCAGTCCTCTTCCTGGACATTACACCAGTACTGCGTCCGAAAAAAACGTGTGTTGAAGTTTATGGACGAAACCCGTCGAAGCCGGGCTACATAGACATGTTGACATGAACAATCAATTGGAAGATTTCGAAACGAAAAAGTGCATTACCACGGGACCCGACGAATTATGTTTTTTTTTCAATTATAACAATACAGTCTTATTACAGTTGCTGCAGCTGTTTTTTATCTGCACACAACTCAATTATTGGTGCAACACTTAATATTTTGCTGTGATTTGCCGCATTTTTTGTACTTGTGTTCAGACCATAGTTGTACCAGAAACGCACATATGCAAAAAGTGTCAAGTGTGGTCTAGTGGTTAGTGCGCTGGACTTGTAACCCGGCGATCGGGTTCAATTTCGGTCGCGGCAAGTCATACCCTTTTATGAAAATTTGACACAAATGTCGATTTTCCTTCATATGTGGAGAGGTTGCTTCCTTGTGGAAGGGTTAGTAGTTAGGGGTTAGTACAGTCTAGAAAAACTGACTAAGTGAATTCGTTGAAAAACGTCATTAAACCCAGTGAAAAAATTAAGTTTGCCTGGCTGGAGTCTTTAGAGAAATACGTCTTTATTCACTGACATTTTCCAATTATTTATTTAATTGAACTATAAACATCTTTTTGATACCGGTATTTGAAAATCATATAATGATATCGTAACATCTTTGGAAGATACCGCGATTATCTATATCTCCGATATACAGCAGATCATTTTAGGGATATGGTACAAGTCTTACCTACACAAGTGTGTCCATCATTAGATAGTCTGTATCCTGTCTTCAAACATTTACATGTATATGAACCCACTGTATTTATACAATAATCATCACACTCATCTGTGCCATTTTCACATTCGTCGTAATCTGTACTAACATAACAGGTGCTCACGAAATTACATGAACACAATTATTATAGTCCGTATTATGACATGATAAAATATTATGTGATGAAGCCAGGTGATGATGTGAATTGATGTAGCGATGTGATATGGTGATGTGGTGATGTAATGATGCGATAATGTTATGTGGTGATGTGACGATAATGATGTGACACGATGTGGTGTTGTGATGTGATCATGTGATGTGATGATGTGACATGATGATGTGATCATGTGATATGATGATGTCACCTGATGATGAGATCATGTGATGTAATAATGTGACTTGATGATGTGATCGTGTGATGTGGTGATGTGACAAGATGTGATCATGTGATGTGATCATGTGACCTGATGATGTGAACATGTAATGTAATGATGTGACTTGATGATGTGATCATGTGATGTGATCATGTGACCAGATTACGTGACCTGATGATGCGACCATGTGATGTGATGATGTGATGATGTGATAAGATGTGATCATGTAATGTGATGATGTGACCTGATGATGTGATGTGTTGACATGATGTGTGGTGGTTATATGATATGATTATATGATGTGATAAAGCGATGTTGTTATAATACGGTTGACTTTTACCATGTATGAATTAGTAAATTACACTCGTTATTATGACACCAGTATAATGATCCGCTCTAACATTACCTTGCGAAAAGATAATTCAAACTCGAAGTATCCAATGTCTTAGACGGGTGTACGGGCTTTAGTTACAACCAGCGGTCACGCGGTACGTCAGTGGAGTAAGAATCAGATTATGATGCATATATCAACAAACTGACACTGATATACTACACTAGAATGTGATATAAAACTCTCGATAGTATATCATAACAAATTATATTTTATCTCACCGACACATGATTTCTTGTCGTAGGATTGTTGAAATCCTGGTCGCGTACATCTACATTCATATGATCCGGGTACATTGATACACTCACCATCACACACGTGCCCCTCATCTGTAGAACATTCGTCTTTGTCTGGTTCAGATACATACAACATAAGTACAAGTACATAATTAATAAAACACGATGTATCTAGGGTGTATGTAGAAACATTAATAATATTGTACATTGTATGACAAATGCCGTAATGTCAATACCCCCAACATGGCCGCTGCTTTTAAAGATTTGACAGTTAAATGTTTGCGCGTGAAGCAGAATAGTGTATTATTTATTACTTGACATTTATACATAATACATAATTGTTGTAGCATTATTGTAGGTGTATACAGTAAAAGATGGTTATAGTGAGCTCGGATACAGTGAAGAACCGGGTACAGTGAATGATTTATTTCCTTCGGGATACGCTCTTCTTTGTTTTTGTTTCATTAGTATGGATATAGTGAAATAATGATAAAAGTAATAATTAGCTCCCCATGATTCCATTTTAACTGTGTTCAACTGTATGCAGATTCCATAGAGTCTTTTTTGAGTGAAATGAAATTATTAATAAAATCACGTGTTACCTTGGTGATGTGACTATCTTCTTCATGATGTTACGCAGTTACACATTCCGTCATAAAAACAGCGCGTATTGTTTATATTTTAAAGCGATCAGTTTGGTGTCATAGTTTCATTGACAGAGTTAACGTGAAATAAATACTTAACGTATTAAATTTGAGATGACTGTTGAGGGTCTTATAACATATAAGACGGAAAAAGCTTCCGGTTTTCGTTAATCCGACTAATCAAAGTTCAATCGGTTATTTCTTGTTGTTATTCCATTTTCATATGAAATTCATAAAAATCACTGAATTAAAAAAACTTTGAAAAAATATCTGCCGTCCTATCGACCCATTGTTTTTGGAGCATAACAAGAAGTCAGCATTTATTGTTTTGGCTTACGGAACAATTATTTGTTATGTTTGTTCTTAGTTTGCATTATTCGTATAAAAATACTATGACATGAAGGAACACACTTTTACAAGTTTACTTAATTTTGTCACCAATGATATTATTATACAATATGTTCTTACCGTAACATTGGTTGCCATGTGTGACGTAACCGGAACTACATGTACAGAAATAAGAACCAATCATATTGACACAAGTCTGCTGACATCCACCATTGCCAAACTCGCATTCATCTATATCTGTGGTACGAACAGTTCGTGTGACTATTTTCACTTGAATGTTCAATACTACCCAAACTTACCAGAGGCGTTATCTAGGCTTCAGGAGGATTAGCTGCTGTTTCGAGGGACCATTCCAAATGTAGCACAAGCTACGTTGGGTGACAACTTATGACGATTCCTGGTACACGATTGGAACAACTGATATAAAGGCATTCCTCAAAGAAATGTTACCTAGTGGCTACGCGACACAAACTTTTAACAGTAGGTAGAAATATAAGTTTTTTTATAACATCATTTGCTTAGATACTCAAACGAACAGCTGGAATGAAGAACGAAAATATCTTGGCCAAAATCACTAAAATATTTCTGGTCGAAGGATTTTTGAATGAGTTGGTCGGGTAACTGCAAGTCAACAATTTGTAAAGGATGACTTTATCAGATTATTAAAAACATTATAGCATTGTCGTCAACACAAATTAACAAGGCGAAGTTGTGTTAGAAGTACAACACGTGGAGTCTTTTATCATTTGTAGAACCAAGCACAGACACGTATTATCGGAACAAATACACTTCTAATAATTATAAAATCTGCTTCTATGAAGAGCGTTATTATACGAGTTATTCATCGTTTGATATGGTGACGTTTGAAATCAACGTATTCTATAGATAAGGTTATTGCAAACACTACTGAGTTACCCAGCGAATAGTAATAAAAAACATCTAGAAAAAATATGAAAAACCGTTCAAGCCTTATATCGATTTAGAATGAAGTTATTATATTGTAGTCAGTGGATGTTCGGCGCCAATATGGTGAGAGTTTGGTTGGGGCGTAAAATATGTCATACTATTTTACTTCATGTGATGGAAGGAAAAAGTCGAAAAAACAGTGGGAATGAGACCATTCAAAGAAATGTTTGTTTGCCTTAACGCGACCAAAACCTGTAATAGTTGGTGAGCATTTTTTTTTTTGTTTTAACAAGCTTGTACTGAAAAAGAAAAAGTGGAAAAAATAATTGACGAAAATTCGCAAAAATAAGGGCTGAGGGATTTTTAATTGAGGCGGTCGCGTAACTGCAAACCAACAATAATTTAAGGATGGCCCGAGGTTGTATCACTATTTATGGAGATAGCAAGACTTTTACCATAACAAGTCAAAAAATCACAGTGTTATGAAAGCATCATATTAGTGTTTTGTAAGACCACATTAGTAACAGATCAATCTGTTACGAATTTTGGCCCTACAGAGCTCCAGTTCAACTGTATTATTTGACATTTTAGAATATTGATCTAGCTTAAGATTTAACACTAACATCATGGTTATTTTATACCACAGAAATAAATGGTAATTTGGAAATTACACTTGAATAACGACTGACTTCTGTGTAATTGTGTATCTCCGGTGTATTTATTTTTGTAGTACAAATATAATAGACTTGTTAGATAATATTCTGTATTTTCTATCAAGAATATCATGATTGATTGTCACGTCTGCCTTACATCATGATTATCGGATATGACGTCATGTAGATTACTGGTAGGATTTTCGGATTGAACCCTACTTTGGTCATTTTTCACGCAATGAAATAGCTATGTATCTTTTTCTCTTGTATTTCTTGTAAAACTACATGTTTAGGAACTTCGTGTACGTTGACTGTATAATGAACACAAATATTTGCGTATATTGTCTGTTTAGGGCATTCTGTTTTTTTTATTTAGTTAAGCATCGACCTCATTTTGCAAAACCTAGATACCTATTCAAAAAACACACACACAAACACATTTTGAAAAGAAAAACAAATAAATGTTCTTGACTTTAACAGAAACATCATATTAAACCTATTGAAAAGAACAACAGTCAACAGACTAGTTTAAATTCAGAGCATAGAAATCTAACACTTCTGTTTTTGTGAGTCACTTTATCCTACACTATAATATTAAACAACAATTTAAGAATTAAAAAAAGATCACAATTTAAAATAAAAGTCTGCTTAAAACATGATTTGCTAACTACAGACATTAATCTTGTAAGCTGTAGAATCCAATCAAGGAACCTTGAACTTAAATAAAAACTTTTTTTGGCTGACGGAGCTCAAAACCTTGGCACACGAGGTCGTTTAACAAAATTGTACGACAGAATGGCCTTAGCTATATCGTGGTAAATGCTTTATAGCAGCTAGGTTACAGCATAATTCAAGGGAAAATACTCTATTTCAGTTAGCGTTACATTAAGTACGCATTTATATCCCTTTCCGTGTTTATGGGATGACTAACCAACCAGCGAGTGCGGTTTAATATTTCAGTATTTCCTCAAAGATCACATCCTATTAGTCAGAGCGACTATTTTATTGTTTTCTCTTTTCAGGTCGAGCTATGATCAATAAATAAATATCTTAAGTGTGATTGAATATTTAAAAAAATGCTAAACTTGAACAGTTTCCTTGTCGTAAAAAATCATAAAAAGACATTGATGTGGTTAGCTTGTTTATTGATATAAATACACCATCTGACGT